>JABJVR010000077.1:536994-567339 GCA_025773905.1 Chitala chitala
CCTCCCTAATCTCATTTGAAGTATGATATGACATGAATATGATCATCTCGCAAAGCACTCGTAAACTACATTACTCAATTCAGGGTTCCACTGTACTGGCTGAGCGCTTCTGTTATTTGTACTGCCCGTGGGTTGTCTCTGGACATTTTCTCTCGCTTCTCCAGAGTTTGATACAGTGTTGGTTTCTGCTGTCTCCCACTGCTACAGCTAGCATTAGCAAACTCGTTGTACTGTGCAGTATGTTGATTCTTTAGATGTTTTACCAAATTGCTCGTGCTAAAAGAGCTGTTTTTCACTCCCCCTCTTGACAATTTAGCAGAGCAAAGTTTACAGTCGGCTTTACTTTTGTCATTGTTACTTATCTTAAAATATCTCCATACCGCTGACATTTTCCACATTTGCCTACCCGCTCAGCCACTACGAGATTAACGTTCTGCTGCGAATACGGTATCGGATGCGGTTTTTACGAGTAAGAGTATGAGTACACAAGGGCGGTATCGGACCCGATACTGGTATCGGTATCGGGACATCCCTACTAAATCCTTTTGATTTAGATTCATAGTGGCAAGTAGCAAGTAGTGTGGCTGAACCAAATGCACAATTCAGAATGTTACATTTAGACAGACAGGATCACACCTATCATTGAGCACCAGTCATGCGGACACATTCCCAAGTGGGTCTCAATTTCAAACCCTAGACAATACAGACACAAATCACCTGAGTATCTCCAGTTTACACCATGGATTCTTCAGTGCAATACAGAGCAGCTTCAGTCCTGAATCCCCCAGCTGATTGTAGCTGAGATCCAGCTCTCTGAGGTGACAGTCTGTTGACTTGAGAACTGATGCTATAGTTTTACACACCACCTGTGTGAGTTTACAGGCAGCAAGTCTGTGAAGCAGAGGACAGATATGTTCTTATGTTGAGGAGTAATGAAGTCATACTAAATGCTTTCTAACTGTCATGTACAAAGACACTAAAAATTGAATTTTCTTTTGAAGATTATGGGATTCATTACAAATATTCAGTTCTAAACATTTTGGCTCAGTTTTAATTGCAGCCAGTTCTTAGCCTAAAACTATAATAATATAGTCTACTTAAGTAAATATTGCCTTAAATCATACCTGAGTACCTCCAGGTTACATTGTGGACTCATTAGTCCAGTACAGAGCAGATTCAGTCCTGAGTTTCCCAGGTCATTGGACCTGAAATCCAACTCTCTTAAGTGAGTGCATGTTGATTGGAATGCTGAGGCCACAGTTTTACAGGATTCCTCTGTGAGCTCACAGCTAGACAGTCTGTAAATAAGCAGAAATTATATGTGATAACTGTACTGGACAAAGAATATTACTTTCTTTTTTACAATGGTGGGGTCAAACAGCTGTTCAGGGATTTATGGTTATTTTTCAAGTTGTAGCATTAATGCTAGTAGAAAAAATGTTACTTGCATTAAAGAAAAAATAAAATTATATTTAAAATAAGTTTTCAAGAGTGTATTTCACTTCATCATATTTCTTTTTTCAACTCTTCTGAAATTTGCACAACTGCTGTCTATTGAGAAGCCACCAGTAATAGAACTGCAAGGTCTGTTAAAGAAATTTTACAGAGGTAAAGCAACTAAGACGTTTATTAAGATGGTCACATGTGATCAGTAATAATCATAGTTACAGGATTTCTGCACGCATTACCTCAGTGTCTGAAGTATACAGTGTGGACTCTGCAGTCCAGTACAGAACAGGTTCACTACTGAATCCTTCAGCGTGCAGTAGCTGATGTCGAGCTCTCTCAGGTGTGAGCCTGCTGCCTGGAGAGCTGACACCACAAGTTTACAGGACTCCTTTGTGAAATCACAGCCAGAGAGTCTGTTGATTGAAAATATAGGAGATAATTTGGTTTTATTATGTGATATAAAGAGAAAAATTTTGTCTTACTGTCAGAGAGTACATATCAGACAATGAATACTGTAGTTTACAGCATATTTCAAATGCAGAAGGAGCAGAAAGTATGAACACATAACACCCTAAAGAATTATAAACATATGCTGCACACACATCATATATATACAGGGCTGGGAAGGATGTGCTGCAGGTTAGGGTGATCATGGATGTAGAAGGAAATGTGCTGACAAGGGAAGTAAGGAGAGTGTGTTGAGAAGGTGGAAGTAGTACATTGACACTCCAGTACATGAGGAAAATGAGAGCAAGACAAGGTTCAATGATGTGGAGGTTTAGTAAGGAAGAATTGAAGACAGCTATGAAGAGGAAGGGTGGAAAGGCAACTGGTCCTGATGACATAGGATTGGCAGCATGTTGATGTTTGGGAAAGATGGCAGTGGAGTTTTTAACCAGACTATTTAACAAAATTCTGAAAAATGAGAGGACACCTGAGGAGTGAAGAAGAACTGTATTGGTACAGATTCTTAAAAACAGGAGAGACGTACAGAGCTGCAGCAACTACACAGGCATAAAATTGACGAGCCACACCATGAAATTATGGTTAGGTAGAAAGAAGAAATAATGGTCTGTGAACAGCAATATAGTTTTATACCAAAAAACGAACACTACAGATGAGATATTTAATTTGACAGTATTGATGAAGAAATATAGAGAATGGCAGAAGTTGCATTGTGTATTTGTGGATTCAGAGAAGGCATATGACAGGATGCAAGGAGAGAGGAGTTGTGGTATTTAATGAGGATGTTGGGATTGGCAGAGAAGTATGTGAGAGTGGTACAGAATGTATGAGGACAGTGTGATAGCATTTAGGTCTGTTTTAGGAATAACAGTGATTCAGGGTGGAGGCGGGATTGCATCTAGGATCACGGCCCTTTCTTGCATGTAATGCTGATGGACAGGTTTACAGGTGAGATGAGACAGGAGTCTCCATGGACCATGATGTTTGTGGATTATATTTTGATTTGTAGTAACAGTAAGGAGCAGGTTGAGACAAGCCTGGAGATGTGGAGGTACACACTGAACAAAAGGGGGTCAGCAGGAACAAGATGGAGTAAATGTGTGTGAATGATAGGGAGAACAGTGGAAAGATGCGGCTGCAAGGACTAGAGGCTCAACTGTCCAAAGTAATGGAGAGTGGTAGAGAAGTGAAAAGAGTGTCGGCAGGGTGGGGTGAGGGGAAATGTAGGAGTGATGTGTAATAGAAGGGTATCTGCAAGAGCAAAAGAGAAAATAGACTGTGGTGAGACAGCACTAGACGAAGAAGTTGCAAGATTGGGAGTAACAATCTGCATACTCACAGAGCAGTTTTGCAGCACCTGACAATTGGGAGGAGTTGAATTTGACCTGCCTGTGATGTCCTATATTTACTGATATCAAATACATCCAGCACTTCATCTGACATGAGAAGTGCTTGGGTCAGGGCTGTGCACTTCAGAGGTGTGAGATTTTTTGTTAGACAGCTTTTCTGGTTCCTTTCAGCCTCCTTTATCAGGGAATTGTCTTTCAGTTCAATCAAACAGTAGAAGAGATTGAGGATCCTTCCAGAATGAATATTCCTTCTCAAGGCTTTAATATATGTGATTGTTTCCTTGATGCTTTGTGAGCTGCTTTCTGTAGGTGGTAGAACAGTCTGTACGAGAATCTTGTTTGAGTGCAGTGAGATGCCGAGAAGGAAGCGGAGAAAGATGTCCAGATGTCCACTGTCACTGTCTAAAGCATAATCAATTGCACTTTTTAGCAAGTCAGTCAACAACACATCATTGGAGGCAGATCTAGTCTTTTTCTTCATAAATGTTTTCAGAAATTCTACCTTCTTGCTAGCATAACGTTCAAACACATACAGTGCAGCAAGATACTCCTGAACAGTGAGATGTACAAAGCAGTACACCTTCTTCTGGTATAACACAGACTCTGTCTTCAATATTTGTGTGCACACTCCAGAGTACAGGAAAGCTTCATTGACATCAATGCCACATTCTTTAATGTCCTCTTCATAAAATATTATATTACCCTTTTCTAAATGTTTATAAGCCAGTTCCCCCAGTTTCAGAATGTTCTCTTTGTCTGACTGTGACATGATAATTGAGTTAGCTTCAGTGGTCCTGTCATACTTCTTGTTTTTTATGTTTGTCTGAATAAGCAGGAAGTGTGTGTACATTTCTGTCAGAGATGTTGGAGTTTCATCATTACTGTCATTAACCAGCAACTTTTCAAGAACAGTAGCTGACATCCAACAGAACACTGGTATGTGACACATGATGTGGAGGCTCTTTGATTTCTTGATGCAAGAGAGGATTCTGCTGGCTAGAGACTGATCACTGAATCTATTCCTGAAGTATTCCTCCTTCTGTAAATCATTAAACCCTTGAATCTCTGTCAGTCGGTCAACACATTCAGCAGGGATCTGATTGGCTGCTCCTGGCCTGGTGGTTATCCAGATGAGGACAGAGGGAAGGAGAGTCCTCCTAATTAGGTTAGTCAGCAATACATCTACTAATGAGACCTTTGTAATGTCAGACAGCCTCTTATTTTTCTTAAAATTCAAGGAAAGTTGGCTTTCATCGAGACCATCAAATACAAATAAAATGTTATGGCCATTAAATATGAACTTTTCGATTTCTTTCATCTCTGGGTTGAAGAGACAGACTAGTTCTGCAAGAGTGCACAGATTGTCTTTAATCAAATTCACTTCCCTAAAAGGAAGCACAAAAATGAAATCAATGTCCTGATTTGCTTTTCCTTCAGCCCAGTCAAGAATGAACTTCTGCACAGAGACTGTTTTTCCAATGCCAGCAATTCCCTTGGTCAGAACAGTCCTGATCTCTGTCTCTTGTCCAGGTAAAGGCCTAAAGATGTCATTGCAGTTGACTGGAGTTTCTGGTGAGGACTGTGTTCTTAATGCACTCTCAATCTGACACACCTCATGTTCATCATTGACACCTTCTCTCTCACCCTCAGTGATGTACAGATCTGTGTAAATACTGTTCAGAAGAGTTGGGTTTCCATGCTTGGCTAGTCCTTCAAAAATGCATTTATATTTTCTTTCCAAATTGGATTTATGTATTTTTTTGGCTTCTCTCAAAATATCTTTTTCACCTAGGAAGACAATGATGATAACTATTAAAATGATGTCCAAATGTTAAACCACATAAAATATCTAAGAATTCACTGTGTGTGCTAAACTGATTAAGTATTATCGAAGCATTTGAGATGTACAGTAGACTAGTCCTGGGGTGGGCAATCACAGTCCTAGAGGGCTGCCATTGTGCAGGTTTTGGCTTCAGCCTATTCCATCCATCCATTCACTGGTCTGCCTCATCCAACTCAGGGTCGCAGGAAGCCTGGAACCCATCCCAGGAAGCAAAGGGCACTGGGCAGGGGACACCCTGGGCAGGGTGCCAACCCACCACAGGGCACTTCAGTCAATTCACTAAATTTAATGTGACCACTATCTTAGTTAAATATTAATTATATCCTTGCTTCTCCATATTTTATTAATTTTTTATTGTATTTTTGATTAATAAAAAGAAGGCCGGAATGATGAGAGAAATACCCAGTAGTGAATTCACTCTGGAAAGATCTTTCTGACCGGTTAAAAAAAAAAAAATTCTCCATATTTTCCCTAATCTGTCTATATGTGATTACTTCTCTTAATTTACTGTGAAGAAACTTCAAAGTGACACTCTTGTGTACAAAAATGTAGATCAAATATTACAATATCACTTAAACTGAAGAATCAGAGAAGAAAATGTCTAGATAGTTTAGCATGGTTTTAAAGTCAAACCAGCAATTACAAATTGTATTCAAATTGTAATAATTAATGAACAGCAAAACCAGGTTCTAATGATAAAGAATGCTTTATCAGCTGTAGTGACGTAAGGGATTTTTTAAAATAAGAAATGGATTAACATATTATACTATAACTTAAAAAATGCTAAGAAGTAATATCAGTATGCTTTTAAACTTTTGATTAAAATTGAATAAAGCTTGTTGAGAATATCTGGATTGACACAATAATTGTGCAAAAAATTCAATATTTAATTGAGATTAAGGTTGAATTAAAATCAGAATATGTTTGAAACAAAAACTGCACCCACTGTTCTCCAGGACCATGACTGCCCACCTGTGGACTAGTCACCGCTGACAAATAAGATGGGAAATGCTTTTCATACCTTTATGTTCAATGTATTAACATTTTACATTAACTCAATAAAACTGGAATAATCAGAATTTGATTAAATAATTGTCATGTTTAGTGAGTTGTGCAAGATTTAGAGCAGAGCATGTGATACCGGGTGAGGTCTGGAAGTACTATACTGTGTTTATAAAGCCATGCATATAACTTATACACACATTGAAATCAGAGCACAAATATCCTGGCACAATATTAGTTTTCTCCACAAATCCTAGCTAGTGTACAAAATCTTATGTAAAAAACATCTGATTTCAACAAAAATATTTATCTGAATTCTTGTAAATTATATTTAAATATACACATTTTAAACAGAATAAAAATAGAAAACACAAATATGTGGTTTATTTCACCCTCCATAGGAGTATGCTCCTAAATATTTGCTAACAGTAAGTGTGAAAACAAGAGTCAACTAACACATTGTCAGATGATTCTTTCCCTCTGGAGATCAAAAATTACTGTCATAACTCTCTGCATTACTCAAACCATGTGTTTATATAACATCAGTTCACTAAAATCATTGGAAAACAATGGTGTCACATGCCACCGTCAAATTTAATTGCCGTATGGTTGTTTTAATGCTGCACCCCCCAAACAGACACACCATTAGGTGACAATGTAAGATTGTTCACCGAGGAGATCCTCAGAAGATGCCAGCAGCGGCAGTACCTCCTGAGGAAGCTCAACACTTTTGGAGTAAACAGGAACATCCTAAGAACATTTTACTACTCTTTTATAGAGCGTGTCATGACATTCTCTATGCTCTGCTGGTTCCATTTCATCAGTCTTCAAAACAGAAACCACCTACAAAGCACAGTTAAGGTCTGCTCCAAAATTATTGGACTCTCTCTTAGAACAATTAACAGAATGTGCGAGCAGCAGACTTTGAAGGCAGCATGCATGGTCCTACAGGACCTCTCACATGCTTTATTCCCTGCGTTTGAGTGGCTTCCATCTGGAAGGCGGCTCTGCTGCCCGAGATGCAGAACACAGAGGAGAAGAACTACCTTTGTTCCCAGAGCAGTTCAGCTCCTCAACTCCTAACCCCTTTTGCCCCCCTGCCTCTCCTTACTTAACCCCCACCTGCTTATCCTGTTTGTGACCCCCCCCCCCTCCACACAGACACACACACACACACGAACATATAATCTCAATTATTCCCCCATTCGGTCTGTTGCATTGGACTCACTTACTCACTTGCACTTTATGTATAATTTATTTCATGTAAAACTCTATAACATGTAAATACTGTCAGTATTATACTGTGCATACTGTACACAATACTCTGTTTTTTCAGCTGTCAGCAATACATTTATGTCTTATGTAAGTTATTCATTCATTGTCATACCACATATTTTACGTATTTTACCTCATCTCATTACTTAGAATTTTATCCTTATGTTTACTGTGTACATATTATTAGTTCTCTCTTGTCATGCTACTCTGTGTAAATTGCTCTTCATGCACTGAATTGCCCCTAGGGGACAAATAAAGTTTTTTTAATTGAATTGAATTGAATTGAATGTCACTCGGGAACAACTAGTAACTAACAATTCCTTACCTGTTGGCTTGCCATTTTGTCCACATGTGATAGAGGCTGGGTCCTTCGGTATCTCCTTATAAGCTGCACACATATCAAATATCAAGAACTCTACATTTCATAAAGTCATGGCTTACACAGAAAAAAAATTATGTTTCTTATACACAGGGAACCTCCAATTTAATTTTTCAGTTAATATTTTTCATTATGTTTTATGAACTTTATACCATATGTAAAATGTATCACCAATGAACTTGCTATAATGTTTTCTATCCGAAGCATACATAATCAAATCAGACTTTTTACAATAATGGTTCTTGTTTTTTTGATATTCAACTATTTCCAGTTGATTTCCCAAGTTCACTTTGTGAGTTGTAGAAAACCAAAAGCCAACAACAGGCAAAATTATAGGCTGATCATTACATTGTATGCAGTGGTTTTATTTTGCAGTGCTTCAGTGACATTTTGTAGAACTGGTTTGAAACGTTTTAACTGGCTGGAAATTATGTAGTATTTATCCTCTTTACAATAACAGAAATATGTTTTTGAACTACATTTTTTCCAACATGCACAGAATCTTCAGGAAGAAATGGGTAACATTCTGTGGGATTCCTGTACTCCTTTATGAACTACACAGCTTCCAGTTAGTTTGCATCATACTTACAGTTGGTATAGACATTAACAGTTGTGTTCACAGAGCCTCGGATGTTGCACTCAGTAATATGGGGCACAGCAGCAATAGCACCATTCTGTATGGTACTATGGGACTGAATGTGAGCCATCTCAGCTCTGACGGCAGACTTAATGTAGGCACTCAAAGCTGTGGCTGAAGATCATCTGCTCGTGATGTGAACCTTTACTTGAGAGTCTGTTCTGTATACTTCCAAATCGTCACTGACACAATGCTTCACTATGGGAAAAACAGATAATCAAAGCCAAATGCAGTATAAGGTTTTTGTCATTTAATGATACAAATTAGCATTTATTATTTTGCTCAATGTCTGCTGATTCAGCAGATATGTTCCAAAACACGTTTTCCTTTCTGACTTATCATTAGAAGTCGTGTTTTATTTTTTCCTCTAACCAAACTGTCAAGTGCCAGTTGTAATGTTGTATTAAATTATTATGGTGTGAATATTAATATAATGGGTTTCATAACTTAAAAAAATGCAGCAGAACACTGACGGTAAATTGACTGAATTGTACAAATCTATCTCCTTCTCTTTTTGGACTGTTGGTATTCTTGCACACTACTAACACAATAGTGATGTTACACAACAGTGATTTTGCAAGCTTTACAAATTGAATTCATCCATGCATCCATTTATCTAAGAGTGTAGGAAAGAATTTGATATGAGGGAGGGGTCACAGCTTGATACCATCCGATACAATATTAGCAAAGTAAAACCTGAATAGAATAGTCATGTAAAAACAAAACTGAAACATTTTATGTACCCCTTTTTCTTGCTTACTGTTCTGCAAATCTCTACTACTTCCTCTTTGCCTGTGTACTGACTCACTTTTGATGCATAGTATAATAATATTGATTAGTGCATATAATTTTCAATATTTTTTCATTGGTCTATTTTTTCTTTTTTTTTTATTATAAATGTTTTTGAACTTTTTGGAAATTTTTTTAATGTGATCCTGCAATAAAAATTGGTATTTTTATGAAAAAATGCATTTCGTAATTTGCACACCGACAGGTCTTTGTCGGCCAGTTCGCAGCGCAGTATGTGTCAGGCCACGGTCCGGTACTGGTCCGCGGAGTGCAGTTTGGTAAACTATGGCTGACACAACTGCTGACGCTAGCAATATAATGCAACACTTACAATGACGTCACAATGAAAATGTTCGGCCACTGCTGGTGAAAAAATACATACATACTGTAACGGACCGAGGGCGCGATCGGGGCTCGAACTCGGGTCTCCCGCACCAAAGATAAGGGATTAACCCACTGACCTAAACACCCAAGCCTCCGACTCCTGAAGCCAACCGTCCCTACAGGTCCACCTGCCGCCATACACGGGGGTCTTTACACCTTTGCCCCCATCGTAGCCTACGCCTCAATCTCGTTCTCACTCCGGACGAAACAACCTTTCCCGCTTCTGACGCCATTGTAGCGGTTCTCGGTAGCAGTCATATTAAATATAGAAGCGGGTTGGTTAAAATTACTGCTCTTTGTTTAAAACCTTAAAAGGACGCAATTTATTACCAATCACTGAAACCACACACACTGGGGAAACAGGGCAAGCGGTACATTCGCGCTCTCAGACACACTCAGGGTGGGGCACAACTATTTTACAAGTGGTGCCGGGAAGGTGCATAATCGCCCCTTCCCGGCTGCGGTCCATTGGTCGCGGCACCGCCGTTACAATACTTTGACATTGTTTATGCCACAAAAACAAAATATTTTTTATTCAAATTTTGTTTTGGACATCGTGAGAAAGTCAAATTATGAACACACTATCGTGAATTGAATCATACAGCAGTGTTGTATAAAGTACCTGAAAGACACATTTAAATAAAAGTTCATATATTTTACTATAAAATTACTGAAGTATATGTCAGTCACCAGTTGTAATATTACTTAAGTGAAAGTCCATGTCTAACACTGACTGTTGCGCATTGTCACTGTCACATTGTGAAAACGGGTAACATTGTACAGTCTCACAGTGCATCAGATACAGCAGGCAGAGGGTCGGCATCGGCAGACGTCAGAATGAAATGTTTGACTTACCGCCTTTGGTTATAAAGACAGACACACGCCTGGATTGCGCTTGGCTGTCAGCGAGCAAACAATGTAGTGTCCGATATCAAAGTCACGAATGAAACAACGCTGTCTTTGCACGGTATAAATACACATATAATAGAACTTAAATGACCGGACGATCTGACTGAACATGGAAAAACCTTCCGCTTCCCTGACAGTTTCATTTGCTACTCTTATGATCTGCTTAAACTTGTTACGATGAAGTCACAGGCTGAAAACCGAAACTTTGAAAAACCGAAACTTTGGGAATTTTTTTTTAAGGAACTGTCACACACTGCCTGTCATATTCCCACTGTCCCCTAGATGTTCCTCCTGTCCGTTCCTACTTATTATCCCCTCGTTATTTGTTAGCCTCGTCTCATTGTACCCTGTTAGTGTGCCTTTATTTACCTCCCTGCTTTGTTAGTCCTTTGCTGGTTGTTGTATGTGTGACATTGTGAACTGGTTGTAGTTGTGACCCTGTTGTACCTTAGCATTGTTCCCCTGCTCTCTCTAGTTTGGGTTTTGTTCTCCTTATTTCTTGTAGTCTAGCCTTGTGACCCCTTTAGCCCTATGTTTGTACCCTGTTTCAGCCTGCATTAAAGCCTCCCTCTTTGCACATTCGACCTCGTCTCTCTTGCCTAATTGGCACAAATGTTACAGTAACGAAACTGCCAAGTGGGAATTATATCGGAGTAATAGCATACATTTTATTTAAGAAACGTATTGGAGTAAAAGTAGAAGTCGTCAGAAAATTTTAAAGTATACTCGCCAAAAATACTTAAGTACTGTAAGAAAGTACTATTACTTTGTTACATTACACCGCGATGTGATATAGTGTGTGATATAGTGAGCTGAGTGCGTCGTTACACCCCTAATTTGCAATCTATAATTAAGTATACCAAACAAATTATTTATTATTAATACAGATAAAAAGTTAACGTGATGATAATTTAGCGGAAATTAGTTTTAACCTCACTTTTTTGACTGTATTACACAGGTTTTGTTATGACCACCCCTTGCCTCACCTGTCCTTCAGTAACTGGGTTCAGTTAATACAAGACTTACATTTTATATATTTATGCTTTCCTTTTAATTGAATGACTTTTAAGACAATTGATTGACTTAATTGTGTGCACTTTGATAGGAGAGTGGCACAGTGGCGTGGTGGTTAGCACTGTCGCCGTGCACCTCCAGGCCTTGGGCTCAATTCCTGCCTTGGGTCTGTGTGTGTGGAGTTTGCATGTTCTCCCTGTGCTTGGTGGGTTTTCTCTAGGTGCTCTGGTGTCCTCCTGCAGTCCAAAGATATGCTGGCTAGGTTGATTGGTGTGTCCAAATTGTGTGTGTGTGTGTGCCTGCCTTGTGGTGGGTTGGTGCCCCACCCTGGGTGTCCCCTGCCCTGTGCTCTGGGATGGGCTCCAGGCTTCCCTGTGACCCTCACCAGGACTAAGCAGTTAAGATAATGACTGACTGACTGACTGACTTTGACAGGACAGCATTTGTCCTCAGATTAGATAGACTCTCTGTTTGACCTCGTTCGTGACATGCACGTGTAGTGTTATTTCTTATAAGTCGCTTTGGACAAAGGCGTCTGCTAAATGAATAAAATGTAAATGTAATCCTGTAGAATTTAGCCAGATGGCAATTAACAAGGACCATTGGGATTTAAAAAGGCATTTTTCAATAGCAACTTCATCTTCAAAGCCCTGTCAGATGGGTCTATTGACTACAAAGCAGAAACAATTGGATTTATTTTTTTTTTACTTGAAATGTGGATGTGATAAGACTGCTTTTATTTTCTATTAAATAAATGTATGTAGGGTATTTGTCTTATGTGTTTTTATGTTAAATATATATGTATTCCATACAAACATAATAAAATGTGTGTTAATTTCAAATGTATTTCTAAATTTTAATTAAATATGCTAAAAAGCCAGCTGAATATCTTGTTTTTGTCACATGAATAAAATAGCGCCCTTGCGTGTATATCTATCGTGTAATTTCTGGTAAAGAAACTATCATACTTCTGTCATTGTAAATACGCTAAATTGTTTTGGATCGATATGCAAAATGTTTTTAAAGGTAAATTTAAGGATACTGTAACGATATATGTTTTCAATGTTTTGTTTCGAGAACAATAACCTGGGTGATAAAAAATATACTTATGAAAGTTTAAAGGTTTAATGCAAATGTCTCAAATCCAATGGTATCTCCACTGTGTACTTGTGGTGTATCCAAAACCACGGCAATTTTGTTTAATGCTAGTTGAGGAGGCTGCCCATACCTGTTTTGTAAAGCCACCATTGTGTCCCGATAAGGATTTAATGAGTGTAGGCAATATGTAATATGTACAGTATCTGCTATTAAACGTCCATCTTCCAAATTCAGATGCTCCAATAGTACCCGATATTTTAGCAGGTCTTGGTGTCCACAGGCAGCACGTTTTGGGTGCCCTCCAATTCCATACAACTAAACAACAAAAAGGTCTTAATTTCCCTTGATTTAACACAATATATGAGGTACTGAACATTACCTGGGCTCAGACTGAGTTATTACAGTACTTGAAGGTCACACAGTAAATTTTCACAACGATACAATGGGATGGGCACTATGTCCTTTTATTTGAACGAGTTAACACCTGAAGGCATCATGTGTGAACAAGTGGAAGAAGATAATCAGTTTAAGTTGGAGACATGACATACTCTCAGGAAAGCTGTTTTGTTTTTATGCAATTTCCATGGCATTTCAAAAATTACTGCAATTCAGTCACCTTTCCTGTCATCATTCAGACTGTCTGAGGTAAGCTGCTGGTATCACATGATCACTGGTCCATTCCTTCCATACAGTGAAATCACCCAGTCCATTTACCAACACAAAAAAATTACAAGATCATAATAATTTTTACGTATGTAATAAAGGTAATCCTTCACATTTGCTGAAGATAACCCACCTCAGGGAAAAGCTTCAGATTCATTCACAAATGTATACAAACCCCTGGCTTTAAAAACAACAATCCTTCACAGAACAGTTAACAAACCACACTGTTACTGTTACAGTGAGTACACCAATCACCAAAATAGGGACACAGTTTTCACCATAAATATGAACTTATTTTATATTTTTATATTCACAACTGATTAAAAAATAGAAAAAGACCAATAATTGGATGGTTTTAATACAACTGACTGGTCTAACAATTATGTTTGGAACCCTGGCCTTTTCAACTGAGTTTCACTATTAATATAATTTGTTATTGCACTTTGATTTGTAACTATTTTCTGTCTGCCTTGGGTGTGTTTATTACTCTTATTGCTCTTTAAGGTGAATGAAGGGTTTGGTACACATTACCTAGTGAAACCAAGAATTTTTAAAACAACGATTCCTTTTGAACAAAACCTAGAAAAACAGTTTCAGGAGTGACTTTTTAAAAATAACATGGCTGTTAATGCCGAACCTGTTGAGCTTTTGTTTCTCAGAATACTTGTTCACTTCCTGTAGTGGCAGTGTAAAGGTGTTATTCACCTTGCACCTCAATAATGTGGGTAGTGGAGAGACAAGCCTGGCTCTAATTTTTGTAAAAGCTCCCCTGCATTCACGTCTGGAAACAAACGGAGAAAAATCAATGAAGGAAAAAAAAACAACTTTTACAAAACACTGACACCATTTATCTGTGTCATTCTTTCATTTACCCTTTTATGGCTTCACTGCAACATCATAAACATTTACAGCATTTAAAAAATCTTTCAAAAACGTTTATGTCAAAACACAAATGATGAACATGCTTGCAACATGTTTCTAATTCTGATTAATCTTCACTGATCTTGACATATATATGTATATTTGTTTATCTTGTTCCAGGTACCTCTGTATATACATTTATGTACAGGATTTTATATCTACAGTAGAGATGAGTTTTCAGCACTTGAAGCTGCAAAATAAACAGTATAACATCTTAGGGGCAGTGCATGGCTATCCAGGGCTTGAGGAAACCCCACTTATACATAAGGTGGGGGTCAGCTCTTATGCAGGGGTATACTGATGAAGGCCTGCCCCCCTCCCCACCCTTGTCTTCCACCTTCTTCTGAGTCAGAATACTGAAGGTTTGGGTAAGGTGACCAGATATAGCGCCCTCAGAAGTATTGGAACAGCCAGGCCAATTCATTTGTTTTTGCTGTACACTGAAGACATTTTGGTTTAAGATCAAAAGATGACTATGAGACAAAAGTTCAGAATTTCAGATGCTATTTTGTGGTATCTACATCCAGATCACATCAACAATATAGGAGATAACACCTTTTGTATCAGATCACCCAATTTTTTTAGTGAGCATAAGTACTTGAACATGTGACTGACAGGTGTTTCTTGTCACCCTAGTTTCTTGTCACCCTGTGACATTAATTGCTCAAACAATAAATAGCTCTAAATGACTACTCTTGTATTTTGCCTCGAGTTTTACCTGTGAAAACTGCATTTGGTGTTTACAAAAGGATAAATCAAAATGAAGACCAGAGAGCTGCCTATGGAAGAAAAGCAAGCTGTTTTAAATCTGAGAAAAGAGGCAAAATCAGTTTGAGGCATTGCACAAACCTCGGGCACAGCCAACACAACACTTTGGAACGTCCTGAGACAGAAAGAAACCACTGGTGTACTGAGTAGCATACAGAGAACAGGTTGGCCAAAGAAAACAACAACAGTTAATGACAGAATTATTGTAAGAGCTGCAAAGAACCCCCCCAAAAAAAAAAAAAACTTTTCATCAGATCATCAGGAACAACCTCCACAGAGCAGGGGTGATGGAATCACTATCTTCCATTCAGAGAAGATTTCATGAACAGAAATATAAAGGTCATTCCACAAATTGCAAGCCCTTCATCAGCAGTAAGAATCAAAAAGTTAGATTGGAATTTGCAAAAAATACAGAGATGATCCACAAATGTTTTGGAACAAAGTTCTATGGACAGATGAGACCAGGTTAAACTTGTATCAGATGGATGGAAAGGCCAAAGTGGAGGAAGGAACTGCTCATGATCCAAAACATGGTGGACATAGTGTCAAGGCCTGGGCTTGCATGGCTGCGTCTGGAACAGACTCACTGATCTTTACTGATGATGTAACTCATGATGGTAGCAGCAGAATGAATTCAGAGGTATACAAAAACATTTAACTACCAATTTAAAGAGAATGCATCAAAACTAATTGGGAGGAGCTTCATTTTTCAGCAAGACAATGATACAACATTGTCAACTCAACAAAGGACTTCATCAGAAGGAAAAAGAGGAAGATTTTGGACTGGCCATGTCAATTACCAGACCTGAGCCCAACAGAACATGCATTTCAGCTGCTGAAGAGGAGAATGAAGTGAGAAACTCCCCAAAACAAAAACTGAAGGATGCTGCAGTAAAGGCCTGGAATGGGGCATCAAAATAAGAAACCAACAATTTGGAGATGTCAATGAGTCGAAGGCTTGATGCAGTTATAGCAAACTCAGGATTTGCAACAAATTATTAAATTTCTCAATCTCACAGGACCTATCAGTCACATGCTCCAATACTTTTGCTCGATGAAACTCTGGGTGATCTGCACAAAAGGTGCTATCTTCTATGTTGTCTATGGATGTAAATACCAGGATATAAAAGCTAAAAATCATGCACTTTTGTCTCCTATTCATCTTTTGATCTTAAACCAAAATGTCTTCAGTATACAGCAAAAACAAATGAATGGGCCTGGCTGTTCCAATGCTTCTGGAGGGCACAGTACAATACATATACGCATATGTGCCATGTTGGAGTTTAAGATGTTTTCAATCTGTTTTGCTTTTCGCTGCATTTATTTATAGCATTTTCTGTCCTGATTGTCCAGTCTTCAGAGCGATTTGGAAACAGTAGGTGTCTTCCTGACCACGCTGATCATATTCCTCTGGGCTTCCAAATTAGAAGAGGTAGGGTTTTGGGGAGGGGGGGTGTTCCTGGGCTTGTTCATGGATGCCCTGGGAATGACATCACTAGGGCCAGCAGCCTCTTCTGATTCTGAACCTATTCTGCCCATACGAAAAACAGATGCATGGAGCAAGAGTTTTGTTACATCTATCTGCACTTTCATGTCTGTAATATATTACTTTTTTGAAATACTTAAATTTGAAAGTTTTCTCCTATCTTTTTCTTTATCCTAAAATGTTAGTACAGTCAGTATTTGAGTATGTTAGGAGGGAGGGGGTGCATGACCAGGGGAAACTTTACCCTGGTGTACCCCCTCCCTCCATGCCCGACACACTGAGAACTAGCGTTTTTCTGTTCATTCAGCTGCTTTATGTTCCTAACTGAAAAACAGGCAATGTTATAAATTACTTCAAAACCAGACACTGCAGTTAAAATAAACCTTGCAATGCGATGTGCTCCACATATAAATAGCTTTCTCCCTTCTTCATGTTGATTTGTGTAATCTGGCATGACTGTTTCAGTGTTTACAGGTATTATGTACAGAGATGGGTTCCCTTTAAGACCATACAGTGAGGTTCTGGTCCTGGGATGTTTTCAGTCTGCGGCCAGTTAAGAGACAGGGGGTTCAGTAACAGTCCACCAGTCTTCTGTGTACACAGATGAAGGAGGTGGATCAGGAAGACAGTCGCTCCTGGTAAGTGGTTTGTGTTTGAGTGGGAGGAGACAAGCAGGGGCATTTTGATTGGCAGGACAGTGGGGGCAGGTCCACTCATCACAGCACTGTGCTCTCTGACTCCTCCTCGGACTCCACCCTGCAAGCCAAGTCCTCCACCGTGGCTTCCAAGTTCCCAGGGAGGTTGTCTTTGTGCTTGTTCAGCAGTCTTTGTGGCTCGGTGTGGACAATGGGGCATTCTGTATCGTGGAGATGGTCATCTTGAGGGAATGGTGATGTTCGAGATGAGTGATGATGAACAAAAGTACCCAGAGGGGAAGAAAAGAGGTCAGGTGTCATAGTGGAACTTAAACACAGAATGTCAGACACAAGACTGGACACCAGTACATGTGGCATCATCACACGCAACTATCACTGGAATTTTAGGTAACTGTCTCTGACAGCATCAGAAAAATAGTGTCTAACAGGATACAATGACTTGCAAATTAAGCAACAGAAAAAAATTGATCTGACTAAGAAAACTGATATGATTAAACTACGATGAATAATATGGAGAGAATGGAAATATCCTGCCAATTCTGAGTAGTATAGGTAAGTCTTTTTTGTAGTCTTTGCTCAAAATACAAGACAGGAACTGGGTGGTATGATGACATCAACTGTGAGCTCACAAAATGAATAAGGCCACAATATAAAAGTACACATGAATAAAGAGCTCAGAGGAAAGCGGGTTTTTCTGTTTAGACATGGGTGTGCTGTGGTCTTCGGGGTGCATTCTGTTTAACCATGTGTCTGATGTGATCTGAGGGGAGCCTTCTGTATAGAGGTGGTTCTGTTGTGATCTAAAGGTTTTTTCTATTTGTCATTTGTGTAGTGTGATTCAATGCTGAGCTTTCTGTGTAGACCAGGGTCTGCTGTGACCTGTGGGGAGGCGTCTGTTTAGACAAGGGCCCTTTGTGATTTAAGGGTGACCTTTGTTTTAGACATGTGTCTGCTGTGACATAGAGGGGAGCTGACTGAATGGGTGCAGCAGAGTGGGATCAGGGAGATCAATAGAACCCAAACCTTAGTAGGGGCACTGACTTTGCTCCAGGGTACGTGATACAACCCAGGTAGGGGCTGGGTGGGTTAGGGGAGGGCATCCACATGTGGGTCCAGTGTGGGTGGGAGAGATAAAGGGTGACATAGCTTGTTCTGGACCAGCTGTTCAGGAGCAGCAGCAAAAGCTCTGAGAAGCATGGCTACAAGACATTGGTCTGGAAGCCATGCATCAGTGCTCAGGACCAGCCCCCATGCACCAGGCAGCGCGCCAACAAGATGCGGTAGTGCTTAGTGGGACACAGCTGATACGCGGTATACACACAAGCGCACACGTATGTACATAAAATATATGGTCCATGTAAACAGGTACATATACATAGCAGCCTGGGGTTGGTGCGGAGTTAGCCAAACAGCCGTACAGTGAAGGGACGCCCCATACAGTCACTCTGTCTTACCCTATATGTCACCTCACCTTTAGCCCACACTGACAGACCCGCCTCATACAGCTGCAGGTACACAACAATAATCATCAACGACAGCAAGACAAGCGTGTCAGGTTTTATACAGAGGGCAACATCTTAATCATTGTCTAACCCAAACACTTCAAGGTGGATTTGTGTACTTCTGTGAAGCCAGCAGGTACAATTTTATTTACCTTTGTAATGCCTCAGAGAGAACATTTTTTACTACAGCTACAACTCTAGCACCTCTGCATTGTTCAGAGGTACATTGGCAATGTCTTTCCTTGGACTAGCATGAGTACATTCAACGTCACTGGGACAGACCACTGACGAGCAAAAGCTACTGAGGCTAGGGGTTCCCAGATTCAAAAGGTGACCTGTGTCCATTAAAAACGGTTTTGTTTACTTGTTTTTGAAACAGATTTCCTGGGAAAAATACAAGAATGGTGAAAAAGGGGCTGCCCAGAATGTTTGCAAACCACATTGGAAAGAGAGAGTTTACTAACCTTATCTATACAGGGCACAAGAAAGCATACATGGTGCGGCAGTTGGCTGGAGTTGTCATGGAGACAGGCTTACCTGTGGACATGCTCTCTGCTGGAGACAGTCCATCCAGCAAGCTGTGCTCTAGGGCCTGGGGGCTGGAGCCAGGGGCAGTGGGTGGCTGTGGAGGCGGAGGCAGACTGGGCCGTTGCCTGGGCTTGGCAGCAGGTCGAGACTTGGTAAGTGTGCCACTCAAGGACGGAGGAGAGGACAGGGAGGTGGGCGTGGTTGGTGGACCTTGGCCTGGGGAGCCAACTGTGGCATAGCCCTGTGGGTAACTGAACCCATACTGGGAGGGGGTATTGGGAGGGGTTGGGGACAGGCTGACAGGTGATGGCTGGCCTGTAGACTGGTCAGAAACAGCCCCCGATTGGCTATATGGAACTTTAGGTGGAATTGGAGCCAGCTTCCGGGTCACTGCTGACAGAGACAAAGAAAAGAAGACAGAAAAAAAATTCAAATTTAGAATCAGATATATTGTCAAGTTTATTCTGCTTATTCTATAATGTTAGTATGCCCAGGAGGGGCTGGGCAGGCAGTCAACCTTGGGCCCCCAGAGATTTTTTTTCTCCACACTGTGTTTTTGGTTCCTCTCCTCTTCTGTTATCTGGCTTTATTCTTATTTATCTGTATCTTTAACTCCAATCATTCACTTGCTGTTATTTCTGTAAGATCTGCAATTACTTCTGTAAAGTGCTTTGAGGTACATCATTGTAAAAGGTGCTATATAAAAATCAACTGAATTGACTTGAAAGTACAAAAAGATGCTATGGAATTCTTAAATGTATTTTAAAAATGTAAAACAAAGAGAAAATAAATAATTGAAGAAATAAATGTGATTGGGTGGTACCTTTGCGCAGGGTGTGTGGACTCTGGTCAGTGGTCAGTGACGTCTGACTGATACTGGCTGTGCTCCCAATGAGACCTGCCCCCTGGACACTCTTCTGACCAATCACAGGAGAG
Source organism: Chitala chitala (assembly GCA_025773905.1). Classification (NCBI taxonomy): domain Eukaryota; kingdom Metazoa; phylum Chordata; class Actinopteri; order Osteoglossiformes; family Notopteridae; genus Chitala; species Chitala chitala. The sequence goes on from JABJVR010000077.1 coordinate 557,048, forward strand.
AGCTCCTTGTTCTTCAGAGTACTGGAGTAAAAACAAAGGGCATTGTCACTTCCAGTTTTCTCTGCCCATCTTTCCTCTAGACAAACAAGGGTTTATTGTGCCTTTCATTATGACAACATACTATACCACCTAATACCATAGCTGTAAAAATGCTTTGCCTCTCCCTCAACATACTGAATTCTATACATCAAACTTCTATCCCATGTAATTTATACAAACTTTACTTTGATGAAGCCCAGTTTAAACACTTCACTAGTAGAACAGTGGTTAGGTGTCATGATTAATCAGGCTTTCAGGACTGCAATCTCATTGCTACATGGACGTAAGGTTTCTGTATATCGTCATAGGCAGACTGAGAAAATGCATGTGTCTTCCAGCCTGAGTACAGAAAAGTGATAGTGAACATCTTGGTTGGCTATGTTGGATAACAAGGACAAGACATCATGTCAACCAGACTGTGGACAGAGAAGTGCTTGTGAACTTACACTGTTGTGGGTACATGGATGTGAGACTGTGGTAATCTTGTTGAGCAATCACGATCTCATTGGACCGTTACTGAATACATGTGCTGAGAGGGTCTCACACATTAAGATATCCCTATTACTGGGTGGGTAAGGATGGGGGATAATATGTATTTTGATGTACAGGATTCCTCATGAGGGAACAGGGTTTCGGTTCCAACAGTATAGCTTCATGTTTGCCTTACCATGATATAAGATTGACTAGGAACACCCCATTGCACTTACAGAGACACGGTTTACACTTCAACGTTACAAATCATCACCAGTTACTACACATAACACAGCACTGTTAACCTGAATGCATAGGTGTATGCCCAGGCTGCGTGAGAATGCATGTTTACAGGAATGTGCAGTCGGGTATTGTCACTCACAGTTAGCCAAGGTCAATCTCATAAAGACATTTTCTCAAAAAGGTCGCTACACCACACCTGTCCAAAAGATGAATTCATGGCTCCAAATCCCACAAATGTTGGAACACTTGAGAGTTTTTGCAAAGGTCAAGAGAGGTGTGTGAGATAGGGTGCAAGTGAGAGTTCTACTAATTCAACTTCTTGTGTTCCACACTAGACTAACCAATACAGTCCAAGGAAACCCTGTCTTCCCCTCTACAGCACCTCAAAATACCTGACAAAAACATCCACAGCAGCCACTGTTAGACATTAAAAGTGTCATCATCTGAATTATGTACATACAGCTCATGCACATCTGAGTGTCATGATGCTGCGTCACTTGCCCCCCTGCTTGTTTACATATTGATTTACCTGTGCTTTTATAACAAATGACTAACATCTCCAGTTGCCAACCAATGTCTTGTTCCCTGACTACCACATCCCCAAAGGCAATGGCAACATCGTGAAAGCTATCTGCAGTTATGACACTACAAAGTTGCTAAAGATGTAATCTAAATGTCAAACGGCGAGTCATATCCATGGAAAAGTATAGGGGCTGCAGGATGTGGTATAGAAAAAACAACACATATAAACATAATGAATGAAACAGAACTGCAAACACAAAAAAACGTTTCTTGGAATGTCTTAATGTTCTCTGCATGACTGTGAGGGGAGGTAGTAGTGTATTGGTTTTTATTTGTGTGTGTTTGTGTGACAGTACTGCAGGGCAGGGGCTGTCTGAGTACACACAGAACAAGGCCTTTAAATTACCTAGTCATCTTGGGTCCTCTGTCTCGCCCATGGCTGAGCCATGGAGGGGGTGTGGCCATGGAGTGGTTAGCTGCAGTACCAAGTGTGTCTTGATGAGCAGGGGCTCTGATGTACAGGGGTGGGGCATTTTGGGGCATCGCGCGGACATGCGGAGTGTCAGAGAAAGAAGCTGGCTTGGGGAGGGACACAAAGCTGGGCTTGGGTTTGGAGTTAATGTCACACTGTTGCAAAGAGCGGGTGGGACAGTAGCAAGTCCTGCAGTGGGGTAACAGTGGAAGCCCAGGTGGCACATGTTTGGGCCCTAGGACAGGGGTTTGTGCTGAGAGTACTTGGGAAAAATCATTTTGAGACCAGGAATAGGATGAGGACAAAGAGAAACTGGAGGAAGGGAAGGGAGTGGGTGGGCTTCCCTCCACCAGGGAGGGATGGGCATAGGAGGATTCTGACCAATGGGCAGATGCGTCATCTGAGCTGAAAATTGTAATGCAAACAATGGAAAAAAAGATAAAGTGCAATAATGGATACAGAAAGAAAATATATTAATCTGAATTTTAAAACAAAGCTGTAGTTTCTGTTGATGCATTATTATGCAGCTGGTAAAATTACTCAACGACAGAGTGCAAACCATGCCTTATCACGTGTATCATGGTTGCACACTGACTTTGAATTAAATTCTTCATGCATGTTATAACTGGACTCAAAGTGCCAAAAAGGTTAAAAAAAGGGGTGGAGTAATAGAATGCGGTAAGTGAAAAATATGCATTTGTTGTTCACTGCAGCCGTTAGTGAGGCTGACCAAGCAGGAACTCCGCAGTCCACCGCAACACCTTTAGTGCTGGTTTAAAGCTCACCTTCTGTGCACAACAGCATCATCAGTAACACACTCCTCTGGAATTTCCCATTTACCATTTTTGAAACCTCTAACATTTGTAATCATGTGTCTCTATTTCAACTAAACTGGAGCAAGTTTTGTGCCAATTAATAAATCAACCGATAGGGGGGAAATAGTACTCATGGTATCCATGAGTTCCTTGGTTGTCTACAGGGTCAGTCTTTTAAATACATTTTTGGGCAAGTAGCTAAAACACATCTTAGAAGAAGTAGAGGGTCCTCTTTTTCTTTAATCCAAAGAACAAATCAATAAAGAGCAGTCTGAAGCCCAGAAATCAGAGCTAACGAAACCACAGTACTACCAAGGCTATACAAATAATTGCAATGAAACCACCACCACACTCAAAAACAGTGATAGCACCGGCAACAAAAACGACCACAATGACATTAACAGAGGTAAACACCAAACAACAACAACAACAAAAATGGTGAAATGGTGAAACACCAGACCTCATTTATCCAAGCTTGGTGTGGGGGCATAGGCGGAAATCCTAGGGGGTCAGGGGGGACATGTACCCCCTTTCCAAAGGGTTGTCCCACCTCCTCCTCAATATGCCACTGTAAACCAGGCTATGTCATTTGTGTGATCCTCAGGAATTGCTCTTGGGAAATATTTCTATTTATTGTCCCCCCCAACAGTGAAATGAGATTTCCGCCACTGTGTGGAAGCAGAGGGCAGACAATGGGCAAAGTAGAGGGGTGGTAGGGGGTTGTCACGATGTGGAGGATGAAGAGGTCATAACACCTCCTTACCTGGCTCGATCGCTGCTAGAGAGGGGAGGTGCGGGGGAGGGGGAGGTGGAGGGCTCATCCGGCGGCTCGAGGATGAGCAAGTCGGTGGGCAGGGTGGGGGGTTGCGCGCCGGGTGGGGGGGCAGAGGATGCCTTACGCGCACTGGACGAGCCCCTTCGAGACACCCAAGATGTGTCCATCACTCGGACGCCCATGCTATAGCAAAATTGACACAGACAAGCAAGTAGTCAAGGGCACGAGGGGTAGCAGAAGTATGACTGTGCCCCCAATCCCCTCCACCTCTCCCCATCTAACACATGGACCTGTGCCCCCAACCCTAAGGTCATATGTGTACTTGCCCACCTTTCCGCATGCTCAAAACTGGAGTTACAAACGTAGAATATTCAGACTCCCTCTTCAGGTGGTGAGTAAAACTCAACCTCCACCACAACAGTGGTCATAGTTTTTATTGCTTGGTTTTTCTTCAGAAACAGCAGCAGTCTGCCTTTGTCCAGGTAGATTTCAACGACCACGGTTCTTTGCCCTAAGTGTGAATCTCACAGCACAGCTGCACGCCTTCTGACTCTTGAAAATTATACGCAAACGAGACAAGAGATTAACTGGAGTTATAGCACAGTTCCCTGAAGCTTTGATTAAATAATGTGATGTAAGGTGAGTGAAAGCAGGTGCAACTGTGAGTCTGTTCTGCATAAGGCAGACACGGAAAAGGGATTTGGATCATAGAAGACACCTGTCAAGCTCAGAAGTTTCAAGATGGCTGGGGGCAGGGGTATTTTTATAAGCGCAAAAAGATAGACGGAACGGGAGAGAGAGAGAAAGAGAGAGAGAGAGAGAGAGAGAGAGAGAGAGAGAGAGAGAGAGATGAAAGCAGGCATATAAAAGAGTCATACGGTACCTTTGTATTTTCCTAATGCTGCATTGGTAGGATAAAAACATCAGAATTCAGAGCAAAGACCAACCAGACTATACGCATAAGTGCTGCTTTCGTGCAGAGCATCAACACCAGACTTGGAGCTAAGTTGGCAATAGCAAGACGAGGGCGGAAAAATACATCTGCGCACTGCTCATACACATGGGAAATGAAATGCATGCTGGGAGCAGAGAAGACAGCCCCTTGAAGTCAAAATGACAGCTTCTGTGGCAGAGTTACATGCACACGGCCCTGCTGGAATCCAGAAGTACTCCAATTACAGCAATTAGGACAACACTCCCCAACGGGGAAGAAAACTGCTAAAATTAAATGACAAATCGGGGTGTGGTGGAAATGACTTGGAGCATCTATTTAATCCATTATTATGGAGATATTTAAAGAATAAAAGCTTCTCCACACTACCAAAAAAACGTGGCAGTCCTGTATGATGATCACCAACCCACAGTATTCATTTTAAAGCTGCATATCACTGCATGCTACAACTGCAGCAGCTTCTGGGAGGTGTGATACTTCAGTGAAAGACATCACATTGTGGCCCAGACACCAACACGAGACGCATCAACGAGTAATGAGCCCCACAGACTGTTTGGGCTCATTTTAATGGCATTAAAATCAAATTATGTTTGTCATACTGAACCTAGAAAACAATGGTTACCGGCCCATCTGTCAGACATGGGTTAAAAGGACAGCACACTAATCCTCACCTGGCTTTTTATTCCGTTTTATCAAAAGGTGTTTCTGTATAATTAGAGTTATGTTGGTGTTTAAATCCATTGGAGGGAGTATTGATAAAATTGGTATACTTTGTGAAGTATCCAAACGTGGCCTAAATTCTCCGAGTGAAGATGCATGTGCGACTGCTCTGATGTACACACAAAAAATTCTGCTTGTGTTTTACTTATATACAGCTCTCTTTTAAATGTTTATTTAAATGTAGATACAACAACCTGAACAGTAGCTTAAATAAATTCAAATATTCGGATGTAATGGCTGCACTATAATACAGCAGTCACATGAGCATACAGTGTCATATTGTTTGTTTATCTGTAAGATCCAATTTTAGATTAAACCCTAACCCTAAATCCTCTTGCATAGGAGGCTGTGTTGGCTGTGTCAAAGCAGACTCAGTCTCTGGACTGCCAAATCCATTGAACAACCAGTATGCATTTTTGTAAACTGAATTCAACTGGCCCCACCCCATGTGAGATTAATATATTTTTGTAATGGAGTGGGAAGTTTAGGAACACTAAACCTGTTGGGCCATAGTTTGCCAGGACTGGGTATGGGAAGAGGTGAATTTCCTGGCATTATGGTTGAAGTTCTGATTTTCCAACACTTCCTGTGCTGTTCAGAACCAACAAAGGAGACACACATTCAGAAACAAGCTGCTGATGTACCATTAACAGAGGTGTTCCACTTCAGTATTCACTAAAACATCCAGCTGTATACATGAGTAACAGTTGTAAGGCCCTTTGGGTGCAAGGCATAAGATAGACAACTAATGTAAGAATTACACTTAACAAGTAGAAAAAACCTCAGAGGTGATGTGGTATATACCAAGCTATGTGCCAGCAGGTCCATTCCAGAGTAGTTAATAATCATAGCAGCAAACTAGTGTTTCATTTCCACATCCGTAATCTCCTTTGTCTTTCCCATTAGCGAAGCAATGCAGTGAACAAGGCTACACGTGCAGAAAAGCAGGTGCTTGTAGGTAAGGTGTGGGAATGAGGACACTGGTGATGGAGGACTATGCGTTGGGGGGGGGGTAGCATCCAGCAGTGTGCAGTCAGTGGAGCTTTACCCGTCCTTCTTGTAAAACTCCAGCATCATGTTGTCAGTGGCAACGCTGAGCGGGCGTCGGCCCTGGTCATGCTTGCGGTCGGAGTGGTCCATGTCGGGTGAGGGCATGGAGCTGTAGTTGGCATTGTGGTTAGTGTGGATGGGGCTCCCGTAGTTGCCTGTTACGTTGAACTCAACCTCTGCCAGTGGGGGAAGAACAATGAATAACAATCATTTTTAAACCTTAAAAATACAAATACCATAAAAACCGGTACTACCAAGGACGGTTATGTATATTTATATAAGCATGGTTATATATATTTATATAAACCAAAGGTTTACAGTGGTTTAGTTGTATAAAAGATCAATAACATGTACTACTAAGGGAGATAATTATAATTAGGATACAATATCAATCATTACTATTTATGGCCAGTATATTAAACTGTGAGAGCTTTGCAGGCAAAGAGTAGTACTGTTAATTTGGCAGGGCCATGTGGGGTCTCCCTCACCTCCAGGGAAGAACCAATCGGCATGCAAGATGATGGGTTCGATGATGCCAACAATCTGCAGGGACACAGTGGTCATCATCTCTGTGATGTTCCTGTAGGAGTTAGTATAGCTCTGTTACAATGTTACAGCGACATAACACAAACTCACAGTCATGCCAGAAACCTAAGCTGTTCATTCTGTGTACAAATTTTATGTCTTTCTACTGTTGACAGTAGCTCCTGATCACAAAGCGGGGGGTTTAAATATGTTTCATCTGATGTGACAAAACTTCCCACAGCAATACACGTCTTTAACAGGGTAACAGACCCCCTGCATGCATGGGTGATGCAGAAACTCAGCGTGTCGCGGGAATGAGAGAGGGAGAAATCCATCCCTCTGGTACACATGCAACACAGCACATCCGGTGGTCACCATTTGTGCGTCTGCTTGGGTAATGGATGTGAAAATGTTATAGTGAGAATCCCCTGGTAGTCAGGACAACAATATGATTAGTCCCCCAAGCAAGAGACTCAGATCTTTGGCTCAGCGGGCTAATCGTCGTCTAGTAACTCAGTAAGGGCTGTGAGGTCGCAAGCTCAAGCCCCAGTCGCTGCTGTGACCCTCGCAGGACCATACCCTTCCGTGTGTGTCCACAGCAGGTTTGGGCCCAGCACGATGGCAATGTTTCCCGCTGTCATTTTGTTCATGTCCTGGTATTCATTCAGCTTGGCTAGGAACTTGATCAGGTATCTGTTAGGGGAGGACAAAAAAAGACAACCCAACACACTGAGAACAATTTACTGTACTTTTGAGTTAAAGTGCTACTAAGCTCCTCTGGATAACATAAGCTACTAAATAAACACCAGACAGACAGTGATGGAACTGAAGAAAATATAAACCATATTCTGTACCTGTGTATTCCACTCTAGTGCTTTATTCCAGTTCTGCATGCTGATTCTGTCCTACTTACTGCTACAACACTGGCCCCAGTATAAAATCTGGCTGTAATTTTGTGATACAACAACTGGGACAAATGGGGTTAAAGTGTTATTTCTGTTCAAGGGTGCAGTCAGCAGCAGGAAACTGTGTGGGACCCTGTCTTTATCCTATACTGTCTGGGACAGGCTCCAGACCAACTGTAACCCTGTCCAAGATAAGTGGTTATAAAATGAACAAGTGCTTGTAAATATATCCAAAAGTAGTTATAGTAATTCAGTGGTCATGCAAACACACTGACTCTGTTGATATCTCTGGAACCTTTCCCTCTGTGTCTCTATTGACAAAGTTATTATGCTTTACTGCCTTGGGCCCGATCTTCAGTTGCTGCCAAATCTATTACGTTCCTTTTTAGCTCTGTTTGGTCACACGATGTAATTGGATTATCTCTCTGATTCTGGTCCACTCACTGTATCTCCCTCTCTCACCCTTTCACTTTGGCTCTTTTCCTGTCAGGCTATAGTGAAGGATTATGCTAAGAGACAGAGTTTGTTTCCCAGGCAATGCTGTAAGATGCTATAGAACGTCTGACTGAACTGCTAACATACTAGGACTGTAACTACCTCCTTCAGTCCCTTACTGTTTGCAACACGATTTACATTACATGCTCCTTATGTGAAAGAGTGGGAGAAGGAGATGGTCCATCACCTGAAGTTGCTTCTATTGGCTGTGGGCATCTTGTCACAAGCTGCCATCAGCACTTGTAGTCTCTTGTCCTGATCTTGAATGCTGTTGGATGGAAATTATTTTAATGTGAAACAATAAAATGGCTCCTTACCTTAGATAAAAACATATGACATTTAACTGGCATTGCATTTACTTTTACTTAAATTTACTGTGAAAATTACATTGTTATTAACACAGTCCCAATTAACAAAGGAAGCATTAATAAAAAGGCCAATTTTGCATAAAGTCTAAATCTAAAGTCTAATATTGAAATGACATCAGCTGACTGACCACCCAAAGTTTTATTCTGTTTGTGTTATTTTCTTTTACTTGGAAGCTTGGATCCATTCCTCATAGAGGTCAAACGTCATGAGAGGCTCAGGGAGTTCACGCAGGTATGATTTTAGTGCTCCTGTAGATTGGCAGCAAACAAAGCAAGACAAACAGAGGTGCTCTTAGCTTTAAAAGTTTGTATCTGCAACCTAAAGTTTGTCTTTCGCTATAACTTCAGACAGAACAGGAGATGAGGTAAAATGTCTCCCCCAAGCTCCCTGTACGGATGTGCAAAGGGGAGATGACTTTCCAAGCAGGATTCTGGCATGATGAAGGCATGTTGGTCTGTGTCCAGGTCACTGGCTCATATCTGGTTACAGTGTTGTTCTGGATATGTAATTTTGCAAGTGCTTGCACTAATATTGAAAATGTGTGTGTGTGTGAGTCCAAAATATGTGTGTATGAGTCTCTGAGCATGTATGTGTAAATACAACTGTATGTGTGTCTACCATTTTATGTATGTAACCGTGTCCATTGTCCCTGAACATACATGTGTATGCATTAGTGTGGGTCCACCGGGAAAAGAGTTTAATTAGCCACTTGCTTGAAACCCAAGGGAACTTTAATTAGCTATATGGAAAATTAATTTATTCCAACATCCCAAGTGTTGTGACCTGAGTCTAAGCATGTCTAACTGGGGAGCCAGTATGAATGTTCCTGCAGTCCTGGTTGTGTCTGCACAGGTCTTCATACCCTTTAAATATTTTTGTGCCATGATCCATCATACATAATTCTGCCAGGGTATTTTCTTTATGGTATGTTTGGTGTGATTTTAGTCAAAAATTATGTAGTTTGATGAGCAAAATTTATTTCAATATATTTTTAACATTTTGTTAGCAGAAAATGTATGGAAAACATGTACAGCGTAGGTGGTGATGACCATTACAGTGGTAATGACCGTTACAGTGGTGATGACTCAGACTGTTGGGGAAGGGTGTGGCGTATGTAGGGAAGGCGCTGACCTGCAATGGCATGTGGGTCAGCAGAGTACTCCTGCACATCCAGCACACCACAGTCCAGCGATGCTTTCAGCTTCTTCAGCTTGGAGGCAGATGGGGCCACTCTGAATAAACCCTGGGCAAACAGTCAGCAAACATTAGTTTGATGACACAAAGAATGAAGTGAACAGGACATGTGATCTAATATGCCATCAATCATTGAACAGAAAGAATGGATATTAACAAATAATCTGAGGGGAAAACCATAGTATACGACTATGTAATGGACACAATTCAAGTCAACATGCTACATTCAGTTTATATGCAGTTTACCTTCTTGCATATTTCAGGTAATTTCATTAAATACAAACCTGATTCCAAAAAAGTTGGGACACAAGTACAAATTGTGAATAAAAAAGGAATGCAATAATTTACAAATCTCATAAATTCATATTTTATTCACAATAGAATACAGATAACATATCAAATGCTGAAAGTGAGACATTTTGAAATTTCAGGCCAAATATTGGTCATTTTGGATTTCAAGAGAGCTACACATTCCAAAAAAATTGGGACAGGTAGCAATAAGAGGCTGGAAAAGTCAAATGTACATATAAGGAACAGCTGGAGGACCAACTGTCCACTTATTAGGTCAATTGGCTACATGATTGGGTATAAAAAGAGCCTCTCAGAGTGGCAGTGTCTCTTAGAGGTCAAGATGGGCAGAGGATCACCAACTTCCCCAGTGCTGCGCTAAAAAATAGTGGAGCAATATCAGAAAGGAGTTTCTCAGCGAAAAATTGCAAAGAGTTTGAAGTTATCACCATCTACA
>JABJVR010000077.1:567439-712586 GCA_025773905.1 Chitala chitala
CAGGAGGACCCCCCCACCTGGCAAGGGGAACAGATCAGAATGCCAAGTGGTAGCAGTTTTTTTTTTTTTTTTTTTTTTTTTTTTTTTTTTTTTTTTTTTTTTTAAAAAGTTCTTCTTGACTACTTTGGCTGTACAGCACTGAGACAGTTTTAAGTACAGTTAACATGTAACTTTCCCTTTTTAGCACCCAGTTTAAATTTAACTGAACGCATTTTTATTTACATTTGTGCACTACATTGTCAGTTTGAAGAATACTAGATGTGCGTACAGTTAAAAGATCTCATGCACATGATGTTTGTTTAGACCCAATGTAGTAGATACACGCATTTAACATTTGGGTTTCTGTCTTTTCTAGGGTGAGACTGAGGAACTAAAAGAAGGAACTTCTGTCTGAGACTGAAGAAACACTACAAATTTGCCAAATTGCCTTAACTATAGTTATGCATTCCTGAGTATATGCTCTTTATTGTACTGTAGTTTATTTTTGAAATGAGGAAAGTTATAAATGAACATTTCAGATGACAAAGGGCCAAAGTATTTTATGTAAATGTCAATGTACATTCCATCTGAGATCTGGCTGTGTCAGAGACTCTTCCTAATGAAAAGAATTATCCCCATCAGTCAGTGTTAAAGGGAAGTCGCATGTACGTTACATGTACATCAACTAGTGCAATTTACTTTTTCCTTATGGTTTTTTGTTAAACAATGGTACAGATGCAATATGCAATGCCTTCTACTGGTTGTAGCTGGCTGCCAACTCAAAATTGTGAATTTGATAAAGAATAAACTACAATGTAGCTATGCCTGACTGAACCTTTTTAGCTTTTACAGAAGATTAAAGCTCTAGCCAGTAGTAAACTGGTTAATAGCCTCTCGTGGACAGGTGTTACGTGGCATAACTTGATATGCCCCTGACCATCTTTCAGTTAAGAATATTGAGATTGGACAAAACTATTATCTGAACCTTAAAATGACATTTACATAGGAATTCCTATTCTGCCTTCCAGTGATACAGATGCACCCATTATCAAACAACGGTTTAGATACAGCATAAACAAACCTTGGTAACACAGTTGGTGCTCTGATAAAGGCATGTTAAAAGTAAAAAGCTGTAGACAAGGTTATGAATAGAAAAATTAATTGTATGAACTGAAGAAAAAATCCTTTACTGTGGGGAAATTTAACACAAATCAGAAGCATGTTGGGAATGTACCAGTGTTAATTTTGTCAACAAACTCAATGACTGAAAGTATTCATTGATGACCTATTTTTCAAGACAAAGATGAGACTCGATTAAAAATAAATATATGCGCTTTGAAAACGGACAATGACAATTCAAATTTTTAATCAATGAATACTGACTGAACGATACCGTGAATGACAGACGAATGGACAAACGATAATCCGTTCATGTCTATCCAGTAATCCGCCAATGTTTCGATCCTCATGACGAGCCAGTGAGCAGCAGCCTAATGTGTGTGCATTTTGACACACCACAGCTAGCTAACAAACAAGTAGTTGGCTATTGTTTAATTACTGGAAGAAACACGCACATTTACTTTGTAAGGAAGCACAGGGCAGGGGGCACCAGATCCGAGAATTGCAAGGCAACAGCTAACCTTCGTGTCACCAGTTAAACAATTAGGGCTGTAAGTCTTAGGGCTAGTGCTGTGGCCTGCCTTATTACTGTGCATATGTCATTGGTTGGATATTTCATAATGCAGGCTAAAGAACCTGTCGGACAAGAAACTGCTCTATCTGACCACATCCCCCCTCCCAAAGCAATTAACTTTTTTTTTTGTTTCCCCCCCCCTTTTTTTTTTTTTTTCCTGGTCTGCATTGCGAGATAGTAGTATTATGGGCTTTAGTCCAGCAGGTGGCGTAATAGCGCTAAAAAAAATTATCAATGATGGCAAAACCAACACTACCTGTGCAAAGTATTTTTGTCAAAGATTTAGCTCTTTCTGCCAAAAGGTGTACACTGGTGGTCATCCTTTGTTCACTATGAATAAATAACACGCAATTATAAAGTATTGCTTCAGTGAGTTGGAAATTGGATCCCATTTCCTTGCCTGACATACATGCCTGTCTCAAGATAAATCAGGCAAAGATTAAGATATCAAAACACTGCGACTCAATTTCTGAAAAGTCATAGTATATCATATAAACAATTTATGCTCTAATTACTAACTCTTGTGCATCTCTTTATCAATCAGATCAACAATGAAAAGGCACACATTTTGACTGGGTCTTTCTACCGTATACATTAACTATTTATTATCCAATTGTGCCTAGCCTTACTATGGACACCTGTTAATGCAGTGATATTAGTACGCTACGTAAAATAACGCATTACACTAACCTGTTCTCTTACAGGCCATTACGAAGCTGAAAATCATGGCTTGGATAATCTTAAAGTAGCAACTGAAGACCTTTCTCAAATCAAATGTTGAGTTTGTATGTGGCTGTTTGGAAGGTGTGCCAGGCTGTTTTTCTGTGTGCCAGGATAATAATCAGAGCGAACTGTACAATCAGCATTTGTGGTATGTTAGGGTTTGGTAAAGTGATAAGAAATGGCACAGTCAGTGCATGCTACCGCAGGACGTGTACTTCCCTCAACACCCTTCAATTAATCTGACATAATGTAATGTACCATGAAAATGGCAACAGTACACATGTATAATATGCAGTTAAGGATTTTTTTTAAAAGCTACACATGTTCAACACCTCAGAAAAATGTGTACGATCAAAGTCAAATCCAGACGCCCTCAAAGAAATCTGTACTGTATGTAAATGAGCAGTCATCACACACTACTAAAGTGTAAAGTTAAACGCAGTGTAACAAGCCCTATACCACTAAACACATATGCATGTTCAAAGTTGTGGTGCTCTGGGTAATTTTCAGACGTTTTGGTTTATAAGTGGAATTCATCACATCGGTCTCATTTCAATAGACCTTGACTGCTACGTGCATATATTGTAGTCAAGGTTTGCTCTATATATATATATATATATATATATATATATATATATAGCAAGGTTTGAGATTTTATGTATATAAAATGCATGGAGGGTTTCACCCTAAATCCAGCATCCTGAGACTGTCTGCTAAGCAGAAGGAAGGTGGCCGAGGACTAATGAGCGTCAGAGCCACTACCTAGGATGAAACTGCAAAGATCCATGAGTGCATCAGGAAGATGGCCCTGAGTAACAATGTGCTTAGTGAATACCTCAGGCAGCAGAAACCCAAGGGAATGGGAAAGGAGAGGTGCAAGAACAATTATGGAAGGACAAACCCCTATATGGTATGTACCACCAGCAGATAGAAGAAGTGGCTGATATCAAAAAATCCTACCAGTGGCTGGACAAAGCTGGACTTAAAGACAGCATAAAGGCACGAATAATGGCAGCACAGGAACAAGCTCTCAGTACAAGGTCAATAGAGGCTGAGGTCTACTACACCAGGCAAGACCCCAGATGCAGGCTGTGCAAAGAGGCCCCTGGGACAATCCAACACATAATACTGGGATGAAAGATAGCAGACAAGGCATACATGGAACACCACAACCAAGTGGCAAATATAGTATACAGAAATATACTGTGCCGAATATGGGCTGAAAGTCTTAAGATCAAAATGGGAAACACCCCCAAAGGTGGTTGAGAACAACCAGACCAATATCCTGTGGGACTTCCAAATACAGACTGACAAACTGGTAGTGGCTAACTGACCAGAAATAGTAGTGGTGGACAAACAGAAGAACAAGGCCATAGTGATAGATGTAGCAATTCCAAGTGGTAGCAACATCAGAGAGAAGAAACACCAAGAACTAAAAGAGCTATAAAAGATGTGGAAGGTGAAGGCAACAGTGGTCTCCATGGTAATTGGAACACTCAAGGCTTTGACCAAACTGGGAGAGTGGCTCCATCAGATTGCAGAAACAACATCTGAGATCCCTGTCCAGAAGAGCGCAGTCCTAGGAACAGCTAAAATACTGCGCAGGACTCTCAGGCATCTGGTATGGTATGAGGACCCGAACTTGAAGAAGAAAAAAACCGCCCACAAGGCAAGTGAGAAATTTACATACATAGGAGGCTGGTGGGTTTGTTGCCACCTCTCATTACACATTTTGCAATAGAAAAATTAAACTAATTTAACTATTTATCAAGTATACAAAACTAAATTGGTGACATTTTCTATTACTCCCTTGTTAAATCCATCGGAAAACTAAAAACTTTTTTCATTTATAATAAAGGAATGTATCCCAGTCTTCCTCAAACTGCAAAGGAAATACATAACACGTCAATTTCAAATTGTCATACACTGTAAGAAACTTGTGACTCCGGAAGAGCAAGGCCGACAAGATCGCTTTTACAGAAAGTCAAGGATAACACCATTTTGGAACTAAACAGACGGATGGAGAAAGCGCTAGAGACCTAAAGAAGTTGTGATCAGATGGGGTGACAGAACCTTAAAAACCACCTTCCTTTGTATTTTTATTTTTCCTCTTTACGTTTTGCTCGAACACTGATAAAAACACACAGGGAAGTAGCACCAGTAAGGACTGATGATATAAAGTAGCGCCCTTATATGGAAACTGCAGCAAACCAAATTACAGGAAGAGGTCCTTATTTAGCAAAGTAACGACTGGCGGACTGCTTGCCCTAAATTAATTGTACACTGTTGGGGAATTCACGACCCTGTTCCATTTGCAGCTGTTTTAATTTTTATTATTCAACATTTATTGTATAGCTTTTATAATATTTAAATACAACAACAGGGTCCCCACCAATGGTGTGGAGGGGAAAGAAAATTACTTTATGCGGGCAGGTGGCAGCAGGCAATGCTCCAGTGGAGGAATGCAAACTGGCTGTGTCATAAATAAATGCAGATTTGAAATACTTGAACAGGATTCCTGAAACTTTACATTTACCGGTTGTGATGTCCTTACATTTATTCATTTTAACAGATGCTTTATCCAAAGCAGCTTACAACAATTTCACCTACATGTGACAGCAATATTGGTTCCCTGCATTTAACCCAACTCCCTGAGGGGGGCAGTAGGCAGCCACATACAGGACCAAGGAAGCAAGCATTTGAGTATTTTGTATTCAGGGTATTCAGGGCACACCTGGTTGCTGGGCTGGGATTCAAACCAGAAGATTTACACCTCCCACCCTGATGTTCTACTCATTGAGCCACCAGGCTGCTTGTCCTTGTTGCGAATGTGATATAGAAGCAAATGGCATTTTCCTATGCCTAAAATGTGTTGCAAATCTGTAAAAAAGATTAAAAATATTTCACAGTGCTTTTTTTCACATTTCACAGATGCTAAATCTTAACAGGATTATGTAATCTTTAATTTTTCTGTTCTGTGCCCTATTTGGCTTTGTTTAGAATTTATGCAGTGATGTTTATTGCAATTAAAATATTTAGAATACAAACAAAGTATGTTACGTAATATTTGAGATACTTAGGTGGAGGGCATTTTCTGTGATTGCTGGATTTCATTTGCCCTGTGTAGTTTGGTTACATGATGTACAGTGGCGGAGGATTACAGTATTTTTTGAAAGGTAGGAAGAGCAAAAGTTTTTTTTTCCCCACATACTTATCACCGCTTTTATTTTCATCACAACAGTAGACAGGCATCTCTAGTTAAAAGTCTTTACACTTCAGATTTTGTGGGTGTTATGGCCCGGCTTGTTCAGGACAGCACACAAAAAGAGGACACAACAACCAGCTTCAGTTTTTCTTTTCAGTATAATTTATTAAAGCAAATCAAAATATACAAAGTCTATGGGTTAGTAATAAAATTAAATAAGAAAGGAATAAAGGATACTATGAACTTGAAAAATAATATTAAACATCAATAGGATTCAGGGATTCAGGGAGGTAACAAAGATAACATGTCGAGAACTGAGAGAGGGAAAGAAAAGAATATGAAATGAGGGTAAAAAAACTTAAATCAAAACTAAGTGCCCAGTGCCACCCTCTCGTTCCCCCAACCCAAACTCCTGACTGTAACCCTAACCCTAACCCTAGCCCTAGCCTGTCTCCTGGCTGTAACCCTAACCCTAGCCTGTCTCCTGGCTGTAACCCTAACCCTAGCCTGTCTCCTGGCTGTAACCCTAACCCTAGCCTGTCTCCTGGCTGTAACCCTAACCCTAACCCTAACCCTAGCCCCTGTAATCCTAACATTAACAAGAGCACCAACCCCTTTCTTTGTTGTAACACTAATTCTCTCAAGAAAAGGGAGAGGGGCTGGAGTTAGGGTTAGGGGTACAGCCAGGAGAGGGGCTGGAGTTAGGGTTAGGGGTACAGCCAGGAGAGGGACTGGAGTTAGGGTTAGGGTTACAGCCAGGAGAGGGGCTGGAGTTAGGATTAGGGTTAGGGGTACAGCCAGGAGAGGGACTGGAGTTAGGGTTAGGGGTACAGGCAGGATAGGGGCTGGAGTTAGGGTTAGGGTTACAGCCAGGAGAGGGGCTGGAGTTAGGATTAGGGTTAGGGTTACAGCCAGGAGAGGGGCTGGAGCTAGGGTTAGGGGTACAGGCAGGAGAGGGGCTGGAGTTAGGGTTAGGGTTACAGCCAGGAGAGGGACTGGAGTTAGGGTTAGGGGTACAGGCAGGAGAGGGGCTGGAGTTAGGGTTAGGGTTAGGGTTACAGGCAGGAGAGGGGCTGGAGCTAGGGTTAGGGTTACAGGCAGGAGAGGGGCTCGGGTTAGGGTTACAGGCAAGAGAGGGGCTGGAGTTAAGGTTAGGGTTACAGGCAGGAGAGGGGCTGGAGTTAGGGTTAGGGTTACAGGCAGGAGAGGGGCTGGAGTTAGGGTTAGGATTAGACTCAGGAGAGGGGCTGGAGTTAGGGTTAGGGTTACAGCCAGGAGAGGGGCTGAAGTTAGGGTTAGGGTTACAGGCAGGAGAGGGGCTGGAGGGAGGATCTACTCCAGTGCCAGCAGCAAATGGTTATAAATGATAAAAGTAAATGCTGGTATCATTGGTGAGATCATACTTGTATTCAAATTTTCCCATCACATCCACATGAATCTTTTTAACTGAATGTTTTCCAAGAGCATTAAGTTTCCAGACTGCACTGTAATTGTCAAAATTTCAGCAACAGTTAAAGAGCGGTTTCCTACAGTGGCCATGAGGTCCAGTGATTAATTTCTCAGTAACTCTACACAGGTGTGTGGTACTTAGGTCCAAAGCTGGATAATTTTCACACAACCATGCAAGGTGCAAGATCGTACAAGCCTTTCTCCAAATGCTTGCTGGGCATTTTACATTTGTGATAAGATGTACAGTGTTCTGCACCCAAGTGAATGTTAAGCCTCAAACAGAATGAGAGCTTAGCTGTTCAGGCCTTGTATTCACACTCTTTATTCTTCCCGAAGGGCATCTGTCAGAGCACAAAGCAAGTGCACTCTGGGAATTTGTTAGCATTCCTCCCACACTGTCCTTCACACAATGAGGAAGAAGAAATTAAGATTTCAAGGTAGTAGGTGTGGTAAGATGCATTTTGTCTGCTTTTTAAAGTAAGGTGAATGAAGTAAGCATGTGTGTGGCTGTGTGTGTGATTGTGCCCTGCTATTAGAGGCTGTATAAGCTAAAATCCATACTACCTATCTCACACACACAAAGTCTCACACATACATACACATACATATGTCTTACATATGTCAGGTGCCATATTTTGACAAGAGGAAGCATTGTGTGCATTTCACTGGAAGAACACAGTTGTGCCTTAGGCATACAAATGACAGATATCCCAGATCATTTCCCTTTAATCTCTGTCACCTGTTGTCCAGGCAACAGTGCCTGGTTTTTTTCTTGCATTGTCATACTGTTGCCAACCAGCAACACGGGTGAATTCCATTTGCATATCTTACACTATGAGCCTTTGTTGTCTGGCACAACCATGTTCTCTTTTTTTACAGAGTCCAGAAGACAAAACAATTCTGAAAATGGCCCAGCAGAATTAGGCAGAGACTTGGTTTTAAAAAGAACTTCCAACAGAAGCAAATTGCTATATGTGTTGGTTCATAATTTTTTCATTATTGTTCATACTTTATTACTTAGAATCTGAATAACAAAATATAGACTATAACATTCTTGCTTTAATATATACATAACCAAAAAAAGACAGATGATATATGTCCATATGCTACAAGATGTTACTATTCGTTCAGACATTATGGGGTCAATTGTAAAGTAGGAAAACAGATGTTACATGTATTGAGAAAATTATGATATGAAATACAGTAAAAATATATAGGTATATAAATTTTATAAATATATTTTAAAAGATGATACTGCAGTCATGGGGATCATTACCGACTATCACTATATATCATGTAGGATAGAAGCCACCCACCACACAGCCTTTCCTCTTGTTTCCTGTCAGGAAAACACCTGCAGAGCATGAAAGCCAACAGAGACTGACAACAGAGTTTTAACCTTCCTGCGGTCAGACTACTCAACTGTAGCACGAAATGATTTCAAATGCTATGGATCATTTTAATTCATTTAATGTTTTTGATATTATGTTTTTATGGTTATTTTTATTTGGTACTGCTTTTTTGATTAAGGGCTAAGAGACAGAGAACCAGGGCACAGTGTTTTCCATTGCACTTTATTGTACTTTAAAAGGCATATGACAATAAAGCTTGAACCTTGAGATATTCTCAAAACCAATACCTGAAACTAAAGTGTAGCAAAGATAAATAGTACTTAAACTAAATATACTGCACTAAATATACTACTAAAACTAGACAACACCATCCATGTTATGAAACATAATGAACTTGAAATGTAGTAAGCAGGGACACAACAGCAAATAACAATTCGAATGAATTTGTCTTGTGCTGTGGCAATGAGATTTTTCACAATATAATTTCTGAACAGTACTGAAAACTGAAATCATATTGGCAGTGCTTGGTGTTTCCATACTGGAGGGGAATGTTGGTCCTCTGGAGTTTAAATCAGAGCCAGACAAAACCACTGCAAATAGGCAAAAACACAGCATGTAACATACACATAATACCTTTACTAGTGTACATCACAAGTAAACACCAAGCTGAAACGTAAAAATGATGTTTGCCATCCAATACATTGCCTACCTGAGACATGTCCAGCTCAATCTTCCCAGATTTGTTCAAGTCAAGAGTTTTAAACATCTCTGCAATACACAACAATGAACCACATATTCATAAACAGTCGTCCCAATGCAAAACCATTTCTGGACACAGATGAGCAGTGCAGCATCGTCCTACATGACACTTACTGTAAAGCATTTCCACCTGAATCAGAGCACTGATAAAGCTGTCAAAATTAATGGAGTAGTCTGCACTGGCGTAGCGACTCACGATGACCTGAAGCACGGCATTATTCACCTGGAACCCTGGGAAAAACAGTGTTCATACATGACAGTTTCATAGTAAAACAGTTATGCATTTAAGTGATACTTCACCAGCTGAAACTGGAAACTGGTTGTGAGGTTTTTATAAATCTCTTATTAGTTTCACAACAGGAAAATCTGTTCTCTGCATTTAGCCCATCCCCTGGGGGAGCAGTGAGCAGCCATTTTTTGGCACCCAGGGAGCTAGCAAAGAGCATCTTGCTGAAGAGCATCTTGCTTGCACATCTGGTGACTGGGCTGGCATTCAAACTGAGAGACTTCTGCATCCTAGCCTGTTGTCCTACCCATTGAGCTACCAGGCTGCAAATTAAGGGCAATCTAAGAGATAAATTCTAATACAGCTAAATACAGTTATATGTCCAAATGTTTCAAAATGCATGTTAAAAAATATATTAGTAAAGCCACAACACAGCAGTCACTATTACTATATAAAGTATAACATTTCAAAAACTGACCTATAAATTTATAACAGCTGTCATTATTAATGTTGCAAACAAAGGAGGTCAATCAATTTTTCTGATTTCTTTTGTGCGTATCTACTGCATTGCATCTGATAATGTTTGATTCAAAACTTTGTGTCATCTGATGATGTCACTGTGAAAGCACTCAGGAAAAGTGATGACTGTAACGAGATCTTGAGCACATGAGCTTACCTGCTTGACGGAGGCCCTCTCTCATCTCATGGCTGCTTATGGTACCTGAACCATCACTGTCAATGTTCTGAAAGATTTTCTGAAGGCAAACAAAGCATGAAAGTCAGCCTTAACACATTTTGAGCAACACACACAGAGGCTGCTGTAGTACTGTGCTGTCATGATCTACCTGGTACTCCTGCATCTTCAGCCAAAGGGCATGAAACTCGGTGAGGCTCAGTTTCCTATTTCCATTAGTCTGTAAAGGGTTAAGGTTTTACAGCCAAGCAGAAACTAAGGCACTGTGGGTAAAATCCCGCTTCCTACAAATGGTTTCACATAAGGAATGGGTGACTTATAGCCAACTTTCGCTAGTAGGAATTCACATGTCATGAGGAAAAAAATTAATTTAATCCATTTTGGAATAAGGCTGTAACATAACAAAATGTGGCAAAAGTTAAGCGCTGTGAATACTTTCTAGAAACACTGTACTATTATAAAAGTATATTTCTTGTGGTTAAGGTAACTGTGATTATTTAAAAATACAGTTTTAAAACTAGTGGTAATATCTTTTAAGGTTACTGTTAATTACAATTTGGATGGCATGTTTTAGTTATGTAATACAGGAAAATGTATATTATACTATAATTTAGTAGTTTTTTTGCTAGAAAAGGATACATCAAAAAGATTAACAATATGACGACATGTTTCAAGAGTAATGCCTTCTGTCTTGATGTTGGTTCCTGAAAAATTAAACAATTTTATTATTATTATTATTATTATTATTATTATTATATTATAATAATAATAATAATAGTAATGTTATACAGAGCAACATTATAAAAATAAAAACACACATTTATGAAAACAATTTCTTTTTTTAACCAACAAAGATTACCTACTTTTTGCCAGAACTTTGTTTAGAATTGGAACCAGTTCAAAATTTGACACCTCTGGTTTCTGTGTGGGAGGATAGTAGTGTTTGTGTGTTAATACAATGTTTCATTTATAAATGGAATAATGAGTTACACAATAGGATTTACAGTCCAATTATAATACCATTCAGCACAATAACAATGATAACTATTAGCATGAAAATCTTAGTGCAAACATCATGCCATGGTTGCTTTCTGCAGGGCCCAAAGCTGTTTAAGAGTTGAACCTGGAGTCCACCATGGCACTCATCTGTGAAGTTCTCATCACTGACCTAAAGTATGCTAAATTAAGGCAAACTCTTAACTGTTTCTACTACCTTCAACATACACATCATACACTTTCCATCAGAGTATTAAATAACCTTAGACATACTCATCTTGAGCCAATGCCCAAGATGAACCTGTTATTTTCAAGAAAACGATGTGAAGTGTTCAATGTATAAATGAAACTAATATGGAAGGTTTAAAACTTACATTTCCTGTAATCTGCTGGAACAGGTTCTTGAAATAGGGATCCACATCATTTCCTGAGATATTTTTCTGGAAATTATTTTAAAAGCCACTTGAAATGGCAATGATGCACTGGATATTTTGCTGTTAAACTATATTCCATGTAAGAAATGGCACTGAACACGGGGGTTTTACAAATTATAAATTATGTCAAGATAAATTTTCTTGGCCTCAAAAAGACATTTTTCCCCAAAATAATCCTTAATGATAACAATTATAATAAGGACAATTTATATTTCTTATATATACAGCCAAAATTCATTAAGAGCACCTTGCTTCTCTTAAATAAACTCACATATAATTCCTTTCTATGGATTAATAGTGAAAACTGAGGTTCCCCCAAAGACTGAACTGCTCACCTCTTGCAGTTTTATGCTGATTTGTGCTCCAACTTGACTGCAACACAAAAACAAATAAAGGTTTTGCACCATGAACCACAGTGACAACATAGTTTTTCCTTTATGGTTTTTAGTGTTAACATAGTTGATCAATTTTGCTGACTAAAGTGTGTAATGTGATTTTGCAATCAACTACTCTTCTGATAAAAGGACCCAGATAAGAAGTTCAAAGGAATCTACGTCACAGATCAACTTCTGCTTTGAACCAGCGTTTATCTGGAACAAAAAACAAGAATATGGAAAGGCTACACTTTCTGTTGAACCCAATGTACAGGCACACACCCTTTTTACTTTTCTGAAGAATTTAACAATAGTGCTTTTCCACTGGCACATGACCATGCTGAGCTGTGCCATACTACTGTGGTTTTTCCACTGCACACTTACTTGTACCATACTGTACGGTCACAGCCGGAGCATGACCAGAGTGTACTGGGCTCCCCTACCTGCGCTTGACTACATTAAAGTAAAGTGATTGGTTTGGGGTTTTTTTTGCTGTACTACAGACACAATGTTTATTTTCCAAGTGAGTACAATGAAGATTTTGGTTTTGTTTTACATTCTATTCAACTAAATGTGAAAATCCTACAAAACCGGTGTGCTGTAACAGCACTATTTTATTAGTAGTGTACAAGCGCATTTGCTGTGAAGAGTGTGAGAAGAGATGGAGGGTGTTTGCTTATAGTACTGTTCAATACATTTAGCTGCTTTATGTACGAGTACACCTCTGAATTATTACTATTATTATTATTAGGTAGTAAAATTGGCACAATGTGGAGCTGCTGGCACATTTACCTATTTGTTCTAAGGAGAAAATACAACACAAACTGGAAAGTTCAGTGAGAAGTAAATATATGTATTTTAGGCAATTTCTGTTAAATTAGCAAACACTGCAAAACAATGCCTATCTGTAGATATGAAAAAACATTGTTCTTTACATCCCATTACATAAATGATCTAGACTAAATTCAATGTGAACTCCATGTTGATAAGCTATTGAGTGCAGTCATAGTCTGTTTTTCCCCTGTGTAATTTCACTTCACCAAACTAAGCATCAGGTTTTTGTACGCCATACCCACAAAGTGAAATAGTAACTCATGCCACTCTGTTCTCTGTCCGTATAGCATGGCACAGCACAGCCGCAGCACAGTACGGCTACTATTCTGGGAGATGCTTGAGCCTACCTGGTCTTTGCCTGTTTCTCGGTGAAGACGCGTAGAAGGAAGCTGCCACGCATATGCGGCTGGAACGTGGAGGGGATGATGACATACTCTCCCGGAGGCAGGCGGAAGCGGTCGCAGATCTCACGCGTGTTGATAAAAGTGCTGCTCCGGGCTACGGCCTGGCGCCGCAGCAACACATCAGGGCCCAAATGCACATCCCTGCGGCCCTTGTACTGAGAGGGCAGCAGGACCAGGGAGAGCTCAAGTAAGCAGGTTAGCAGGTAGCAGGCCAACAGGTACATTCAATGAAACGCTACCTGGATGCTAGCTCTGCAGTGCATGCTCTGTTAATCCTCATCTTATTCTTAATATTTTCTTTCGTTATTTGTTATATATTAAGCTGGGTAGGATGCTCCCTGATGAGCATGGACACATTATTGGCAAATTTATGGTAACATCCATTACTATCCATCCATCCATCCATTATCTTAACCGCTTATTCCTGGTGAGGGTCACGGGGAAGCCTGGAGCCCATCCCAGAGCACATAGGGCGCAGGGCAGGGGACGCCCAGGACGGGGCGCCAACCCACCACAGCATCCATTACTATTACAATTCTTAATCAGCTAGGCAGTTTTTACTATCATTGCATACATATACACGTCACAATGAAGTTTGGTCTCTGCATTTAACCCATCCCCCTGAGGGCAGCAGTGGGCAGGCAGCCACATGTGGTGCCCTGAGAGCTAGCGCTGAGCATCTGGCAAAAAGACACGCCTGGTGGCCTGGCTGAGATTCGAATCATGAGACTTCCACATCCCAGCCTGATGTTCCTCCCACCAGGCCACTAATGTACAAAATGTAATGTGTTGAATATGTACCTCTGGCGGAACCTGAAACACAAAAGCGAACATGTTTTAAACAGTCATTCACAGAACTCTGGTCATTATGTATATCGTTGTAGGGCAGCTGGAGATTTCCACCTCGTAAATCGCGAAGCCGATGGTGTTGAGATCCTGGCCCAGCTGACGGTCCTTGCGGACGTCCTTCTGCATGAGGCCCACCAGAAAGGAGCAGCCATCTTTATCATCGAGGGGATCATCGTCCACCTCCTCCAGCTTGATGGCAAACTGGGGGTTGGAGCAAAATGTAGCTGTTTTGGGGGAGGGGGGGACTGTTAGACATTACTCCGTTCATCAGATCAGATATCATTGTACTCAGGTTTAGCCAGTGTTAACCGCTGCATTACAAAGAGCCATTCCATCAAAGGTAAATGTAAAAAAAAATGTAAAATTAAACATCATTAGTTACTTTTGGCATTCATGATCTTAAAATTTTAATGTATCCTGGACTGGGTTACATAATGAGATGTCAAATGTCCCGCCAGCCTGAGCAGGTGTGACCATACCTTGTAACGGCTAGTGACAGTAACCTACCTGGGTGATTCCGGCAGCCACCAGCTGTTGATCCCACCCTCCACTGCCCGTTGAACTGGCAGTAATTCCAGTAGCTCAATTCATCACTAGTGAGTGTGTCTGGGGTCAGGTTACAAATCTCCAGTTTGGAGAACTGCTTCACAAAGTCAGAGTAGGCCATCCTGGTAGGAGATACAACCAAACATGATCCCATTGCAAATCTGACTGGGATTAGTACACTTCAATGGCAACATGCTGAGTTTGAATTTTCCTTTTTTCATTTTAAGCAAAACTGTTCATTAAATCATAATTTGATGAGCAGTTCTGATGGTGTGTGTATAGCAGTGCTTGTCACACCCTAATGAGTTATGTCTATTTCTAGAGGCAGTGTTTAAGGGCAGCATTCTTTTCCAATGTGTTGCTGGAAACATCGCTAACTACTGGACGTAGATGCGTAACAGTCAGTTCACATTTGTGTTGTTTTATAACAGAGTCAATTCACATTTGTGTTGTTTTATAACAGAGTCAGTTCACATTTGTGTTGTTTTATAACAGAGTCAGTTCACATTTTTGTTTCCTACACAAGTGTCCAGTAAAAAAAATACAATGTTGGTTTCACTCAATTCACAAGCCATCCACTTCATTGTGGGTTTAATGTGGTAATCGATTCCTTCACAGTGAAAAGTTTTAACTCCCAATATCGCCAAGATTCTGATTGTTGTCAGATTAGGGTGAGCAGGAACGGAATATGTTCATCTGTCCAACCCCACTCAGAATGCAGGTTAAGAAAAACATTAATTTGCACCCTGCCCCTCCCTTCCTGAATGCAAGGTGACAGAATGTCCTTTTTGGGGCTTTCAAAATCTGGTCACCCTATGTCAATTGCACTGCTATTTTATCAACATCTTAGATCATTTGAATAACAAAATCTGTATTTCCTGTCACAGATTCTGATACAAGGCCACTTTTTTGAGTCATTAATGTTATAATTCTGTAAATATCACACATTTTTATTACAGTTAAACAGAAAGCTTATAGAGGTAACATAAAATGTGCACCATACCAAGCCCTTCACGAATGAGTGAATAGCATTGATCACTGATCTCACATTATCATGTGCTAACAACTATAGCCCCTGTTTGAACATGTGTGGCTATGACCTGTATAATTTACCAAGCAGTAGGATTAAATCAGTAAAGCCTCTATAAACTCCACCCAGGGCTTGTTTAAAACCCCTGCTTAATACAATGCCATTTAACTTGTGATTATTTAAATTAATATTATTATAATATTTTTGCATGTTAGCCCCTTAATAAGCAGGATCCAGGGTACACACCCAACTCACCCTAATGGTAGACCTGCTCTTAGCTCCACCACGCTTAATCACTTCTCCTAACAATAGAATCACAGACCAATCAAAACTAAGGCTCACCAGAACTCTCCATCTTCAGCAACCTTCACCAGCTTGGCTTTGTCTTCAGCACCAATTCTGTTCCATTCACTTGAGCTGGCAGGGGGTGACAAGGTCTGTTACTATATTACTGTTTGGAGCCAGTCACAAATCTGGTTTTATGGAAGAAAAGTGTCCAGAAGCTCACTTATCACTCCATGGTCCAGTCCACTCAGTCTCACCCCAAGGGTTCCTAATCCGCACCAGCTCAACTTTATTGCCTTGGTATAGGACCTGGGATTGCAATTCGCCACCAGACAAACCAATTAAAACTACTCCCATGAACATGCAAAAACATCAGTTTAATTAAGATATTGTCAGCTAGTAAATAATTTTCTACTCTGTGAAAATTAAGTAAATTTCATTGGAATGCTTCTGGTAAAGTGTAATTGTCACATAATGGATCCAACTATATACAGGTCTGGTCCAAGGCCAGGTAGGGGCCATTCTAACAAGCTAATGCCAGTTATGGCTGATCCTACCTCCTCTGCACCAGTGACAGAGTATGCATGACCCTTCACCAGCTTCAGGGTTGTGATGGCCTCTGTTTCATAGACATTGGTGATCTGCACAAAAATTGCAATGACTTGTGAGAACGTCAGCAAAAAGGACAGGCCTGAGCTGCTTAGGAGAATATGCACACACAGAAACGTCTTCATATATCACATACAGAATTAGTTTGTTTCATTATTTTGGGGTGGAATGACCAGTAAAACAAAGTTTAAAAAATATGTATAACAGTTATGTTCTAGTTCTGAACATCAACTCATACTCAAAGAGACTATTTTATTGAAATAATAATAATGTAAAAACATGAAAATGTGTATAAATGGATATACTGGGCTCTACTTACATCAATGGAGCAGCCCAGGAGTGATCCAAGCCCCAGTGCCTTCTGGATCATTTTGAACATGTAAGGGGGAGCTTTATTCAGCTCATAGGACTCTGCTATTCCACCAGTGAAGTCCACAAAGCCTTCAGTGGTGTTTCCCCCAGACAGGGTTTCATAGCATCCATTCAGCCTCAAAGAGATAACCATAACCATGTTCAGCCTGACTGACTGTAACTCATAAATCATTTTGGACACGTGTACTTTTGAAAACGTTTCCCTTTATTTCAATACACAAAACAGGACGTGTGGAAACCACAGGCACCTTGTTGTGGGCCTGAGGTGTGCTACACTCCTGTCTTTATGTAGTTCACCTCTGCTGTATGTATGCTACACTCTCCTCCTTATGTGGCTGACACCTCCTCTGTAGCCGAGCTACACTCTCCTCCTTATGTGGCTGACACCTCCTCTGCAGCTGAGCTACACTCCTCTCCTTATGTGGCTGACACCTCCTCTGCAGCCGAGCTATATTGTTCTTATGTGGCTGACACCTCCTCTGCAGCTAAGCTACACTCCTCTCCTTATGTGGCTGACACCTCCTCCGCAGCCGAGCTGCATTCTTCTTATGTGGCTGACACCTCCTCTGCAGCCGAGCTACACTCCTCTCCTTATTTTGCTGACTCACTTCCTCTGCAGCCGAGCTACACTCCTCTCCTTATGTGGCTGACACCTCCCCTGCCGCCCAGCTACACTCCTCTCTTTATTTTGCTGACCCACTTCCTCTGCAGCCGAGCTACACTCCTCTCCTTATTTTGCTGACTCATTTCCTCTGCAGCCGAGCTACACTCCTGTCTTTATTTTGCTGATTCGCCTCCTCTGTAGTACCACATTCCCTGTCAGTGACTGGGTATGACAAGTTTGTTTACTCGTTTGGCCAGTGAGGTGTTCCCCCTGCAAACACAGCTTCTCGCTGACTCCAGAAGTCTACTCACTTAGCATAGGCCTTCTCCAGCAGGGCACTCCAGAACTCAGAGGCCTTGGGTGAGTGGACGAACAGCAGATGTCCATCTTTAGTGGGCAGTCGGTCATCAATCACCACCTCAACCCACTCCCCAAACTGCCAGAACTTTCCACGGGAAAAACACAAGAGTGACAGACTTGGTCAGGCTAACACTAACATTAAAATCTACTGTATATGCTGTAGTCCTGGCTTGTTTTGCTGTCACTTTGCTGTTTCACCACTTTTTAATTATAACCACCATCCGTTCACTCCCCACTATATTTTGTTTTGCTGCTGAGTCCATCTTTTATCATTTATTTTTATTTAGCTTTCATACACACTTGCAAGAGAGATATATGCATTATTTGTTATATTATTATTATTATGTTTTTTGGTGGCCAAAATAAATTTGCAAGCTAAATAAAGGCTATGCTTTGCCCTTTGCTAATTTGTACCTTTCATCAGTACTCTGGTCCCTAATCTGATAGACACCAGTAAGTACAGCTCTGATGCTTCTTCATGCTTTTTGTATACAAATTTCTAAAATTTTACAGGTCTGTAAATGTGTCATTTTTAATTCTGTACTATTCTGGACCTTCCTGCTGACCTGCATGGCTCATAAGATACTGTAGCAGAAGCTCAGTTACATTACGGCAGCTGTTCAGCTAAGCTTCTGTAGCAAATGCCTTGGGCCTCACCCGGAAGTGAAAGATCCCAGCATAGTTGTTGTCAAAGCTCTGTCCAGGCAGAACCACGCGTGCCAGGATTTGCTCATCTAGAGTGAGAGAAGCAATAGCAGCGAGCAGCCAGCAGTCACCTGTAGGGGGCGACCAAGACAACCTTCATGAATTCACAATACTGCTCTGTTCTCCAGGCCCTCATCACCTAGTGTACAGCTTAAACCAAAGAACCCTGTGTGAATACTTTCGATATGGTAAGTCTGAATGTGAAAAAGGAAACTTATTTACAGAGTAATCATAAAATGACCATGTGGCTAAATGCTAAATTAATGTACATATAGAATTCTGACAGTCAGGTACTGAGTATGTGATAAGAAGTAAAAATACTTCTGTTACCTTATTGCGCAAATGTTCTACAGGGGATCCTGTATATTTATGAAATGTGAAGAAAATGGGATTCTTGTGCTAAGGAGCCAGTGTGGGAAGGGGTGGGCAAAAAAGTTGGACGCTGGCCCAGAATTTGTAGTGTTTTCTCCTCTAACTCAACAAGCTCATTCATAAGCACGTTGGGTTTGCGTGTTTGACAATGTTTTCTTGGTAAAATGGCAAACCGCATTTGAGAAAGGAAGGACGGCTACCACGAGCACAGGAATGTAAATACTTTACAAACAGCAGCTTAATATTACATATTCAAAACAGAGTAAACAGCAGAGGTCACAGCTTTAAAGGCAAAACCCTAAAAGGGAGATGTCTCACATGTGCAGCTGTTCAATACATTGTTCTGTTTTAGAAAATGTTTCTCTGTTATTGTCATTATTACAAACTACCACTTTTCAAGAAACTGTTCACTGTCTGTGCTCTTACTAAGTTTCAGTAATGCTGAATGAATTCTTTGATAATGGCTGCTACCCTTGTAGAGTGAGGTGGAAAATCCTTGTTGCTTTTGCAGTCAGGTGACCCACAGCTCCACAGTGATTGGCCTGTCTGGATTATCAATCTTTTGTAGTACATATAATCTAGACTCCACCACCAGCTCACCCTAACCAAACTGAGAAACTCTGTTACACCTGGTAAACCTTTATATGCAGAACCTATACAACAGGTGACAAAATAATGGTTGGTTAATTGTTATTGCTATACAGTAATCACACCTAAGTTACAGTTTTGTGGTACCATACGGTATTTTGAAAAATGTGTTGCTGACCATACTTTTGTAATAGACAGAATTCGTAAATATTTCACAGTACAAATTGGGATTGTCTTTATTGTACTACATTTATTGTTTTAGTAGACACCTTCATCCAAAGTGACTTACAAATGACACATGCATGTTACAACAAAACTGTTGTTGTTCTCTGCATTTAACCCATCCCCTGGGGAGCTGTGGGGAGCCATTGTTCACAACCCATGGAGTTAGAGCTGACAGTCTTGCTCACGGATGCACCTGGTGGCTGGGATGGGACTCAGACCGGGAGACTTCCACATCCCAGTCTGACGTTTAACCCATAGAGCCACCAGGGATCGATATAACTAATGATAACAGTACAGTGATATTAACTGATGGACGGTTAGTTGTTATTGCTCTTGTTTGTGATTAACATCACAAAGTCTAAGGAACTGGTAGTGGATTACAGGAAGCAAAAATTCCTGCTGACCCCTCTTACCATCAGTGGAACAAATGTGGAGGTGGTGGAGGATTAAAAGTTTCCACCTCACACAGAGTTGGCTCAAGCCTATAACTGAGGAGGTCAGGTCCTTCAACATCTGCAGGACCATGCTGAACATGTTCTACCACTCTGTTGTGGCAAATGTCTTTTACACTGTGGTGTACAGGGGCAACAAGGTGAGGGCAGCTGAAGTCAATAGACTGAACAAACTGATTAAGAAGGCCGGTTCAGTTCTGGGAGATGAACTTGAGACTCTGGTGGACGTGTCTGAGAGAAGGATGCTGGAAAAACTACTCTACATCATGGACAATTCCTCTTGCACTCTATATGCCTCCTTGGTGGAACATCAGAGCACCAGCAAAAGATTTATTGCGCCTAGGTGCAGGACTGAACGCCAAAGGAGATCATTTGTCCCTGTGCCATTAGACTCTATAACTCCTCTCCTTTCTATAGGAGACACACCTAGAGTATCTTAACATTGCCATGTGTCTTGCAATCTCTGCGATCAAACCAATATGTGCAATAATTATTCTGATATGTGTAATAGGTGAACATCGCGTATCGTGTGCAGCATTCATCCTCTCAAGTCAACTGGACTTCTTTCTTCTTGTTAGGAACATTTTGCTGCTTATCCAAGTAGCATCTTCAGCCATCAGCCTCATTATCAACAAAAAGAAAGAAGTTCAGTTGACACGACTAATCTTCCAGACAGCTCCTGGATGACTGAGAATCTTCATTGACATACCTTCCCACCATCAGACACATTCAATTTACTATTAACACCATCACTATGTCACATTTTATATACGGTATATTTTGTTACATTTAACAGCTTACTCTTTAGTATGTTAACCATTAATTTTAATTATCTTTCTACCTTCACTTTTTTTTACTCTGCATTTGTGCCTTTGTTGCACTGAGCACAAGAATTTGTTTCAGGATCAGTGAAGCTATATTTTATTGACACAATAAATCAATTTTTTTACTTAAGGTATACTAGGTGCTTTTTCTGTAAGATTGTTTCTATATGTGTACGCCTGCATTGCAGTTTGTTTGCAAAACACTTTCTGTTTCACCAACAATCACAACATGCATGGTCAGTCACTATCCCTACTGCTAAATTAAGTAAGAATGACTAGAATTTACATATCATTTTCATATCCAGCAGATTGTAAATTCCTGTTTTGTGTCTGCAGTTAGTGGTAGGAACATGATGAGTCAACAATGAATTTTATGAGTCATCTTTAAAAATGTAAGTTTTTCGTGCTATAGATCACTTTACGTTTTTCCTTTGTACAGCAAATACGAAACTTTAAAAAATGTAACGTTTGTACTTTCAGACAATAGGAAACTTTTAGTCTTGATTGACTTTAGGTAGGGTCTCTGAAATATGTCCTGGACCCTTAACCAAAGAAACATAAACATAGGTAATGGTGAACAGCATAGCAAGTTTTATGCTCTAAACAAACCTTGAAATCATAGATAGATCAATACTTGACACCAGTACAATATAGAAATAGAAGAGCATATTTGAGTATTTTTAAAATAAATACATAAACCAAAAAGAATATGACTTTGATTTTTAATTGGGATATTACCTGCAACATTAAAATGATGAATATTTTAGTTAGCTTTTAGTTTATCCAGTTAGCTTATGTCATCTCCACGATCAATTCACCTTCAGCCAAGGACTCACCCAGAACTCCCTGGCAGATGTCCGTCCTCGTGGCCCCATTGTCAATGAAGCATGGGTTTAAGCACAGCTCCTGTACAGATCACAAGAGAAATAAAGTAACAAAACACTGCAGACACCTTAGGGCCTCTGTTTTTAACCTCAGGGGGACTGAGGCCTGTCTGAGGTTAAAGATATATCAGATCCAGAATAGACTACTTTTACATAAAGCAGGTACAGGTCCAGGGTGAAACCACTTCTCTATAAAAAGCCTTGACCGTTTATTTTCCTTATGTGATGTTTCTATGCTGATAATGTTAGGAAGGACAAGAAGATGCCTAATGTTCATGATAATTGTTATGATACCCATAGGTGATAAAGGGTCACAAGATTTTTACCAAATGAGGATCTGGACAGTCTGGTTTTACTTTGTATCAGATTTCCCATCTAGCAGCCTAAAAACATTATTGTAAATAGAGGGCTTAGGAATCCTCACATTAGACCATATACCACACATGTATGTACAGTCAGGTACTCCATGATCTAAACAAAGTTTTAGAGGCACAGGAAAAAGCCCCTCCTACTGAAACTGTAGCCAGTGATGAATCCCAGGACCAAAAGACACCTCCACACTTCCCTATTTTGTAAAATGATTCATTGTTCAGTACCAAAGTAGCAGCACAAATAATTTTTGATCACAAACAGATCTTACCTTACAAACATGGCCAAACATTTTAAAGCTTTGATGTACATTTATTAAAACACATTATCAAAACTAATCATTACTGGTTGTTACTTTGAGAACATTTTTTGAAAGCAACACTATTCACTTTACTGTAACTCTCAAACATGGTGGCAGAACAGAAATCAAAGCAAATGCTTTATGAGTTTCAGGAATTATAGTGCTGAGCTATAAGATCAGTAATGAAAAACAGTGCCAGAAATGTTTGTGACCAGACTTTGTGGTAAGTCATCCACCACGAGACACATATAGGGGAAAAGAATTATGGGAAACCACACCCTTGGAAGCTACGTGTAAAAGGACACAACTGAATAACCAATGGCAACTCAGATATGATTAAAATCAGCATGTTGTACAGTATGGTACGATAATGGAAGCTAAACCCAGGTACAGTGAACTAAAACAGGAAGTTTAATAGCAAACAAAACAGGGCAAAGAATAAAATGCCCAAAACTCAAAAAGATAGAACCCCTTGACCTCCGACTAGAAAATATTCCAAAGTAACAAAAGCAAGAGCAAAATACAGTAACTGAAAGCTAATAACAGTAGTTACAATAGTTCAACAAAGAACATAAAAATAACCAAGCACAGAGAACTGAGGAAACTGAGGAACCACAGTAATGAGGAAGGGGGGGGGCGATAATCAAGAACCGTATGTGTGATTGTATCTGCAAAAAATGTGAGGCATGTTTCACTGTGAGAACAATATTGCTTTTTATAATATGGATATTTGGTAGCAATTTTTCTACAAAACACGAATTGTGCCATTTTAATATGCACACATATGATATTAAAGTAAAATCAGACATAAAAGGGCCAATAACTCATTAAACCAAAAGACTTTAGAGAAAGAATTTAGAAAACATACGTGACAAATGATTAAGCCTATGATTATAACTCCCTTTATGTGGAGCACACTTCAAATTACTCCACCTTGCTGAGCCTGTTTGAGGCCTGGTATTGTACAAGATCTGATCAGTCAGCTAGATTTCATAGCCTGCAGCATCAGGGCTGTTCTCAATAAAGGAAAATATTACCAAGACCAAAACCTTGTTCTGGCTCGAGTCAGCTAACAAGACTTATTAAAACAAAGCTAATGGTTTCATACAAAAGATCACCTCATTATTATTATTATTATTATTATTATTGTATGCAGGAGATGGAGTTGCACAAAAGAAATTAGTTATCCATATTTAGTTGTCCATATTTCATCCATTTTTATATTCAAAAAATGAAACAAAACTATTAAGTTCCTACTTCTCTAAAACACAAATTATAGAGAATTATCCATTGTATGTTACAATAAATCTTTCAGCGCTCTAAATTCATGACTGGATTGAACTGCTTGCATCCATGCTAGTTATTTAGACAGGTGACATAAATGCAAATTCCATTTTTCTGTGTATGTGCAGAGTAGAGGTGCTCCTGTTCTTACCTTGGGCCTCTTCCAGACCAAACCACGGGTCTTAGGTGACACTGGTCCCAGTTCATTGAACCCCAGGGAGCGACTACCTGCAGGGAAAAGCTCATCCTCAAAAAGGATGCCCCTCTGCAAGCACTGGCTCTTCAGTGTCTCGTAGTCCTGTTTGCCAAACTTCACGGGGTTCTCATGGGTGCCGACACCGTCAGCTCGGGCCTGCTGACGAGCCACTTGGCCTGCTATAGACGTCATCCTGAATCTCCTGTTTGTCTGAGACTTTGCCGATTTCTTCCTGCTTTTATAGCACCTGCAGCCTTGGGCAGCATAGACAGGGAGGGGCCATGGAAGGACAGGTGTATCTGAACAACACAACAAGCCCAGCAGACACACCCCTTCAGAACCTGACCAACCTGCCCATTGTCTTCAGGTTGGTTACTGCATTAAATGCAGTGAGGCCCCCTTTACAGCACCAAAGCCATCTGCCAATGCATTTAGCCCTTAGTAACATTGTTTACTGCTGATGTACCATGTGACATATTCTATGTCATGCTACCAAGGCAACCCCAACCTGTGTGCTCAGAAGCGCATGTACTGAAAGGGACATAGCAGACAAGGTAATCTGCTGTGGTGTAATCTGTGGTAACAATTTGTTTGCCATTGGTCTGGGCTTAGGGTACTCCTATGACTAGACATTGATGCTGTAGGGATTAAAATTTTACGAAATCTCTTGTTGACTGTGATGTGCAAGAAAGAAAGAAACTTTGCCTTACAACAGCTTTTCCTGCCCCCCCCCCCCCCTTAAATGTTGCAGTGCTACCACCCAGGTAACACCACTCATATTTATCCTACCCCCTTTTTGAGACTGTCAATAAGCGTTTCAGCCTAGCTAATTTGCAGCTAGTATTTAGCAATTCTATGAAAGTATTATGAAATTGCACAAAGCACTAATCAACCTGCATTAAATTTGCTGTAAAAACAATCCACAACACAAGCAATAAGACATCCACAAGAGGCAAGACTCAGGGGCTCATCTGACTCCTGACTGAACAGTCCTGTCTTGACTGGTGAAGGAAAATGTACTACAGCTCCAGGTCTGGAAACAGTGGTGCTCAACTAACTACTGTGGAGTTACTACATGCTTGTATTTGTGTATGGAACAGTACTGGAGCTGTTATCTTATTGGAACTGGAAACTAGACTTCATTGACTATTATGACATTAAGTAAATTCATCCTATAAACTTGAAGCAAACTGCAGCCTAGCTAGTTAATTTCCACCACAATAAAGACTGCTTCTGCATAATAAACTGAAACACATTTCTGTCATGGTTTTCCTTATCTTTTTTACCCATATGGTGTGATTGTCTTTTGTTTGGCTGTGCCTTAGAATGTTTGTACTGCAATCTCAGTTTTATCCCTGCCTGTAATCAGGATAATTACATACTTCTACAACCTAATTAGGAGAGGGCAACTGGGCGTACACCACTTTGCCACCCCAGTCTTCTGACATGGGAAAGAGGCTGACTGAAGGTAGCTTCTTGGAGAAAGACTTTATCATACATTATGGACTTTATAGAAAATATGCCTTATTCTCTTTACAAGGCTTTAAAGTCACAACTGTAATGTTGTCATTACATTACATTAAAAGAAACAAAACAACTTGCATTAAAAGAAATGAAATTAAATATATATTACCCATTTCCCCCCAACACTTACCTACAATTTTCTCTCGAGCATCCTAAGTTCTTAGTATGAGGCAGCTCTTCAGGCACAGAAGCTGCTGAAGTGCCACCCACACGCAAAACCCAGGACTCTCCAGAACTACATATGTAAGAGTCCATAGCCGATATTTCATGTGACTTGGGACGTCACTGTCATTAGGGAGGAAACATCCCCTTTCACATTACAGAAATAAAGAACAGGAAAACATTGGAATGACATGATTATGGTGCTCTCCTTATCTTCAGCATAAAAGATATTTTGGACACATTCTTTTTCAATACAGGCTAAGTCTGTGTGTGTTAACAAAATACAATATAATGATAATGTCTTCCCTAAATTCAGAGAAAGAGACTAATCAGATTGCTGAGCTGGGTTGTTTAGTTTGAAAAACTAACTCTCCTGCTCGGTACACTGTTTGACTTGGTATATTGTGTAGGTTGTGTCAAGGTGGCTCTTTCCCTTCTACAAATACATGGCACTTTAAAACAGCGCTTTCTCCAAAAAGTTTTGAAACACACAAGACACACAAGACAGATTGCCATGCAGGCTGAGATTATATGCTTATGTACAATTGGAGAATCAGAATCTTTTCTAGGGTTCACAAGACAGTGGCTATTGGGAAACATCAACTGGGTTGTCTTTCTCTCACCACATAAGATATGACCACGCTTGCATCACTCTGGCACTGAGTCATTATCACATGAGAACCATTACGCAACAACAATGAGGTCCGTTCATAAAACAAACTCAGATGCACATTACAGGCAAGTCACCACACACATTCTGTCTGACTGAGTTTTGCACCTGCAAATTAGTACTCGTTTCAATGCCAGATTTTCCCAAGAATATGAAAAACAGAATAATTTCGATCAATTGATTCTGTCTTGTTTGGTAAAATGTACCACTGGTAATTCCAGGATCATAAAATGAGGGAATGTGACTGTGTATAATAACTCTTATGTACACAAATAAAGCACATTAAACACGCCTCAGGTCAACACTTTCATACGGCGGCGTATTGTTGCCACCATACAAAAATAAAATATGATTAGTTTTATAATATAAAACGTTTCTCGTTATAACGCAAACCTTTTTGCATTTTTTCCTAATGCTTTTTTGTTATAAGGAGAATTTTTTTTTTTACTTTCAACACTGCTATACACTATAAAAAAAAATTATAAAACAGTACATATTTCAGATTTGAAAAATCTGTAGTTCTAGGAGAGCGTGCAACATATCAAATGTATTGCTTGTATTTAACTGCTTTACCTGTCGATTATATTGATACGCGAGGAAGATACCGCAGCCTACACTCCTCATCGAGGTAAACGGTCCGTGAGTAGCTGTAGAGAAGCGTGTATGGCCACCTAGTGGCACATCAGTGCATTAGTGTACCGTGTGCCAAGGGTGCGCAAACTTCCTCAAAGCAAAACACCGACGATGAAAATAAGATTCAAATTCACTGTGAACTACATCGATCCAGAGTTAAAATAAAGACTGACTCATATTTTAAAAAAAACTGTTTTCCATTATTGTACAAAAAATACAAGTTTGTGTTTTTTTTTCTTCGATTGTACCCGCTATATTTAAACCTAACAAACAGAAACCGAAAAGTTAAGAACGGTACATAGCAGTCGTTGTCATTGCTAATTATTGATTTTTATGTTGTTCTTATTTGGTCATATATGTTACAAACATGCATTACGTCTGTTATTGTTAAGTCACGAATGCCTAGATGCTAAGTAGTCTGACGGGGAAAACTTGTAAATGTCGCATTTACATCACTGTTACGCATTCTTGGCTAATATATCCACGACATTTAAGGTTTTAGATTTCAAAAACTGGGGGCTTAATGTTGTCGCTTTGTATTCTAAGATAAAAACTGATAATTTATTACAAAGATTCCGCGTACATTCACGTCATCAGTGCTTCTAAAAAAATCTTGAGGAACTCATAAAGGAAGTCAAAGTAACAACAACTATATAACAACATGCAAGTAAAACAAATGTTAACGTACTTTTAACTTTTATAAAAGTGATTATAATGTCCTAGTGAATTGCACTGAACCATGCTTATAGCGTGATACCTGGACTTCATTGCATTCTCTGTGGTTTCGTGGTCATTCCAACTAGTCTCCAGACCACGCCTAACTGCTGAGGGCACTTGAACTTTTGCAGGGGACTGCTACGATTACACTGCAGTACCTAGTGCAGTACTAACCTGAAGGTTATGTCTGGGACGGCACTCACTGTGGCCAAGCAGCGGGCACAGGCTGCGGGATTTGGCACTAACGCTAACGCCATTAAATACCTGAACCAGGACTACGATGCGCTCAAGGCTCAGTGCCTCAGCAGCCGCCAGCTTTTCTGCGATCCGCTCTTTCCAACCGAACCAAACTCACTGGGCTTCAATGAGCTTGGACCGCGCTCGTCTAAAACCCGAGGAGTGCAATGGAAAAGACCAGGAGTACGTTTGCTTTATTATTTTTTGTAATGGAAACGTTGTGTCCTAGTGTTGTATTGGTATAATAATACAAAATTAAAAAAAAAAAAAAACATGCAAATTTATATATCAGCAAAAACTTAAAAATGTCATATTGTTACCATACTGCCAGACATAAGGTCATGGCATAAATATCGAAACCCTTAAAGCCTGAAAATTGTAACAAACGTAAGAA
Source organism: Chitala chitala (assembly GCA_025773905.1). Lineage (NCBI taxonomy): Eukaryota > Metazoa > Chordata > Actinopteri > Osteoglossiformes > Notopteridae > Chitala > Chitala chitala. Next base: position 595,754 of record JABJVR010000077.1, read on the forward strand.
GTTTGTACTAAGATGTTTCGTGCGATTTTAACTTTACGGTGTTTAAGGATGGGCATGGCTCGCACGATCAGACGTGACTACTGTGGTGCGCAGTACTTTGTGTTTCGATTTTTTCCTTCTTGGTCGACATCACTAGTGACGATGTTTGAACTTTTAAATTTTAAAACAACGGTCCATCATCATGTTATATATGTATAATAACAAAGCGATGCAAGAGTGTCCTGGTTGCCATTTGCATCCTGTTGTCTGGTATTTTCTGTCAGGGCACAGGTACCTTTTTTAAAATATGTAACATTTACCCCGTAGTTACTGAAGTGGCAACTATACTCTATTGCAAAAATTATCATAATGAGTAAAAGTAGTATTTTGGCTTATAACTTTGTACTGAATAGCGCACTCGTTTTTTTCGAGGGAGGGCGGATTTTCTGCAGGGCAAACGACCAAAGTATTGCGTAACTTGTAGAAAAATTAAAATATGTGAAGGAGACAGACTTTCGTTTGTATTTTAAAATTTTTGCTTAAAGGATTTGTATACGTCTACTGGAACCTATTAGATGATCGCATTTTTGTAGCTTGGTAATTATTCATCCATTTTAGTGAGCCATTTCGTAAACTCCCTGAACATTTGCTCCACCCATCGAACTCAAAACATGTAAAGCATCAACTTTAACATTGATTTGTTTTCGTTGGAAGTTCTGGTATAAAATTACTTCTGTATTTTGTTTCTCAGGAATTTTGCAAAAATCCAGAGTTCATCATTGATGGAGCTACCAGAACTGATATTTGCCAAGGTGCCCTGGGTGAGTTGGTACATGTGATCTGGTCAGAACAGAACAGTCTTTTTACAGTGTCTCAGTGCAGAACAGTTGGGAAACCAAACTCCACCAACTGCAGATGGCAGCTCTTATTACACCTTCTTCTTACAACTGAGTGGCTACTTTCAGCAAACATGTCTTTAGGAACAGCAGTGGTTTATGTGAAGAGAAAACATGTATTTGATTACAAAATGAAGATGTAGGAGTGCATCAGCCTGGTGCTTTATGATGTCATATAGATAAACAGGTTTTTGCAACTGAAGTCAAGTCACATGTATTTATAGAACACCTTTCACATGCCATGGGAACTCAGGATGCCTTACATAAACAGAATCAATATTACAGAAGAATACATAAATCAATACAACACACACTAACTATATAAATATAATAGAACTGAATTCAAAAGAAATGCTTTTGAGTGAGTAAACATTTTCTTGAATATGCTGCTTTATGCACATATCAGAGCACTCGATGAGGGACATTACTCATTACTTTTCTATGAAACCATAAATGGTTTGCTTTTTTCAATATTGAAGATGGTGTTCAGGATCCCAACCTGAAGGGGGGTGACAATTGTCACTCTTATTTAGATTATAGTGCCATGTAAAATGTTCTGTAGACCATGCAGAAAGACAATTTTTAGTTTGTGGTGTTTAGATGGGCAGTATTTGAGCTAAGGATATCACAGATCTGGACACGATCTGGCAGCAGGGTAAGAGGAAAGATTATGAGGGTTTGGCTAACAGGCTTGTATGGATGGTACAGGAAGTCCTGTGGAAACTGTTGTGGGTGGGGCTACACAGTCACACCCAGACAAAGTGAATAGAGCCTTCACAATGCAAAAATGACTAATGATAATGCACTTCAGGCTTATTCAACAGTACACATTTGAGTAAAAAGCTAAGTTGTAACTGAAAAATGCCAAGATTCTTGCTCAGTTTTTAATTTGTAGGAAGGGTGTTCAGGTTGCAGAATACACTGAAAAATCAACAACTGGCTTTTCAGCTTCATGGATCTCCCATTACAAAACACTGAATAACAAGCTTTTTGACATGTTGAAATAACATATGAATAACATAATTGACATGGTGAGCAGAGAGCAGAAGAAATGTTATTTACAGAGCTGCATTGTGCTTTTAATGGTGTTAGGCTGTCTGTGGAGCCTGTCCACATACAACATATGAGGATACCCTAGTCCCTGTATCACGCAGAGGTTTTTCCAGGCATTACTTCCCTTTGAAACACACTATTATAGAATTAAGTTACTTCCCATTTTAATTTAATAGGAAAACCTGTTGCAGCACGTCATTTGTCACAAAGGCCTGGTTCTCACAAATGTTTGGTTTCCAACAGTTTTCCAAATTATAGGCATTTTATGAAAACAAAAAAGAAGGCAACAGAAAGAGGCACATTGATTGCCAGAATAACATTAAAACAGGTGAAGGTGACATGGCCTTGAACTTTATGGAAGGCCCCCTGTAGACAATGAGCACCAGTTAAGGTGCTGTGTACTTCTGCACAGTGGCTGTGGAAGCTCAGTAAGTGAAGTGAGTTGCTTTATGGAACATCAAAGTGACTCAGAAGTCACAAGAGAGAGAATGAGATGATGACCTGAAAACTTAATGTGAAGGCTGTTTGTGACCCACGAAGCCTTACACATTTGAAGAATTCCAATTTCAGCTGAAACTGCCTACAACATTCCAAGCAAACCTTTTTGACATTTAAGACCAATATGTTGAAATTTGTGATTACTTTCCATGTCACCATGAAAAACACAGAATTTATTTTTCCCTCCCTCAGAAACAGAATTAAAATGCAAAATGTCTTGTGGTTGTTTAACTACAGGGTGTCACGAAGTTGTGTAAAGTTTGTAGTTAAATTTACTGTGTGGTGCTGAAAGGCATATAATGGCTTCAGAAAAACCAGTGAAACATATCCTGGGTTGTGGTTGTGTTTAGGTATTACTCAAAGGGATTAAAAATTGTACACTTTTTGTTTTTTAAAATTTATTAAACTCTTTGCCCAATTCATAACTTCTGTCCCTGGAAGCACAGAATACATGTTCTAGAAAGGATTTGATTCTTGATACAGTAAGCTGCACTAAAGCTTAAGGGTGACCATGCCTTCAGTATAGTCAGTGTTAGATCCTCCCCTTTAGCATTTTTAAACATTGGCTGGAGACCCACTTGTTCATGCTACTGCCCAGTATGGAGTAAAATTAGTTTCTTTTTTTTTTCTTTTCACCCCAACCTCCTTGTCTGGCACTGCCAGTGTGTCACTGTGTTTTCTGTTTGTGTTTATTGTCTCATATGTAATCATGTGCAGCACTTTCGTCAACTTTGGCTGTTTCAAAATGTGCCGTATAAATAAAAATGAACTTACATTACTTTAGTTCCTCTGATGGGGAACATTTTTAGATTTCAGTCAGTGATTTTCTGAGTGATTTTTTTCAGTGATTTTTAAGCATATTTTGAAAAATTGTTCTTAGAGCAGTGGCTGTAGAAGGAATTGCTTTGGTTAGTTTAAACTCTGCTTTTCTCCCATGGTGCTCAGGTGACTGCTGGCTTCTGGCTGCCATCGCCTCCCTGACTCTTAATAAAGATGTGATGTCCAGAGTGGTGCCCAGCTCACAGGGCTTTGGGGACGACTACGCTGGGATTTTTCACTTCCAGGTGATGTCTGTAATTATGTTAAATTGTTTCTGTGTTTGTCTAGAGTGGCTGTGCTGATTTTCTAATGTGGCTGACAGCAAGCTGTTTGTCATTGAGACACTAAAAGAACAACTCACAGTTTTCACATGACATCATACCACTAGGGGGACAGCAGGATCGCCATTTTGGAGGTTTACCCAAGGAGAGGTCACAGTGTTTAAATGTTGGGAAGCGATCTTTGTCTTAATAATTTTATTCTATACTTGCCTTAATCAATACCAGGCTAATTATTAGCAAGTGTAACCAAGCATGGTACAAATAATTTTTTATATTTTTTAAATATGTTTTCATACAATGAGGAAATGCACAGACAAAAATCACACTGTAATGCAGGGTTTCCTAAACTTTTTAATCCTAGAACTCAAATCTTAGGACCCATTTTGGTACCACTAGCTTAAATATTTGTTTTCTTTTTATTCTATTAATTATTTTGGTCTGTGGTGGGTTGGCGCCCTGCCCTGGATGTCCCCTGCCCTGCGCTCTATGTGCTCTGGGATGGGCTCCAGGCTTCCCTGCGACCCTCACCAGGACTACGCGGTTAAGAAAATGAATGAATGAATAATTATTTATTTTGGTGACCCATACTTAGAGAAACACTGCCCTAATGGAATTTTATTAATGATAAAAATATGGTTATGGTATACTTTATTCAGTATAACCAAAGCTTTCCATGTATAATAACGTATAACACTGGAAAAACCAAAAATAAAGAACCAATATTCAACTAATACAATCGCAAATTTCATAGAAAGACAACAAATCAATATACTAACAAAAATAATCATAACAGAAAACAACAGTGGATGTGGATGTCTTTTGTAAAAGGAAAAGCTTATTAGCACAGGCTGTCACAAAAGTTTCAGGGCACATTAAACACATATGCACCTGAAAGTGCTTAAACACTTTCATGTTTCATGATGTAAAAACTTTCTTTTTATGATATTTATAGCCACAATACTCACTCTTTCCTCAACGTACTGTGTGTGATGCTGAGTGAGTGTTACCAGTGGTGATTCTCCAGTTTTAGGTAACCAAATAGCTCCATTGAAATATAATTTTGCATCATTTCTTCTTTCCAAAGTAATGGGTGTGTTTTCTCAATAAAATGATACATGCTACTGTTTATACTGTATTTCTCAATTAAGCTTTCCAGTAAAATTCCTTTTTTTTACCATGTAAGCCTGATCGGTGGCATTGGCCACAGCTGAAAAAATGTCATCTATATCTGGTTATCTTCTTTCTATATATTTAATGTGCATTTTTATTGGTTGATCAATGACTTATTGCCGAGTAGAAATAGCATATAGCTATATGAGGTTTAAAACACAGAAACTGAACTCATTCTTACTTGGTTTAGACTTTCAGTAGTTTAACCCATTCCTAGCTGGGCCCTGCCATTGTCTCAGAACCCTTAGCAATCGTCTGGTTTGTCAGTCAGCAATAATGATATATTCGGCATTTACACTGAATTGTGTAACATATAAAAAAATATACTGTAATGATCTGTAATAAACTGCTGCATTAGAAATGCGGAGTTTGTTTGAATGTAGTACTGTTCCTTCCCTAAAGTTATAAATTGCCTTATAGGAGGAAATAAAGAGGGCGTGGTCATTTTAGTATTATACACAGTTTCCCAGTAGCCAGTTATCTCAGTTCCTTAATTTATAGTTAAATATTTTTATTCTACTTATCCTTATCTTTTATCAGTGCAGATTTTTAAACTTTGCAGTGCTGTCAGTGTTAGCCTCTATGAGCATGTGGGTTTATACATTTATTAATTTACCGGAAGCACTGGAGCATTTTTTGTTTATATGGAGTTTAATTCTGCATCAGAGGAACGAAATACAGAAATCTGAAGACATGGCTGTGTTAAACTGTACAACGACTGAATCTTGTACAAGTCCTCAGCTGCTTGTCATAGACCAGTTCTTTAAAGGGTCCTTCAAACACACCCAGGACCAGGTGTAGAAAGTACTGTATCTTGCAGTAATTGGTGTAACCCTACAAGTGCCATTACTGAAAAGTTACATGCCACATGTTGTGGTCTGGGAGGGTGTTCCCCTAATTAAATTAGATTGTTTTTAACCTCTTCAAGCCCAAATTATTTCCAGTGATTGATTTTTTTTTTTTGTGGGGAGCATTATCAGTGGCAGCATGGTGGTGTGGTGGTTTGCACTGTCGCTTCACACCTTTAGGCCTGGGGTTTGATTCCCACCTAGGGTCTGTGTGTGTGGTGCTTGTATGTTCTTGCTGTGCTTGGTGGGTTTTCTCTGGGTGCTCTGGTTTCCTCCCCCAGTCCAAAGACCTACAGGTTAGGTTGATTGGTGTGTCCAAATTGCCTGTGGTGGGTTGGCACCCTTGCCTGGGTGTCCCCCTGCTCTGGGATGGCCTCCAGGCTTCCCCATGACCCTCACCAGGATTAAGTGGTTAAGAAAATGAATATTATCAGTCTCACATAAAAAGTATATATATTTTATTCCCATTTTTATTTTATTTTTATGACATCAAGGTCTGGCGGCATGGTGGCGTGGTGATTAGCACTGTTGCTGTGCACCTCCAGGCCTGGGGTTCAATTCTCACCTTGGGTCTGTGTGTGTGGAGTTTGCATATTCTCCCTGTGCTTGGTGGGTTTTTTCCGGGTGCTCCGGTTTCCTCCCACAGTCCAAAGACATGCAGGTTAGGTTGATGTGTGTGTGCCCTGTGGTGGGTTGGTGTCCTGTGCCCTATGGGCTCCAGGCTTCCCTGTGACCCTCACCAGGAATAAGTGGTTAAGATGATGGATGGATGGATGGACGTCAAGGTCTCAAGATGTTAAAATACTCTCAAATTGTTATAAAATAATTTACCAAAGGAAGCACAAAGCATTTTAGATAAAATATATAAACTGATTAATAAGAAATAAGGAAGGGAATAAGGTTTTTTGACCAATCATGTCTGTCTCATACAAGGATTTTTCTATCCATTTAACGGGTCCCCCTAGGGGTGCAGCAGGCAGCCACACACTGTCTGGGGAGCTCGTGTTTTTAGTGTCTTGCTCAAGGACACATTTGGCAGGTGGGCTGGGATTTTACTACTGGTGAAAATAGTTTGAACTAAATAATAATGTATTAGCTATTGAAAAAATTACTTTTGCAGCTTTTCAACTTTTTTTCCCTCACACAGACATCCATTGCTATTCATTCAAACATTAAAATTAATAGGTGTTAAATCATACTACTGAAAAATTGTTATATTTATATTTATTCACTTAGCAGATGCCTTTGTCCAAAAGCGACTTAAAAATGAGTAAGAGTACATGGGCATGATAAAACGAAGTCAGACAATACCTGAGAATCTAGCTGTTGATCTAGTGTTGTCCTATACTCGATATTACGCAACCAAGCAGTGTAAAAAAAAATTAAAAGAATATGACAAAGAAATTTGAGTGATTTCCCTTAGAGTTGCTAAGTGTAAATCTTTGCATGTGTACAAACATTCAAAATCAACATTAATTAGACCTGCTAAAAGAGAGAAAGAGGAGAGAAGAAAGACATAGACAAACACTAAGCCTTATTTCAGTTAAAACCCAGCATGGAACTGAATGCTACATAAAGAGATCCTAACTTTTCTTAAATCCTGCAGCTATGTGGATTATAACCACAATTAAATGCAAATGTCTGCATTTCCTTGCTGTGTATAAAAGTGTGAAGTTTGGAATGGAGCTCAATAGTATCACATATTTCCTTAAACTGAAAGTGTAAATTGGAGATTGTGGTTGGGGGTGTTTTTGAGCTGCTAACTGCATCATGTGTGGTTAGATCTGGTTCAGACTGGCTCCGCTGCAGCACTGCCGTAGGGATGGTCTTACAGTTTGAGTATAAACATGGTGGCACATGACCCCAGATACCTTGTTTTACAGGGTGTGTCAGAAGAAAACAATGAATGATGACGTCTGCCTTTACCAAACTAATCTTCAGAGAGGATTCAGGCTAAAACGAAGGTCATTTCATATCACTGGTGTGGGTCATGTTAATCCTTGGCAGTTAGTATTTTTTGTGAGTTTAAGGGTTTACAATTCAGTTCTACTAATTGACTGTGCAGCTGTTATAAAATTGCTTTCATTTCATGCATTGAGTGACTTCATGTGTCAAGGTTGTGTTGATGTGTTTAACATACAATCACATTGCTTGCCTTGAAGATAATTGGTGGTTCTAATTTAATTTTGCTTCGGTTCACTTTTGTTTTGTGTTAGTGTGTGCTAATGTAGTGTCTGTCCATCATTTTGAATGTTAAAGCAGTTTGTGCACAGCTGTACAGAATGGGCTCCCGCTTCTTTTATCCATCCCTATTTTTACTACTGCTATTTCTCCTGAATTTCAGCAGTACATATTTGACTCACATGTCTAAAGTGACGTTTTGCAATTAAAAGCAAATGCAATAAACTTGTTTTGCCAGCATTAGACCTCAGGCCCAAATCGCTCATGACTCTAAAGAATGAATAATTTACCAGTTTTATTGCATCAGCGTTGTTGTATTTGAATATGTCATATCTAGCTTCCGTGTTCCTGAATTGCTCCAGTTCTGGCAGTTTGGGGAGTGGGTTGATGTGGTCATCGATGATCGGCTACCCACCAGAGATGGAGAGCTGCTGTTTGTCCACTCGGCTGAGGGCTCCGAGTTCTGGAGTGCACTGCTGGAGAAGGCCTACGCTAAGTAAGTACTGCTGTGATTCAATTACACTGCATTGTTACATGTTATCATTTTTTAAATTGTATGTTAACTATGGAATATTTTTGAAACAGGTTGTTGGTTCTACACAACTGTAATGCTGTCAGCTGTTGAGCTGATATAGTTGTTGTTCAGGTGTTAGTGTTTATTGTAAAGGTAAAATGTGAACTGAGGGGCTTTTGCTTATGTGCTTTGTGTTTATTTCAGCTTGTAAAATTAATTTGATACACAGGGTGAACGGATGCTATGAGGCCCTGTCTGGTGGATCCACCACTGAAGGCTTTGAGGACTTCACTGGAGGCATCTCAGAGAACTTCGAGCTAAAGAAAGCACCCTCCAATATGTTCCAGATCATCAAGAAGGCTTTGGACGCAGGCGCACTACTAGGCTGCTCCATTGATGTAAGATTCTGTGTTCTGATCCATCAGTAAAATTCGCTTGCTTGGAACATCCTCTGACTGATCAGTTTCGTAGGATTGAGATGTAATGCTTGTCTGCTTTAAATTCAGGTTTGGCTGCTGACACTAGGAAAGTAATTATTTTAAGAGCTCAAGTTAATTTCATGGATCAATGTCATTTCAATTGGAGTTGGTCAGTTGGTTTATGATGTACTGTACACTGGCCATGCTGTTTTTATGATGGACACAGTATAGACCAGTATATTTCAATTCCTTGAAGTAAAAGCAGAATACATCAGCAGATTTAAACAGACAGTTAAAATTGCACTGGATGTGCAGAGACAGTATAGTAGTCAATATATAGAAGTCTTTGGAGAGTTTGCCAAAATGTGTTGGGTTTGTGTCTCCAGATTACCAGTGCTGCGGACTCTGAGGCCATTACATACCAAAAGCTGGTGAAGGGACATGCTTATTCTCTGACAGGTGCTATAGAGGTATATTACGCTTTGCTTTGGTACTATTCTGCCATTTCATGTGGAATACGTTTCCTTGTCATTTGTTTACATAAAGTAGACAAAGAGAAGCCTTTCATTATTGTTGTGAAATCTCACATAAATTAATATAAATAACGGATTTATTCATCTGCAAGTTGCCTAATTTTTTATTGTTTTAGTGCATTGGTAAGATTGAAGAAGTGCCTGCCTTACGCTGCAAAAGAATTCTAGAACATGCAGTGATAACCTTTGATCTGTTCCAGGTGAACTATCGCGGACGAAAGGAGAAGCTGGTGCGAGTGCGCAACCCCTGGGGCCAGGTAGAGTGGACTGGGGCATGGAGTGACAAGTGAGTGGTGCAATTTTCACGGAGCAGCCAAGCTCTGGCATGCTGTGTGATAAACCACGCCTGTGCCAGTGTTTGCTGTTTAGTTACACTGTCAGTGGTAAACCATAACAAGTGTAAGAGCAGGACATCCCAGGCTTTATGGTCTGGGTTGGCTTACTGGGCCCATATGTATCAAGCACAGTGCAGCATGGCCTCGTGTGCATAAAACTTGGGTCATCTATTTGGCGGTATTTTAAATAACATTCCTGAATTTCTGATCTGTTAGAAAGAAATGGTTACGCTGTTGTTGATATTACTTTTAATGGGCAGACAAACTTGTACACTACTGTGGGGTATGTGAACGTGTATATATCAAAGTTATACAAACATGGCTGACCTACTGGACTTTCCCTTTCTGTCTCTCTCCCTCTTTGCAGCTCTGCTGAGTGGAACCATGTTGATGCCTCGGAGCAGCAGAATGTAAAAGCTGATGATGGAGAGTTTTGGTATGAAAATTAGTGTTTCTGTGTTTAAAACAGATGCACTGATATAAACATAACTTTTCATTGCATGTTTTACACTGTGTAAAAACAGTGGGCATCATAGTTTCTGTTGGCTTTGTAATTTAATGATAACATTTAACTTAAATGTGTTCTTTAATTCCAAAATGCAGCACAGGTAGTGTTTAAATCCTCTTAGTCTTAAGCTATAACCTGACATAGTCCACACACAGAATTTGCATTTTACTGTTTTAATGGAATAAATGAAACGTTAAAACATTTGACTTTTTCAAAGTGTTGTCGTTTCATTGATTGTTAGCATTGTATGTGAAGCTGTCGCTTTATTTAAGTGTAAAATAGTTTTGTCACTCGGAGCAAAGAAACAGCTGCAGGTTGTGTGCAGGCACAAAAGATTCAAAAGTATAAGGACTGTATTGAAGTCCACCATAAGCAGGGCTGAATGAAGTAAACAGGCTGTACTGAAGGAAATGGGAATGTACTAAATCATTACTGGAGTGAATATGATTGTACTAAGATTACCAGCAAATGACTCTATCGAACTATGTCTTTGTCTGTGCCAGGATGTCTTTTACCGACTTTGTGAGGCATTACTCTCGGTTGGAGGTCTGCACTCTGACTCCAGACGAGCTGGTCAGTGACAAGTACAAGTACTGGAGCATGTCCAAGTTTGACGGCAGCTGGAGGAGGGGTGCTACAGCAGGGGGCTGCCGGAACCACCCATGTGAGTGTAGTATACATTAGAATACCAGCTACATTATCAACTGCGTTATGACGTCTGTAACCAAACACTTCAATCACCCAACAACAGGTAAACCTCACACCATATACCAGGGGTTCCCAAACTTAAAGTGTATGAACCTGTTTAGATTGTGTTAAAACATTTTAAAGTCTTTAAATACCAGAAAATGACGGTTCTGATACGTGCCATATTGACAATAGCATTGTTAGCATTCTGTTTTCATTTTTTGTATTCTTGTGTCACACCAAGATCAGTTCATAAAGGTAAGCATTTTCGTAAAGTATTAGACCACAAACATGGAACTGGTGGCTTAGTGTATTGATACATAGTGTAATATCCTTAAAAATAACTTCATAACTTGTAGACATATACGCTTTTGTTCTGCATAAATAAAAAAGCCCATAAGGTGACACACCCATAAAACTTATTTGTCCTGCAAATGGTTTGTCACCAGATTTTATTAATTACAATTTATTTTAGTCAATAACTGTATTAGTTTGAGAGCCATGGGTACATGGTGTAGCAGTAGTAACATGGACTGTGTCTGTACATGTATATATGTACATGTATCTATGCGGCAGCTTGGTGGCTCAATGGGTAAAACATCAGGCTGGGATGTGGAAGCCTCCCAGTTCAAGTCCCAGCCCAGCCACCAGCTATGTGCTTGAACTGAGATACCCAGTGCTAGTTCATTGTAACATGTGAAATATTATAAAGCACTTTGGATAAAAGCATCTGCTACATGAAATAATACTTGTGTACATACATTTACGCTGGACAGCTTTTCTGTGTTTCTTGTGTGTTCATTGCTTTCATGTTATTTCCACAAGAGCATGTCCCATGTTGACTTGGTTCTCTCACCACAGACACTTTCTGGATGAATCCACAGTTCAGGATTAAGCTGGATGAGGAGGATGATGACCCAGATGACAACGAGGTGGGCTGCAGCTTTGTGGTGGGCCTGATCCAAAAGAATCGGCGCCAGATGAGGAAGATGGGTGAAGATATGCACACCATTGGATTCGCAATCTACGAGGTGAGCGGTCTGTCATGCAGTTTTCAACCTGGACAACTGTAGGTTATGGGATTGAATTCTCAGCCCATTTTACTATAGCATCATATAGTTGTCATCACTAATGCTGAGTGTATAAATAGGTAAACTGCTTTTTATGAACAAAAATTGTGTAACCATTTTTAGCAAGTAATTGCAATTTAGTGCTGATTCAGCATAGCTTTTCAGTTTTTATAATTGTATTTTTTATTGTTTATGTTTCAGATTCCCTCACAGGTGAGCATTCTGTACAGCCTTTGGAATTCAACAGGCTGGTTTTTGTTTCAAGGTTGTATAACTTTATTGTATTAGGAATGTCACTTCAGGTCTAAAATGGATTAGAATTCACTTACGCTTAGTATAGGTGGTTTCACATCTTTCTAATTGAATGGATGTTTTAAAATATGCTTCACTCTATTGTAGATGGGTGTTCTGCATTTCAGTTTGAAGTGCATTTCTTGAGCCAATGTTATTGTAAAGAGTCAAATTAATGAACAGTCAAATATACAAATCAATTATTAATACCATTATAGCAAAAGTGACTGCCCCTCTAACGAGATTGGGTCTATCTGTGTCCTGTCAGTTTCATGGCCAGACAGAGGTCCACCTGGACAAGAACTATTTCCTGACCCATGCACAGACGGCCCGTTCTGAGACCTTCATCAATCTGAGGGAGGTGAGCTCGCGCTTCAAGCTGCCCCCCGGGGAGTACCTCATTGTGCCCTCAACCTTCGAACCCAACAAGAACGCCGACTTCTGTCTGCGTGTGTTCTCTGAGAAGCAGACGGAGATGAAGTAAGAGCTGGTCTCAGCAAACCTGCCTCCCTTTTCGTGGGTGCTAATTTAAATTGTCTCAGTGTGTCTCAGTAGTTCTCTTTAAATGGAAATACCAAGGGAAAGAAAACTTGCTTACCTTGGTTGAATTTTTTTTCTGTTCAAGCTAAATGTTTCCTTGATGTCAAGTGTTTGTTTTTTTTTTACCTTCTATCATCTTTCAGGCACTGTGAGGATCCCATTGATGCAAACCTGGATGATGTGAGTTGCCTGTATGCAGCTGTTTTTAAAATATAAAAAAGTATCATTTAAATGTATATATATTGTTTCTTTTTTATTCTTTTAGGAAATTGTGTCTGATGAACAGGTTGATCCAGTGTTTAAGAACCTGTTTTTGAAACTTGCTGGAGATGTAAGTATGAAAAGAGGTGAAAAGTTTGTGAAAAAAGTCCTTGAAAATTGCCAAAATTGATCTATCTTACTACATAAAGTTTCCGATGTATTAGTTTTATCTGTATAATGACAGATTCCCTGTAACGTGTTGACTCACCGTGTGACCGTACATGGTTTGTGCTGTAGATGTTAGTTTACCATAGTTTAAATTGAAGTGTTTTCTCAACCAGTCCTTATCCTATGTTGACAGGACATGGAAATTTCTGCAAAAGAGCTGCAGAATATTTTTAATAAAGTTGTAGCCAAACGTAAGTTTGAACTTTTGTTCATTGCAGGAGATTTTGGTAGAAAGACTGGTGCGTGTTGCAGAATGACAGCTTTATTTCCATATGTTACAATGCAGGCGGTGACATAAAAACAGACGGCTTTAGCTTGGAGACCTGCAAAATTATGGTCAACCTCGTGGACGTATCTTTCATTTTGAGCAGTATGTTTAGAGCATTAAAGCTTTTTACCTGTTAACCGCCAGTCCCATGTGGTAAAACTGTATACCATATTACACATGCAATGAAAATGTATATCGCAGTACAAGTACTAAAAATATGTTTTTTGCAAACAAACTGATAACTGAACTGTGCTAACGTTCCTAGTCATCTAGTTACCCTTGACTGTAGATCAGAACAGTGGAAATGGCAAGCTTGGAATGGGAGAGTTTTCCACATTGTGGAAGAAGGTCCAGAAGTACCTGGTAAAACATTCCCTGCAGTACACAAGTCCTGCTTGAAATGCTGAGAAATATGCCCTCAAATGTTTTGTAGTTTTTGATTTTGGCACAGATATTTGACTAGATGTAGCGTACTGTTTGTGTATAGACTGGGAGATCTTGGTGGACCTTGTGTTTATTGGCCTTCCAAATGTGTCTTCCTCTAGGCAATCTACAAGAGTAACGATATGGATGGGTCTGGCACAATGAGCGCTCCTGAGATGCGTGTGGCTCTAAAGTCAGCTGGTATGTTAGGGGTGCAAAGACTAACCACCCCCTGATCCAGAGTCTTGCAGTAAGGTTTGCTGTGTGGAGCCCAAATATAGGCTTTCTTCACCTTCCCCCATCTCCCTAACAGGATTCACCCTGACCAACTCCATCCATCAGCTCCTGGTGGCTCGTTACAGTGATACAGACATGTGTATCGACTTTGACAACTTTGTTGCCTGCCTGATACGCTTGGAATTGATGATTAGTAAGTTTCAACGTCTGTAGGTAAAAGAGTTCTTGCATTTGAGAAAGCTGCAATATCACCAAAAACAGAAGTATACGTAAAAGACTTATGACGTATGATGTTTGAGGTCAATGTCAAAGCATGCAATAGAACATTCTAGAAAAACTGATTTTCTGTATATTGCTTTAAAGAGTGTCAGTAAAACTATGAAGGGATATCTCACACCTCTTTAATTAACTGATTACTGGAGGCAACAGAGCACATTTGTTAATTCCGCTTCTTTTTAATAGGAATGTTTAAGAAGATGGACGTTGGCAATAGTGGCTACATAGAGCTGAATTTCTCCCATGTAAGTCTGTGTTGGATTTCTGATGAGAAGCAGCAGCTGAAAGTCACTGTTAGCACTGTTTAACTGTTCTGCAAGTCAAGGTGTTGTTTTTGCAGTGCCCATATCTTCAGACAGTCTAACAGCCTTTCTCTTGTCTGTTTTTTAGTGGCTGACGTGTTCTATGATCTAGAGAAGAACCTGCACATACAATTTCAACAGAGGCAACCACTCAGATATTTTACAAATGCCTTATGTTACCTGAAACATGTTTTAAATTTATACTTGCATAAATTTGTATTTCAATCTTTTAATGATTTTTAAACTTTAAATGGTATATATTAGATAAAGTTTACCAGGTCAGTTTAGTGATTCTTTTTAAAGTTCTGGTATGAAAAGAACAGCCAATAAATGAATGAAAAGGTTTATTTTCTGTGTCATCCTTTAAAAAAATCTCAAACATTGTAGTTTACAGAGACCAGCAATGCATCAGCACTTTGAAGAGCCTACTTGGCTTGAATATTTTAAGGCTGATCTTGGAGAGGATGGAAGCGTGCCAGGATCAGTGTGTGTGGGGGGGTGTTCATTCACTGTGTTGTGCAGTGAACCTAAATAATTAATAAAAAAATTATATTCCAGATATTCCCCAGTGTTATCAGTCGACATATTTATATTAGATCATTCAAAGTGCATTTCTGGTGAGTTACTTAATGTCTATTTCAGTAATTGACGATGCGTAATTATGCAGCGGAAGGCAGTAATTATACTTGATTTAAAATACTTCACATATTTATGAAATCATTTTCTTGTTATTAAAAAAACATTTTGTGGTAAAAATGTTTTTTTTTCAGATGTTTGTCTCGTATATATAACATTTATGCTTAGCATTTATGCCATGTGTGTAAGACTAATCGTAGCGGTTTTGGGCTCTTTAAAATGTTGCTGGGACCGCTTATCGCCCCTCCCCCATGAGCAAGGTCTGCAGTAACACTGATTGTTAGTAGAAGAGCGTCTTCAGAGTAGTTGTTAGGACTCTCCGATTTACGAATAAATCTGACCGTAAATCACAGTCTGCTATCACTGAATAGCTGTGCAACATCTATAGAGTGGTGAGTTGAGTTTTACGCGATTTGCGTAGGATGCATGTTTCTTAATCCTGCCGGTACACGTGATTTATGATTTCACCGTTTTATTGCTGCTGTTGGACTGTCCCTTAGGCAGAAAATTGCGATGAAATGTTAAATTTGTCACCGATCATTACTTGTGTAGTGAAGTATGTAACTTATCTGCCCTCATAGAAGGCTGCTCCTTAACATGCATTGCTTTGTTCTGTAATTTTTAAGGCGTTACTTTTACAGCGTTAACAACGATTTGCATGTCTGTATGCCTTTTTTTAAACTTATTTACTGATGCTCGAAGGTTGCTAGATAAAAAGGTAGCTTAACTGGGAGCTGCTAGTGTGGCCACTGACGAGTGAGACATGCTTTCTGATGCTTGAGGCCTAATATTTAAACATGACGTCTGTCTGTTATACAAAACAGTAAAATCTGTACTCGCATTTTCATTACTGTTGTGTTAACATAAATTGGGAAACAGACTAAATTCTAAATGTAATTTTTACCCAAGTGTTGGCCCTTATTTGCGTTTCTAGCAAATCAGTTAACGTCACAATTTGTGTTGAACAGCCTGCTAACACAATCGAGAAGGACAGTAAATATTTCAGTGACTGTTGCCTTAATTACTGAAACACTAATCATGAAGGATCATTCACTGTACTGCTTGAAATGGGGGGGAAATAAATAAAGGGTGCACTTATTGCTATGAGCGCGTGAGTACCGATCGGTATGATCGAACAAAAGGTCGTACAGCTGTACCAACATGTGAAGTTCAAGTACTGTGTCCCGGTCCATTCGAATTGGTTTAAAGTGAAGCCAAAACCCCTAAACGCAGATGAACATAATTCCTGAAATTGTGAGTGGTAACCCTAAATTCGAATAAACGTACTACATGTGTACCCGAGTCTTTACAAAGATTGTCCGCTATTAATATTTGTGATGTTAAACGGATTTCCGGAATATATAATGATAGACTCTCGTGTAAGGTGTTCCATTATTTAGACGTCTTGTTTTGGGTGTTGCTGATGGGGTGGGGGAAAATCCATATTGTAAAGAGGAATTCCACTGAGTGTACATTCACGCTTCAACATCGCTTTTTCAGCATTTTCACAGGTAGGTATTTCTTTAACGACCACACCACCCTTGGGTGTATGATACCACTGACATGTTTTTGAAATCTACCGAAAGGTTCAAACGACTTGCTTGATACCACTATAGTATGTTATAGGAACAAGTGCTTCCTCTTAGCAAGCGGTGTGTCATTCGTTCAGAAAACATAAGTCGCCTTTAAGAGGCAGTAAGTGATAAAGGGGGGGACTCGACTAGTTTCAAATACTCCACACATGTACAATTTAAAACAGTTACCATGAACTTTTTGAGTTGGTATGAATTATTTCACATGGGACATCTTACAGAGAGCAGGGGTAGATTCTGATATTTGAGCTTCATACTTTTTGGTTACATCTAAATGAAACTCACGTCACCTTTACCTGCAGGAGTCATGATTACTGTCACTCATGCATACCGAATTGTGTTCAGTGAAATGACACTTAAGAGCATTTGCTTTGTTTAGCTCACATAGCGGATTTGAGCATACCGTGCAGGTGAATTATGTCGTGGTTTCAAAGTAACGGCAAAGAGTCGTTAAGCAAAGTAACGTAAAAATAAAGCAATGAAAGTCCGGGGCACTTACGCAAAAAAATCTAACGAAAAACAAACCACACCGCACACCAGTTGTCCACTTAATTTTAAAAGTTAGAACAGCTGGCTGAGAGGTACATTAAGTAAATTCCCCGCTTATGATGTTCACACTTCATGTACCTTTAGCTCCAGCCATCAGTATTTTCTAACAGTTGCTTTTCCACCCGATTTGGCAATAACGGTCACACTACCTTGACAAGGTAAAAAGTAATAGCAACACACAGGAACTTGCTAACACCATGTTTCCACAGTTAAGAATGCTACCTCTCTATTCAAGTTGTGCACGTGCGTCAACTTTTTATATATGAATGTGCAGTATACAGCATGTGAGATATATTGTAACAGACCGAGGGAGCAGGTGGAAGGATTAGCCTGCTGAGCCAGACTCCGATCTTGAGCTCTGGGAGCTAATCGGCCTGTTCTTGACCCCTGGGGGGGGGGGGGGGTGACGTCACCGTCACTGCAGCCGACCCGCAACCACATGCGGCGGTCAATACAATAAAATAAAAAAACATTTATATAAAATATTTATTTAACGTGCGGTATATAGGTAGGGTTACTAGACGTCCGGCAAAAGGAGGACGTCTTACTTTTTGACGTCGTGTTCTCCGTCCGGCAGATATTGGCCTAAAATGTGAAAATGTCCGGCTTTCTCGCTTTCATCAGTCACTGACTTGGCCGTGTTGTTGGCTGTAATTGCACGCCATCATCTCTATATTTTAATAGTAAAGCAGATCAGAGGCTCGAGCCGCTCAACCGCACGACGCGTGTTCAGCGCGTTAATTAGTATGACCCTGTTTTAATATATGTATTTATTTGTCTTATTTGTCCTCTTTTTTTACTTTTGGTGTTACCATAAGTGCATATCTAAAGGTGTCCTCCTTTAGATATGCAGGTATCTGGTAACCCTATATATAGGTACTTAATGACTCTTGTTTTCATTCTGAGTAAATACTTTGATTCTGATTTAGTACACAAAAATCACCAATAATTACAACCAGAGTTTTCCTCTTTTCTTTAACCAGTGACCAACAGAGAAACTGCAGGTAATCAGATTTTTTCTTTGTTCTTTGCTTTTAATATTTTCTGTTCTGCTTTTGGGTCCACATGGTATATTGTCACACTTTTGAGTTGCTTCCCCCCCTCATTTTTACTGGAATTCCTGCTTTTAACATAGTGTGCTTCACTTATTTTCCTCGACATATCAGCATCATTTCTCTTTACACATATGTTTGACATAAACAAATGAACACAATCAGCAAAGGGTCGACTGGTTTGTTTCAGCCTCTGTGCCAGATTTAAGCTGCGAGATATTTATAGAGCTGCTATTTGGTGAGTGCCATCCCTCTTATTTTTGTCTCTCTAGCATGTACTCCTTCGGAGGGATATCAGCACGCATACAGGCAGAAAGGCTGCAAGCAGAAGGCATGGGCTCCAATGAGCAGGCGGTGAAGTTCCTCAACCAGGACTACGAGACCTTGAAGCAGGGCTGTGTGGAGAGTGGATGTCTCTTTGAGGACCCCTACTTTCCTGCCGAGCCACCCTCACTGGGCTTCAAGGAGCTGGCTCCCCACTCTTCCAAAACCAGGGGAGTGGAATGGATGCGGCCGACTGTAAGTGGTGCAGCAGGGCAATGGGGAGGGGTTTAGGGTCGACCAGTGCTGTATGGGGAGGTGGGGTCTGAATGGGCACCTGCTCTTACCTCTGTGATACCTCAAACATTTGCTTTTTAACTTTTTCAAGTTCTCTTGTGAGGGAAAAACAACAGCTGTACCTGTATATTTTCAGGGTCGAATTAAAAAAATCTCTTTTTTGCAATTCTGCACATCCTGAATGTGCTTCAAAATACAAGGCTGTGCAGACTACATTTTACAAAACAAAATGTAGTGTTTATGACGTTTTATGGAACTGTGCTGATGTGTGTGTGTGTGTGTGTGTGTGTGTGTGTGTGTGTGTGTGTGTGTGTGTGTGTATATATATATATATATATATATATATATATGTGTGTGTGTATGTATATGTGTCTATGGTAGTCTGGCTGATAAATTTGTAAGGCTTGTATTGATGTTACTTTAATTGCTGTATCACAGAGAAACAGCACTTGCTGTGTATTTATAGTAATGGTATCAAACCCACACATTTTGAATCCTTGATGTTTTCTTGTTCCAGTGAAAGGTTGCTTTATAAACATCGAACGTTACAAGCCATCATTAATAATTGATACTAAATGATTAAGTACAGTAACATTTAGTTAGGCCCTTAAAGAATTTTTTTACACTTTGATAATAACCGCTCAAACATGTCTTTGTCAAGAAAACAAATTGTAAATTATGACTTTTACATAAATTAGTAATTTAATTGCGTAATATCATCCTTTATTTTCTAGACTCGAGGTAATAGCCTATAGGTGGTAACTTCCATACAACTGTTTGAAGGTCAAGGTGAAAGGAATTTTACAACTGATGTCACGGTCTGATAAGCCTGCCACTCACACCCAGATGTCAGTATTACAGTATTTTTATATTCCTCCTAAGGGTGTGGTTGTGGTTCTCAAATACAGACCTCATAAATTATTTATCAGTTTTAACTAGGGTTAAGGGTAATGGCAAACAGACCATGAATAAGGCCTTTAACAATATAATACTGATGGTATGTGAATTCCAGAAATGCTGTGGTTTTTGTAAGGATTTAATCTTAAGAACGAATTTCTCTTTTATTTGAGATTCAGAACAGTATCTTCTGCCTATTTTTCTAATTATTTTAAAGTAAAGAAGACTCTAGACATATTTGCGGACATTTTGGATGGTGTCTACCTTGGCAGCATGAACTTTGTGATTGTGAGACAGAGGAATGGACAGCTGCTCTGCCATAGCAGTGTTTAAACAGTACAGCATGTGTTGATGAAGCATGTCCTGTCCTGCCTGGTATAAATGTACACTCATGTGAGAGACATAGACACGTTCCTTCTCCTCAGGAGTGTATGTGTGCTGTACTTGGGATGGGAGGGGTCAGAGAGTTTAGATTTTGGTTTACCAGCTGTCATCCCCCCCTTCACTCACTCACTCACACAAACACACAGTTACTGTAATGTGTTTTAACAGGTCACCACTTTCATTTTTTTCCAGTTGTGAACACACGTGCGCACGCACACGCACATACAGGCAACAAAAGGATGGTGGCCTTTATTGGGTGTGTTCAGCTGTCTGTCACAAACATGCACTTAGGGATGCAGGTGGAGATGGAAACCTCTCCACACAAACTTCAGGTCCCAATATGGAATAGTGTCCTCGGGATATGAAGGATATGAACCACAGGATATGAAGAATTCAGATTGAGTGTCTTACCAATACATGACAGCAGAAGTACAAACTGTAAGCTTATATGTTCATAAAGGCTTGTGGATTTATGGGACATGATGCAAAACAGTTTGGAGGATTTAAAGTGAACTACTGTAAAATTCTTCCATTAGCAAATACTGTATTTATGACAGTCGCAGGGGATTAGCCTGTAACACAGCGGGACATTTAAAATGGTACCGACAGCAACGCTTCTGTTTTCCTTCTGTTTAACATTCCAAATGCAAGACTCATTTGAATTCAAGGTCTTACTGTTTAACATTAAAGTTATAATAAGGAAAGACAGGTATTTAGTTTTAATGAAGGGAAGTACTGTATCATCTAAATATTTTTACAGGTTAGTGATGTTTCCTCACTTTGCCTTGTTTGGGCTTCTTTCCTTGCAGGAATTGACCGATAGTCCCCAGTTCATTGTGGGTGGGGCTACGAGGACAGACATCTGCCAGGGGGCTCTGGGTGAGTTCTGACTGGCTGTCACCCTCCACGGTGATCCCACCCTCACTCACATACTGTCCAATGGGATTGAGGCCCACAGTTTGCGGTTGTCTGCCTGAGCTCTGGTACCGTTTATGTCACGCACTTGGTCTTGCTCACAGTGCATGTGCGTTGGCCTTCTCTGGGCACTGGAGTCCCATGATTTTTACTTCAGTTGAAAATCTGGATCGATGCTGCTTCGCCTCCCAATGGGAATGAAGGCTTAATGTTTAACCACATTTGCACTTTGTTTTTTAAGCTGTGTCTATGGTTTTCTGTATTTCTTGTAATGGATTTCAGTGAACGCCTCTAACATGCATAGCACAGTCTGCTATGGACATTATTTTTCCTTTAAAGTGCTTTTGAAGTGTTGCTCAGCAACCTTAGCGACAGCCTCCTCCATTCCATTTGGATTATTAATTGTGCTCTGCGATCCTTGGCTAAATCCCTCAGGAGACGGGAGGACCATGGAAGAGTGTCTGCCCCCCACCCCACACTGAGTTCCTGCCAAACTCATTTAGGCAGCTGAATATTTTGCCACCTTCCATTGTTCCTAAGTTTTAACACAATACTGCCACACCTCTAAAATTTTGTTTCAGCCAAAAACCAATCAGTGCCTTACATTAAATGTGATGTAGTTCGTTTATACCAGCAAGCTGTAACAAAGTACTGTTAACATGATTTTTCTGTAAGATTATTAAAAAATAAAAAAAATCAGGACACCGTATTTGTTAGTATGTTGGGAGAGAAACAGTTTGCTCACCCCTCTGTAAGGTTTAGATTTGTTCTTTGACAATGTGGAAAATTATTTTGAGAAATGGAAGTTATATTTCAGTTGCCCTGCTTGCTGGACTGTCTGTTTAAAGTGTCTTCTGAACTCTGTTGTTAAATAGTTTTTGAATGTCTGAGTAAATGAGGACCACACGGAGACACTGTTTGTGGAAAGCCTGCCGTGGGCTCTTCCCTCAACAGGGCGCCTTGCGTGAGTCACAGTCCTGGTCTCGCTGGAGTCAAGTTTCAGCCAACGGGTGTGGCCAGGCACATAGCTCTCACTGACTCATCGGTCTGGACTGCTGGCACTAGACAGGCTGAGGATTGGAGGAGAATCTCGCCTCCTCAGTCACACTGTAGAATCCCACACTTCTAGGGGGCTTTGCTTTCTTACTACTGTGGGATTCCTTTTCTTGCAGGTGTGATGAGGCCACCTCTTAGCTTTTATGGGAGAATCTGAATGGCTGAATATGAGCAGGATGAACACTGGCCGTCTTTTCCTCGCAAACCGCTCCATGTTTGTCGTCTTTACTCAGGCAGGCAGTCCTTCATGTTATTGTAGTTAATGGTGCCTCCTGCTGTTTGTTTTGTATAGGTCTGTTTTCCATCAGAGCCTTTTTAACCATAATGAAACAATTTAAAATGTTGCGTAAAACTTAATGTATATTTCAATACGAAGATATATATTAACCAGATATATATTCATGTATACCAACTTACGAACAAGTTACATTCCCGAGAGGCCGTTCGTAAGGTGAATTGTTTGTAAGTTCCTAATTTGTATGAAAACTTTACATGTGGTCCTACTGTACGAGTTTTGACGGAAAAATAAACGCAGGACGTGAGCGTTTTGTCAACCAACCCAAAAACAGAAAGGAAAAAAGAACACTTGGCGCGTAGCCCATATGGAGTAAGCTGTTACCCTCCTAAAAGGGGCAGTCAGTTTGGTGAGTTCGGTGTCATGGTAACACTTCCAAGCATTCCTACAGCGTGTTAGTTATATAATAAAGTTGAATTAAAACACACATTTGTTGTGTTATCCTAAAAACACAATAAAAAGAACAAAAAAGCATAAATTATATATATTATGTATAAGAACACACAACACTCACCATTTCCCCCCCCACTGTCAAGCCTTTTAATTATCGCCACCTTTGTTTCCATTGAGATGGCTTGTCGCTTTTTAGCACTACTGCTAACATCACTAGCCTGACACTTTTCGCCAACCATGATTGATACGCGATGCACGGGATAATTCATGATAAATCACGATAAAACTTACAGCGCTCTGGTGTACGTGTTTATGGTCCGCAAGCTGAATGAACGAGGGGGATATGATGGCAGATGCTGCGGTGCTGCCTGGCGTATGTAGCGGCCAAGCGCCGTACCTCACTGGAGAGCCGTGCACTGTGGCTCCCCAGTTCCATTCTCCGAACAAAAATTTAACTTGCAGCGGCCTTTGTTCATATCTATGAATGTTCGCAAGTCGGATGCTTGTAAGTAGAATGGCGTCTGTATTAAGATATGTTTTTCAATTTTTTATTTTATATGAAAAACGGAGAAGGACCTGGTACAGAACATTGGTTTAAGCATGTAATGTTGTTTCCTTATGCCCCCGGGATCATTGGTTCCATGTGTGTAGTTTACATGTTCTCTTTGTTCCTGTGTGTTTACATTCGCTGCTGTAGATGCCTGCTACAGTCCAAAGACATTTAAGTTCAATTGAGTTGCTGGTTGCATCCGTGTGTGTCCATGTCCTGCAGTGGATTGGTGCTGCCCATGGAGATATCTGATTTTAAAATGTGTAAAGGAAAAGGAAACCAGTCTTTAAAACAGATAACTGTTCTCACAACAGTACATTTTCATGGAAAAACCAACAATAAGCGGAGGGAAAGCACACTACAACAATGATGTGGAGTAACTTTGCAGGTTACTCCACATCATTGTTGTTCAGCCCTGGTGTTAATAGGCGTTGCTGCATGCTGATGTTCTGAGCACTTAAGCTCTTGACTGAAATAAGCAGAACATGCTGAAGCAGTGAACATGTTGAAAAGTGCAGGGCAGCTTGCGGGTCCATGTGATATTCTTCGATTGCTGAGTTCCTCTCTTTCTGTTTTTGCATTTTTACAGCCTGTTGATTATGAGACCAGACAGCACGCTGTCTGAAGCGCAGTGTTATTTATATGGTCTGTTACTCATTTAATTTCAAAGCAGCTTCATTGCTGAATTGTCATAATGTGTGATTCTTACTTGTAATTGACACTATAAGTGACGTGTTTCAAGGCTGTCATTGTCCAAGTGCTGCTTGTGAAGGTTTTACAGAGTCCTGTCTAGACAAGCACGGCGAGACGTTTGTAGCATGAGATATGGACGTGCTTACTCCCTTTGTGGGTCAGTTGGGTGCGGGTTAGCCGTATGACGGCTCTGTGCTCCACTCCTGCGTTGTGCACACTGAGCCAATTTGCTCCTCAGCTTTGCCTTTTCTGGCTTGTTTCAGCAGGCAGTCAAACATCTTCGCGTTCAGTTTCAGCCTAGCACGTTAACCCCACCTGCTTGCGTTTGGTTGCATGACCTGACGTGTCTGTCATGATTGCTAACTGAGCACCCTGTTGCTAGGTGCAGTAGGGTGAATAAAAAGGAAAACTATTCTGTTCAGCATGGTTGCTTTAAAAAAATCAGTTGATGAAATGCAGCACTCTCCATCACAAGTTCACTCTTTTCTGTGAAGTTATCCAAGTGATGACCATTTTTTTTTTTTGTGTAGGTTGTTATCACTTTAAATTCTATAATGCACCTGGGTTTAACAGTGGTTTTTGGTGCTTTCAGTTCCTGTCTCTGCCACATATTTGCATTGTGTGAGCATTCTGTAAGCTGTCTGAAAGTTGAATCATATCAACTGGACTTCTTGATATGATTGAACTTCCAGACAGTTCCACCTGGATGAATGAGAATCTTCATCGACGTTCTGTAAGCTGTGAACTGTTTTGTGTTTCTCCACATTACCTCATAGGCATCAATTCTTTCTTGGGAATAACACTGTAAAGACACGTTCTGGTTTTTTCATTTTCTCCCCACTTTCTCAGTTTATAACCTTGTCTTGCCCTCTCTGTATTCCTTTCTCCTCTTTCCCTTCTCTCCTTTACTGTCACCCCCCCCATCCCCCCCATCTCTCTCACTCCTTCTTTCTCGCTTGCTCGCTCGCTCCCCCACTTCCAGGGGACTGCTGGCTCTTGGCAGCCATCGCCTCACTCACCCTGAATGAGCATGTGCTCCACCGTGTGGTACCTCACGGCCAGACCTTCGAGGACGACTATGCAGGGATCTTCCACTTTCAGGTACAAATGTCCTGCACCTCTCTAAACCCTTTAGAAGCCTACAAGTTCAGTTTTATGGTTTTATATATATAATTTTATATTGTGCTCTTATACTTTTAAATGATACTTTTAACCTGATTTGCACAAATGCTGTGAATGCTCCTTTGAATTAAGTCCTAGGCTTTGCAAGGTTGAAATTCCTTACACCTAGGTTGATTTCTCACCCCTTCATTGTTTAGTTCTGGCAGTTTGGAGAGTGGGTGGATGTGATTATTGATGACCGGCTGCCAGTTAAGGATGGAGAGCTTATGTTCGTCCACTCTGCGGAAGGCAACGAGTTTTGGAGTGCTTTATTGGAGAAAGCTTACGCCAAGTACGTTCTCTTCCGCCAGCAACATCTGCCTTGACATCTGTGTGGACTTCACCACATGACCACCTCTGAACACTTGACTGTGTATCTACAGGCTTAATGGGTCTTATGAGGCCCTGTCAGGGGGCAGCACCACAGAGGGGTTTGAAGACTTCACAGGTGGTGTGGCAGAGATGTATGAGCTGCGGAGAGCCCCCAGAGACCTTTATAAGATCATTGGCAAGGCCTTGGATAGGGGCTCTCTTCTGGGCTGCTCCATTGATGTGAGTGGTTCCTCCCTTAGGCTGGGGGAAGAAACTGTGACATTGAAACAGCATTTTCTCACTATGGAAACTGCACGGCTTTGAGATTTTGCAAAAATTCCAACATGGTCATTTGTCCATGCCTTGCAGATTACTAGTGCTTTTGATATGGAGGCTGTCACCTTCAAGAAACTGGTGAAAGGCCACGCCTACTCTGTGACTGGGCTTAAAGAGGTGAGAGGTCACAGGCCGTATAATATCCTGATAATGTCTATACTGTTAGTACGTACTTGTCAGAGGTGTATAGTTTCCATTGTTAACCACTTGTATAACCCCCCAGATGAGGCTGAGAGAGCTGTATATCAAGTGATTTGCCTAAATCAACTGTGGGGTCTCAAACCTGCAGTTTGCAGGTCTGCTTGTTAACTGATTCATCAGCTACATGTGTCCATGTGACAGGTACACTACCGTGGGCAGATGGAGAGGCTGATCCGTGTCAGAAATCCCTGGGGGCAGGTGGAATGGACTGGGGCATGGAGTGACAAGTGAGTGAGTTTGACAAAGCTTCCACCATTGTGCATTTATGCAACCATTTATGGAGTGGGGAGGGTTGTATGAACCAGACTGTGACCTTCAGTTGTTTTATTACTTCGTCATTGAGCATTTGCTTGTCTTTTAGCTCCTCTGAAAATAAACTCAATCTTCAGTGAGGTTGACTTTATAAAAATAAATGAAATTTTCTAATGTACAATAATAAGCCATTGCTAACACTGTGATATGTGTGTATGTATGAACATGTGTTTCCATAGTGGTAATCCTAAACATGCACCCGCAGGTTACTGTTGCTAAGCATGTGTTTATTTTATTCCAAACCATGTGGCTGCTTGATGCTGTTGCTAAAGATGTGCTTAAATATATACTGTTATTGGTTAAGCGTGGTTGCAATGTGTTGTTCCAATTTTGTACACCTGTATGACACCACTATTAGCGGTGTGTGACGTGGTGTCACTAAAGCTGATGATTTTATTGGCTGTTTCTCCTGGCCATATCCAGCTCCCGCGAATGGGATGAAATTGACCCATCTGAGAGGGAGGAGCTGCACCTGAAGATGGAGGATGGGGAATTTTGGTGAGTTTGGTGCCAGTCTGGCTAAATTACAAGATCCTTCAACCTCTGCTTCAACCTCTGCTTTACTGTTGTACTGTTGATGTGTTTCTGCTCTGTCTTGTTGATAGAGTTCTAAGAATATTCCTGACCTGCCACATAAATGTCATTAAGTTGACCCACCTCTGAACAGTAAAATCCTATGTATTTTGTGATTAATGTGTGCCATTATCACATCCCACCACATACAGGATGTCCTTCCAGGAGTTCTTGCGGCAATTCTCCCGGCTGGAGATCTGTAACCTGACACCAGATGCCCTGAGTGAGGATACTCCCAGCTTCTGGAACACCATCAAATTCCATGGCACTTGGAGGCGGGGCAGTACTGCAGGGGGCTGCCGAAACCACCCCAGTGAGGAACCACTGTCACTACATTATTCCTGACTGCACTGAAACTGATAAAACACCCCAGATGATTGGTTCATCACATTGTACATTAGTGTCATATTTCACTCCGTTGGTCAGTATAATGTGTAATGACCTCACTACGGGCCTCCACAAAATAGTGTGACTTGTCTTCTCTGATCCTTCACTTCGTGACATCCCCATCTAGGCACCTTCTGGATCAACCCACAGTTCAAGATCACGCTTCTGGAGGAGGACGATGACCCAGATGATGATGACGTGGCCTGCAGCTTCCTGGTGGCACTCATGCAGAAGGACAGGCGGCGGTACCGTCGTCAAGGACAGGATATGCACACGATTGGCTTCGCTGTCTATGAGGCAAGTGGCCTGAGGTGTCAGACAAGGAGACGGAGAGGTGTCAGAGCTGTATCCCTAATAGTAAGAGAGTTTCAAACCTGACAGGGATGCAGGAAGGTTTCAGTGTTGTCAATAAGTGAATAACAAGAGTAGCTGGATGGAACAGAGAAAAATCACTGCACATTTGCAGGCTATCTAGTTATTGACTGTTTTATTTCTTTTCACAGATTCCAGATGAGGTATGAACCAGCCCTATCTATCCTAGCTGAGTAATTCCTTCACCATTAAACTTGCAGTGGTAAGAATGTAATAAAATCACCAAAGAATAAAATTATTTCTGAAAAAAGGTTTTTTCATGGTGTTTGTTATACAAGATAAGTGGTTTAGCACATTCTTGTATTACATTGTGACATTCATATAGTAACTGTAGCAACTCCACAACATATGTGCAGTGCAAGCTGGAACGGAAATGCTGAATAATTTTGGGACTTCCTGTTGTCAGGGACGCCACATATGACTTTTCTGAACTAGTGAAATAAATAGCTTTTTTTTTTTTTTTACCCCTCAGTCCAGCAGAAGTGGTACATTCCAAGCTCAACAGCACAGCCTAGTGGTGAGCGGTGTATATGCACACAGACCCCCTTGTATATTATGCTCAGTCTGTGTTCCTGCTCTCTCAGTACAAGGGCTGCCAGAATGTACACCTGAAGAAGGACTTCTTCTTGACACACTCATCGTGTGCACGCTCCGAGACTTTCATCAACCTACGCGAGGTGAGCTCGCGCTTGCGGCTTCCTCCGGGAGAGTACCTTATTGTGCCCTCCACCTTCGAGCCGAGCAAGGAGGCCGACTTTGTGCTGCGGGTCTTCACTGAGAAGCAGTCCGAGACCGAGTGAGTGAATGCAGGACCTGGCCACTGTCAGGT
Source organism: Chitala chitala (assembly GCA_025773905.1). Taxonomy (NCBI): domain Eukaryota; kingdom Metazoa; phylum Chordata; class Actinopteri; order Osteoglossiformes; family Notopteridae; genus Chitala; species Chitala chitala. The sequence continues at coordinate 624,364 of JABJVR010000077.1, forward strand.
GTGCAACTGTGAATGATCACTTTGTAATGAAGTACTGGAAATGATAAATGTCACATGTGCTTTATTCCAGAGAGCTTGATGATGAAATTTCAGCAGACTTTGGAGAAGAGGCAAGTTATCCTTTGAGTGCTGGGGTAGTATATTGTAACAGACTTTAATGGGCTTTCTGCTGGTTATGCAGGTTTGAAGTCCTCCCTTGTTTTAAAAATGAGTATGTAATTTTTTTTCCTGGTGTGCTTTCACAGGAAGAAATCACAGAGGATGACATTGACGACTCCTTTAAGGCTATGTTTGCACAGCTGGCTGGAGAGGTTAGACGTCTTATTGGAATCTGCAAAACGCTTTTCATTCATGTTAACATTCTATGAGATATTCAAGGAGTACATCAGCAGCATAAAAAAGTGCAGTGGTTTTTAATGCATGCCACACACATGACTGGGGTCCTCTCTCATACAGGACATGGAGATCTCTGTCCATGAGTTAAAGACCATCCTGAACAGAGTGGTGAGCAGGCGTAAGTTGTCAAGTGATGAATATCGCTTTCATGTTCCAGGAATTCAGAGAGAGCTCTTTTCCAGGGCACAATGGGCAACAAACCCCAGTCTACCCTGGTCCTAAAGCAGACAGGAAGTCCAAAAGCATAAAATTTGTTTTCATGTCATGGCTTGTCTGATTTAACCTTGCTAAAGCTGATGTCTGTCACTTCAGATAAGGATCTTAAGACAGACGGCTTCAGCATGGAGTCATGTCGGACCATGGTTAACCTAATGGATGTATCCGTAACAGTTTAAATATGCAATTCTATATGTATACATGATATACGTAATGTAAATATTACACTACACAATCCTTTAACCCAGTAACATACAGAAAGATGGCAGTGCCCACCTGGGTCTTGTGGAGTTTCAGATCCTGTGGAATAAGATCAGGAAATGGCTGGTAGGTGGCATTTTAAATGAATCTCACTGCATGGGAATTATTATAATGGTAGCAGAATTCAGTGAAGACACAATTAATGGATGCACTTAATGCTTTTTAAATATATCGAAAAAATGGAAATAGAAATGTCTTTAGGAATTCACAAGAAGCTTTTATTTGAAATAGCTCATATAGTATATGAGAACTCCAATATAAGGGGTTTTGCTGTTGTTGTCATCGTCATTATATACAGTATTAATAATCCAAAAGCATTTTTTGATCTTTGAGTACATTTTTCCACTATTCACGACCAGCATGTAGTGCCCATCTGGCTAATGGCGTCCTGTTCACTGTATTAGTGAATTGGCATTTGATCTTGTACAGAAAGCCAAAGCAACCTTTGCTGTACCAGCAGCACCACTTGCAGCAATATTAAAGCGTTCCAGCTAAATATGATAAGCAAACAGACACAGCAGGGTGGTATGGCTCCTGGATTTAACCAGGAACCTTTCTACATACACCCCACCTTTGTCCTGTTTGATTTCCCACCCCACCCCCCTTATTTTTGCGTTCCACAGGGCGTGTTCAGACAGTACGACCTGGATAAGTCGGGGACCATGAGCTCTTACGAGATGCGACTGGCTGTAGAATCTGCAGGTGTGCTGCCGTCACACTTATCATTAAGGAAAACATAACATTACCTGTATTCAAAAATTTTTGCATTTCATAATGTTGTTTTAATGGTGCTGTCAGATTTGCAAGCCTGATGTTTTTTTTATTTGTGGTGTAATTTAAAAATTTATTGCTGGTTATAACAAAGTTGTTTCTCTTATTTTGTTATTTATAACTCCTGTAATTTACCTTGTGATTCACAATTGTATCGCACTTTGGTCACATAACTACTGCAGTTTTAAGTGTGGTTGATAAAAAGCCTTCCCTTGCTTTTTAACAAGATAAAAACCGATTTTGTACCTAGGTGCTGAATTCAGTGTACTATAATGGATTTAAATTCTGAAATGTTGCTGAGAAAACATGTTAGACAGGGTGGCAGCAGTCTGAACAATTTGAAGTTGGGTGAAGGGGGGTTATCTAGATTCTGGGCTAGAGGGGCTGAAATCAAACATCTTCCAACATGAGACCATTTTCAAAGTGGTAGACAGGGGTAACATGAAAATAATTGGCGGGGGGCTGATGGTCCTCTTCCACCACCACATGTTCATTAATAAAATATGAAGTGCTGAAGGACACGACTTGTGTGTTCTCTCTGAAACTGACTCTTACATTAATGCAGGTTTCAAGCTGAATAACAAGCTGCACCAAATCCTGGTGGCCAGGTACGCTGACAACGAGGCCATCGACTTTGACAACTTTATCTGTTGCCTCGTCAAGCTGGAGACCATGTTCCGTATGTGCATCTCCCACTCTTTTTTGGCCTTCAATGGGAGGATTTCAGTATCGTCAGTACCATTTAAAGGTTGTAGGGTAAACAACATTAAAGTTGTTTTTTCCTGTCTTCTCTAGGAATTTTCCAGCAACTTGACAAAGATGGCACTGGGATAGCTGAACTGAATATCTCTGAGGTAAAGTCACTGAACTGCTGTGCTAAGACCATCTTGCTCTAGAACTCTGTACCTCGACAGTTGGTGATCTCTGTCTCCCTCATGGTTTACAGTGGCTTTACATGACCATGTATGGCTGAGGATGAGCTGGTTCCAGCAGTATGGCTGATGGATCAAGGCTGTGCTGCCTACAAGAGTCTTCCTTCTGAAACCTAGTCCTGGTGTTCTCAGCCTCCCAGTCAGTCACCCAGTGCCTGCAGACAGCAGTTTCTTTGGTCCAGAGATTTTTAAGCACTACATGGCCTTATGCCTTAGGTTAACCACTTTAATACAGACTATAGTAGCCTTTCTTTTACACCTTTGCTACTAGCTATGATGATACAAGATGTATCCTGCATTCCTGAAAATGATCACTGTTACACCTCATAAAAACATACCATTTGAAAGAACTACACACATTTTATGTCAGTAAAGTTTTAAATTGCAGTTTGTTTCAAGTAAAGACCATACAGGCAAAAAATTTATCCTTAAAACTGTGTATTTCATCTAGTTTATGTATGGTCCTTAATAGCTTTTAAAGCGTAATTTAAACAAATTTTAAAGCTTTGAACATCAGTGCTGTTAAACTGTCTGAAGTCATAAAACATCTGTAAACCATCACTTGTTTCAAATGTTAGAGGTCAATTTTGTGGGAATCTTAATGTATATGGAACCAATATTTAGAAAAAGTGCATGTTTGCATGTCCTCTAATCGTAAAAAGGCACTGAAACTGCCTGAAATTGAGTTTGAGAACTACATTTTGTCTTGCACATTTCAAAACATCACAAAAATAAGATTTGACATGCAAGCCTTTTGTCCTATATTTGCGTATCAGTACCTTGGGAAGTTTCTAATTTCTCAGCCGAATGCCTTATGAATTGTAAATTATAAAGCCACATGATGGTAAATAAGACTATACTTTTGGTTTATTCAGACTAAATAATGTGGAGATTCTTCAGGTCATAACTGCACGTTTACGTTTTTTGAATCCAGTAAAACGTGCATCTTGCTCTAACAGACACTGTCTGCATGAACTTGTGCTTCACTCTACACTTAATTTTCAGTACATTGTACTCATACTGTCGTTCTACAGTCTGGTTTCAGTTTCAAACATCGGAATGTAAGGATCATAAATCTGGATGTAAATGTATATCACCACAATAAAATGCAAAAGAAACGTGTGCATTTTTTTTGACTCATTTTAAATTTACAGTTTTAATAGTTTGCACGCGTTATTCAAATAGGGATTAACTCCGACACGACACAGTTCAGAAAATTTATAAAATACGCAAGACACTGCTGGACGTAGTAATTCAAATTTCCTTCAATGTGTCATCAGTTGGCATCTCCTGCAATAAAACTCAAAATGTTCTAAGCCTACAATGTCTCGAATATTCTATTCTTTTGCTTTCGCATCTCTGGTGTCTAGTAGTCCAAGTAGAACGGCGTCAGCTTCCAGCAATGTTATGTCTGTGTTTGCTCCAAGGAATCGAGATGTGAGCTCCAAATCATTGAGGCGCAAACGCACTCTGGTACCTCTCAGGTACCTGTCCCCATCGATATCCGGCCGTTTGCATACGCAGTGAAACTTTCCTCCGAAGTCAATGTATAGATCATCTTGAACGACATGAAAGATCTTTCCCACGACGATTTTGTCCTTGGCAGGTCCCATTTGAATCAAAGGGGAGTGTCTCAACAAGGACGCAAATGATTTAACGTCTTTAGTAGAAGGTCGCGACACACCTGTCACTCCATCTTGCTTCTGTAAATCTGAATGCAGCTCGTAGGCAGCCGCGAATCCACTCTTCGGTCTCTCAGGGGAGGTCGCAGTCTTTTCTGTCCCAGGCACATCTTCAGGATTATTGCTACTCTCGGTGCTGAACAAAGTTCTAGGCCCAAAGATTGTCGCACTTCTTAAAAAGGAAGGACAAACACCTCTCCTTGCTCTACACACGATTTTCAACATCGCAGCCATCTCACAAACAGCAAAGGATTGTGGGATATGAACGTGATTACGTAATGTTTAATTTTATTGCTAAACTTCTTACAAATCTATACCGCTAAAATCTAAACAATACACAATCGTGTTTAAAGTGTTTTCTCACCACAACGCAAAAAACAGGAATTATCAACTTGTATTGTTTTTCATTTATTTGTTTCTGTTTTTATAACGTCCACTTACACTACGTCGTCCTGCTTCCGGTCTAGTACGTCACTGTTCTCGAAACAACATGGAAGTGTTTGTTAAAGATATTTTTCTCCGTTCACGTTGTTTAAGCGTCTCGTATGGGGATACGGTTTCGGATTTGGTGCAGTTATTTTCCGATGAACATGTAAGTGTCTTTGTTACAACTTCCAATGAGAATTTGTAAAGTAGGTGGCTAACACAAGGAGTTATTTCGAATAGTGGCTTTCGTTGCTGATGGCAAAGTTCAGTTTTTGTTTTCCATTGCTTACAATATTAGTAAACGACAGCTCTAAAGCAAAAATGTACTACCTCTTAATTACTTGTTGAATTGTGGTTGTTGGTTTTAAATGGATTTGTAATAGTTTATCAGCATTTTAGTTGTATTGACTGTAACGTTTCTATAGATGTGTGTGTTCTTTTAAAAGCATTATGTGATAAGTAGATGCTTTAAAGTGTGTGAAGTAGCATTTAACGTCTCTTGACTGAATTTCAATTTTTTATCTCAGGGAATTCCGTCCACTGAATTTTACGTGAAGAGAAATGGTCGGCTTTGTAAGCACAATGATAAATTACAGACTGGAGCGCTTTACCGGCTGGAGCCTCGGTTGTGCGGTGGGAAGGGAGGTAGGTACCTCGATTTGTTATACTGTAAAATGAACTACATTTATGTTGACGCTTTAAAGCCCGAAGATCTCATGCGCTACCACTTAAAATGATCACTATTCAATTAAAAATTGGCAGATTTAGGCACCTACTTACCTCTCCAAGTTTTTGCATCCTCACATACGGAATAGATCTATTATTTAGGTCTCTTGAGTAGAAACTGTTGTTTGTCCTCAAGACTAGATGTAAGCATTGGGTTGATCACTCATTTTCAGTCGCCTTACCTAAACTATAGAACTCTATATCCTGAAATCTGCACCATATCGGACCTTGCTTTCTTTAAAGCGGAACAATTTACAGTTGCTTTCAATAAACAGTAAAGGACTGTCACATCTATCGTTAATATTTTGACTTTAGAGTTATTGTGGCATGTTATTTGTTTTACTTGTTATTCTATGTAAAGCACTTTGGACAACCTTGGTTGTTTTAAGTGCTATATAAATAAATAGAGTTTGACATGACTTGAAAGCGCCGCTTGTCTATAGCATGTTTCCAGTCACAGCTGATTGCTTGCTTTCTTCTGGTATCCACATTCAAGGAACACTTGACCCCATTGTGGTCATTGAGATTATGTGAACAAGACATCTTGCACCTACTGTCTCTCCTTTTAAAGTTGTTTAAACCACATTGTCTGTTTCTTCATTGTATGACATCTAGGAACACGATCAAGTTTTTAATATTTTGTCGTCTGACAGGTTTTGGGTCCATGCTCAGAGCACTAGGAGCCCAAATTGAGAAGACCACAAACCGCGAAGCCTGTCGAGACCTGAGTGGACGCCGTCTCAGAGATGTCAACCATGAGAAAGAGTGAGCCTTTTAAAATGCATTTCCATGGTAGTTAAATTACTCCAGTGAACATCTTAGCTATAAGAATGTCATGGGAGCATGGATTGTAGTGCAGTGAAGTGTGTGTGTGTGTGTGTTTGCATGGATTGTGATGTGTAGGGCAAAGTAAGACTGCCTGAGAAACATACGTTTCAGGACATCAAACATGCTGATGCATTTGAGCATTTCACTTAGTGTGTGCGCGTGTTCACAATATGGCAGAATGGCAGACTGGCTGAAGAAGCAGGCAGACCGTGAGGCGGAGAAGGAGCAGCGACGACTGGAACGACTGCAGCGCAAGCTGACCGAGCCCAAGCATCGTTTCACAGACCCCAACTATGAGCAGCAGTGCCACGAGCTGGCCGAGCGCCTGGAGGACTCTGTCCTGAAAGGCAGGTGTCTTGTGCTAACGCTCCTGCTCAGCGCATAGCTCTGTGATGAAGACTTCCTTTACTGTGGCCTACAGGGTTTTCTGTTTTTCCATATCATGCTTGCTCATAAAAGTGGTTTACATAGGGGTTTACATTTATTTTCTGGGTGTTTTGAATTTGTTTGTAATTTTGGGGGGACACTTGCTGTTTAAGTAATGGCTCCAGTTTCACCAGAAAACACTGAAATTAAATAGAAATTATCTCCCCCTCCCACAAATTGACATCTGAGATTGTAAAGCCTGTTAGGGTATGTCTGAAACTCAAGGACTGTCAAGTATCCTTAAAATTATTTGGCAGGCATTTCATTGGTTAGAAACATAGATTCTTAGTTTTGCATGACAATGAATGTAACCTCTATACTGGTTTTTGTACAAATATTCTGAAGGTATGCAGGCTTCCTCAAGTGGGCATGTCAGTGCAGAAGAGGGATCCAGCAGAAAGAGAACCTCCACAAGTAAAAATGTGATCTCCAAGAAGAGGAAATGCTTTTGGTAATGTTCAGAGCATTGTATGGAGAAGAATCTAAACTCTTGGATGATTATCAGGAATCGTCTAAATTTGCCAGTCCTGCTTATTTGGTATTGGGTTTCAGGTCTGGTCTGCAAGACATGGTGAGCTCTGAAGATGACAGTGGATCTAGTGAGGAAGATTCTTCTCCTTCAACCTCTGGATCAGGAGGTTCGGGTGCAACCAATAGCCCCAAAATGAGTGCTGAAGTCCAGAGTGAAGAGGAGCCCAAAGAGGCCCCAAGCACTGGTCCTACCTCCAGCTCCAGCCCTATACATGACTTGCCATGCAGCACTGAGACAGAACCACCCAGGGAGGAATTGGATCCTGCTATCCAGGAGGTGGTACCAGAATCTACAACAGAGCCCACTGGATCAAGAGCTAACGCAGATGAAGGCCAGGATGCTGTTACGAACCCAGAAAAATCTTGTCCACCTCCAAGTATAAGCACACAGCCTACTGTAAGTGTCCTTGACAGCTACTGTAGAAATGGAGATTTCAGCAGACAGGATTTAGACATTACTGTAAGGATTCTCTTTTAGATCACTATGTTGGACAGTGTGGTTTTCATCTTGATTTAAATTTTGAAACCACAATTAATGGGATTATAATCTTACTGTGTCAATCCCTGCTTTAACCTTGTAGGACTCCATAACCAACTGGAAATTGACAGCTAGTACCCAATATGGGTTTCAGTGTTTCTTTTTGTTGTAATTACTAAAAAATATATTCCAATGTTCTGTTCGGTTTTCACTCTGCCTGTTGGAGAAAAAATGTCTATTGGTAACATTATGCTTTAGTGAAGTTGTTTTCTCATTCTGCATAGGTTGAGGGACCTCTGGATCTCCAGGTCTTCACCAGTGCAGTAGAGCTGGAGGCACTGGGACTGGACAGGCTGAAGGCAGAGCTCACAGCCCTGGGCATGAAATGTGGGGGTACCTTACAGGAAAGGGCCCTCAGGCTGTTTTCTGTCAGAGGCCTTCCTAAGGACAAGATTGACCCAGCCCTCTTGGCCAAGCCTGCTAAAGGCAAGAAGAAATAAAACCACCAGAAACAGATTGTGGCATCTTGTGTATAATTTTTTTTTTTTTTTTAACCTAAATAAAGTTTAACTGCAACCTTTACATATCCAACTTGATGTTCGTGTTGTCATTTGAAAAAGAAAATGTAATTTAGTTTGGAGCTACTGTGCAATATGACAGTGTGCTTAATTTTTTCACAAGATTCACAAAGATGACATATACACTAACAGTTTCAAAATATCCAATATGTCTCCATTTTTAAAACGGGATTTCAGGTAGGGAATTTCATTTATTAGAAATTTCAGACAGCACACTATACAAATTTCTGGGCGATAGCCAACACTTTGGAATATTCTCCGTCCATTTTGCGTAGGTTGGATGGCAGCGGCACCTTAATCCTAGTTCCTGTTGGGTTCCCATTCTCCTCGATCAGGACCACGTTGTTCGAGTCAAACCGAGGTGTCATTCTATCTCCAGGCATTTTGTGTCCGACTATAAGCGCTTTCTTCTTCTGCCCTTTTATTGCCAGCAGCACTTTGGTTCCAACTTTGCCGATTCCCGACTTGTTGTAAACATGAATGACCCGAGGTGCCCGGTGGTACGGCGTATTTCCGAGTGAACTGTTGTCAACGACGCGCACTCGGGTCATTTTGTAAACGGCTGGCACAACCGCAGACAGGCTTTAGAGATACAAAATATTTAAATTATGAAAATGCGGCCACTTTAACAAAACAAACCCCAGCGAATGGTACACAACGCAATCAAGTTCCCCAGTAAGGCTTAAAGTGAAACATATTCAAAGTCTAGTTAACTATATACGCTTAAACCTAAACAAATAACATCATCGCTACCTGAACGCCTTTCGTTGCATCGCTCCTGACATTTCAATCAGTCCGGCTCCCAGCCCTTTTAAAAGTGCCATATCTGTTGGGCAATGGACATAAAATTTTACATACCATTCACAGCAATCTGGTGTAAGACAGTTCTAAGAATCATGCTATACATTTACCCATCACTTGGCGAACGAGTAAAATAAATATCCCTTTAGATTATTTAAACCATTACGGCAATTACAGTGATATTCGGCCATTTAATATTTAACTTACTTTGTTTTATTTTGTGTGCAGACCTATCTGCAAGGACAGGCCTTTTACTAGTGCGCAGGTCAATGACCTTTAAACATATACAAAATGCGACAAATAACTCCAGAGTATTTACTTGCTTAATTCCATAAGAACGACAGTTAAAACTACTTGGTTTTATACTACAGTTATATATGTTATTAAAAGATTAGAACGTTTTAAAATCAGTTTACGCGGTGGTATACGTCATCAGAACGCGACGTGCGGTACAACTAAACACAAGTTACGACACGTGATTTCCATTTATATTAGGTTTCTCCTTGAATTCCAAAACACTTTACTGCTAGTCAAAATATATAAATTTTAGACTGCTCACCTGAATTTTGTTATCTCTTAAAATTCGAAACCTGCTCGATCGCTTAAACGTATAAAGGCATACGGAATACACACTTCTGATGTTAACAGCATTCGAACAGTCAAAATAAGAGCCCTGTTTTCTGCGTTTAAGAGTTGTTTTTTCATTCCAATTATAAACTTTTAACTGATGTATTTAATTGCGTATTTATTGCTACTTTACAACCTCTTTTTACAACAGTCTAACGCAAAAAACATTTCAGCCACACTTCACGTAAAAGACCGTCTTTATTTTATGACAGTGCTATATATAATGTCCGCGCTGCTCTCTACTGGGTTTACTCTTATTTTGAAAAACAAAAGATAACCGGAAATGTTTTAATATTACTTTAATTTAGACACACGTTTCCCAGTGACTACAATTTATTCAGTTTCCTTAATAGTTCAAAACCCAGTGTTATATTGGTTTTTTTTATTACAAAACGACATGTTAGATAATATTTTAATTTTTCGAATCATTCCGTTTTACAACTCAACCTAATACAGCGTACTGCCATCTATTGCATCGGAGTGTAAAGTAGAATATAGAGTACACATACAGTGAACATGCTCCTTGTGTGCGTGTGTGGTATATTTACACACTGAAAACAGCACGCAGTGGTCTTGAGTTCAAGAGAAACACGAACACACAGTCACTGCTGTAATTCCCAGTGAGTCGCAGGTGACGCATGGTTTTCCTTTAGGACATGCCCCTTCAAACTTCATAGGTGGTATGCTGCAAATAAAGACAGTCCTGCCTCTACCGGCAGACAGCATGTATACATGAACCATGGAATGAGTGTGTTTGTTTTCCCATGGTAATATAAGAGAAACAATTTTTCCAAATATTGTCGACGTAGCGGCGGAACTATAAGGGATATCGTTTTCTTTGGATATTTCGTCCGTGCCCCTATATATAGGTGGAAAACAGTCGTACAGGCTCTGCGTCTTTCCAGGTAATGTCTGTAGATCAACCTGTCTGTTAAGTAGGCTTTTAACGGGCTTAATGGAGAAGATCCTAGGAAATGGTTGCTGCTGCGTTTTAAGATAATGTTGGCGTAACATCTTTAACACGTTGCCTACCTAGACTTATGAGTTTGTCTTAATTTCTGTGTTATTTTATCCAGTAAGTATACTGTCATATCGCCCAATGCGTGCAGTTGGCGAATTTGCGACGAAAATTTCTCGTTGTAACTATACGGTATATACAGTATGTGTATATATACACACCTTATATCATCGAGTATTTTTCCTTTTGTCTGATGAACAGTTGAATAACCGAATATGTGAGTTGCTAGCAAATTAATTTAGAAGAAAAAGAAGTAAATACTGGGATTTATATATGTGTACACAATATATACAATACAATATACAATGTGCTAGAAGCTGTTTTCTAATGCCGATGTACTGGAATGGAAATCGCAGTTTATCCTGAACTCTGGGCGAAATGTGTGTAAACAATAGAAGGCGGATCATTTAGCACTGTTGGTTTTTTTTAAATATATTGATATCTGAATGTACAGAAGATTTTAAAATTTGCATTTTTAACGCCATTTTCAACATTCACACGGGCAGTTGTATAGTATGCAGCACGCAGAAAGCCTGGTCTTTGGTGTCAGGAATATGTTCGGAGAACAACAGTTTTCCACCCACCTGTGCATGTCCTGTATTTCGCAAGAAATTCTGTCAAATAATTTTATACTGCTCTTAAAATGAATGTTTAACATAAAATAGACAACTATGCGATGTCCGGGTATGCGTGTTTCCGAATCCCCCTTGGACTATGCTGAGATGTAAAACATTTTAAAAGTGGTATAGAGTTTTCTTCTTTTAGAGTTGGAGAATTTATCGTTGCGTTGTTTTGATTTTTTTTGTCACATCATTTTTGACATGAGGATTACTTTGGTTGAATTTTGTGCACGACGAATATTTACAGAAAAACACTTTCAGAATTGGTCTGCAAAGTTTACTGAAATCGTTCAGATGACCATAAAGTCTCACGGGGACACGGATTATAATTGCGTGGAAACATTCTTTCATGGCAGTAATGTACAGTACGATGCCACAATCGCTAATCTACTGACAATAAAAATTAGCCAGTAATAACATTTCGATTTCTTGTTTTCACGAGGAATACATCTCTAAATCATAGATAAATTAAACAGTGTTTCGTAACGATATCTATTTTTACCATTACTTATTTAACACGCATTTAGTAGTGTAGAAGAAAAGAGAGGCGCAATTGTCTGACAGAGAGGACAGTGTATAATCATAATCCATATTGACAGATTAGTGCTAATCCCGAGGTGTATGTGTGTTAATTCGGAACATGAAGAGTCAGTTTTCCAATGGTCAGATGTATAAAAAAGTAATATTGAATTCTAGAGTAATCACTGCTGGCTGGAATTGAAATATTTTGGTAATTTGTTTTAAATCTTTAAAACAAATTTAGAATTGGGTAGTCCAATTATGTGTTTACCTCGGTGCTCTGTGTCTTGTTTGCTATGGATATAGCATAAAACAGAAATTACAGTATCAGAATACATGTAATGTACCGTACATACTGTTTTATTTAATTTTATTTATTTATTTTTTTGTTAATAGCATTGAAAATAAATTTTAGGAATTTTAGGGCGTGTCTACTATGACTTTGCTTTGTAAACTGCAGAAAGAGATGTTGGTTGTACATTGAAAAGGTCTTGACCAATTAAAACTATTTTATTATTTGAATCAATACCTTCATTTACTCTGTGCTAGTATGCCCAGCCTTGTTATGATGGACCCAGCATGGATAGCTTCCGTATAAAGAGGTGGATTTGGGGCTGCAGATACATTTGTGTATAAATGCAGTAAAAGTCAAGTACCAATCCCAAACAGCACTCTTAACCATACTGATTGAAGATTTTTGTTCCTTTATGACTATGTACACCTTTAATTTGAAAGCTGAATGTTTTTTTTTTGGTAATGTTTTATTTTTCATGCTTATGTATATTTTGCAGTTATAACTACTGTTAACAGTTTCTGCTGCATGGGTTTGTTCTTTGATTAATTTTACAGTTCTAAAGAACATGGATAAGTTCCTTGTTATATTTTAAATTGATTCCTTAAAATTCATTCAAATTATTTGTTTTTGTACCATTGTGATGTAGTGCTGAATGCTTGTACATGTTAAATACTTTTGCAAACTGTGCTTTGGAGGCAGGGGCATCAGTTTTAGTTTGATTGATATGTATATTCCAATATTTATGAGTGGACTTATGTACAGTGCCGGTACGTGTCAGTCATTAGTCAGACCACCAGGTTTTTTACTTCAGTGAGGCTGTTGTGTGACTGCATTACTCATGACTTCTGTATTTCCGGCCTCAGTTTACCCAAGGAAGTGTTTACACCAGGGGTTCTTAACTGTTCTTTTGCCATTTTCCCTATCAAGTAGTGGTCTGGTGATTGCTTCTCAGAATGTTTTTAATGCATATAATAAGATGGTAATTTTCAGTTACAGGCTATTGAAAATAAATATGTAGGCTACATTTTTCTTTCTCCCTCATACAAGTTCACAGCACCCTCCACATCTTTTCATGGGTTCCATGGAGCCCAGGTTAGTGTGATGGTGACTCTGTGCTGCGTGTTCTAGATGTACACAACATGTTATACTTGTTGCTGAAAAATGTAATGGCTGACTTTGATGTTCTGAAGACAGTGTCCACTATGGGAAGTTCTGAAGTACAGTGTGATTGTTGAGAGACTTAGTGGAAAATGGACTGGGTTTTGGTTACTTCACAGTTATGTCAGAGCCGCATTTTCAGCTGGAATCATCCAACCTGCCACGGCCCCTCTGAAGTAACCACAGAATGCTGGTGTGCTGTGTTGCGCATTTCCATACAGCCTTTGTACACGGTCATGTTCTTTGCCAAGGATGGCCCAGGAGTTGCAGAATGCAGAGTGCTTGTAGACTCACTTGTCCATTCTCACACATGGCAGCTTTCTTCTGTACATCCTTGAATACTGGCTAGGGTAATGGAGTGTCATGTGGGCAACCCCATGTGACCTTCTGAGCCATTATGCTAACCCTCAGTACAAAACAGCTCTACTAAACAGGGCTGTAGTGTGCTGGGGATTATGGGGTGGCACTTTTCTCAGGAAGATGCAGCTGCTCTTCTTGAACTCTCTGTGTGTTCCTGCCTCTGGTATTGACTTAAGTTTGTGTAGCAAACCTGCTGATTTGATGTTTGCTAAGTTTAGGGCTTACTGACCGGAAGAAGCCTTCCATTCCAGTGGGGTACTCACTAAAAATATGCAAGTGTGTGTGGTTTTGTATTTCTTCAGGATTTTGGAAAGTCTCATGCCATCTTGCCTGTATAGATGCTAGCTATGGCTGTTCTGTTATTTAGTTGTTTCACTTTGCATGAAATGGGACTTGTGTTCATGGGGGATCCGTTTTGATTTGCCAGCAGGTACTTGTTATGCGATACTTCGCTTGTATACTTGTGTTTTAAGAGTTCCAGTAAGAGTACTGTCAGGTGAAAGATTAAACCACACCTTTGCTAGTACACTGTGTACATATTTCAGTTGTGTGTGATGCGTGTCAACTTTTATATTGACCAAACAAGGGCCTTCTAGTCAGATTATTTGCAGTAATTTAAACATGGTAAGTATACATTCAATTTAAGGATCACTTAAGTGATTTTTGTCATTTCACTAACATTCAAAGCAAAATGTTTTGGTAGAAAACTGCAGAGCACTATAACATGTTAAATCCAAATATCCTTAGATGATGCTAAATGTAATTTACGAAAAGACAGAGTAAGTTCTGAATTCTTTCATACAGTTAAATTTTTAGAGGAGGGAACCTTCATCACATTTTTACTGAACTTTAAGCAGACAAACCATGGCATCTCCAAATATAAATGATAAATGTCCCTGATAAATGAGGGACAGTCCCCTTCATTTTTGACTGTGCAAAGTGTCTTGAGTTCTTGTTTCCCCTAGTTCAGTGCGTTGTACCTTTGTACAACCAGGCCCATCCAAGGCCTGCTGACATAGAGATTGTTTAAACAGAGCTGCTTCTTGTCAGTAGCACAGAGATGTTTAATGGCACTACAGTTTGGGTCTTTCTGCCAGGTAGCAGAACAGGCAGAAGTAATCAGAATGTTCTGCAGCACAGCAGATTCCCAGGGAGCAGAAGGCTTGATTTGGATGATGACCAAGTTTCTTATCAGCACCAGTCCTTTGTTGCACAACTCATGCCTGGGATATTTGATCAATAATAATTACTTTAGAATAGCCTTGTTAAACAGACGGTGCAGTCGCTGTAGTCTCCTAGTGTCTATGTTGTTCCCACTTCAATGTCTTCTCTTGGGTGACATATAATTAGTGGCTCCATAGGGTCAGTAGAAATGTTAACTTAAATTTGCTAGACTGTGACAGGAGACTTATTACTCTTTGCATATCTCATGTTAATGGTTTTATTTGTAGTTCAGTTAGAACTGGCTTTCATGGGCGCTATGCTCATTCTTGATCACCCTGATTTCACTCTGCTTCCTACGTGTCCCAGTATTTTGGTGTTTATTTAGACCACAGGTGAGGGAAAGGGGCTTATTTTTCCCACTAAACCTTGAATTTTCCCAGCATGCTCGAGTGGACGTTTGGGCATGGATCAGTGGCTCAGTGGTTAGCACGTTTGCCTTGTACATCTGATGTTAGGGGTTCAAATCCCACCTGCTGGGCCTGCACAAGCTGGTACATGTCCAGTGTCAGTCCCAAATCTGGATAAAATGGAATGGTTGTGTCAGGAAGGGCATCCATCATAACCTGTGCCAAATTGATGTGCAACTGGGTTCTGGTTGTTAACTGGGTGCTGGTTGTTATCTGAGTGCTGCTTGATGTGCTGTGGTGACCACCTCAAGGAGAGGAGCTGAAACTTGACTGACATGCTCCAGTGGACCTTTATCCCTATACTCAGCAAATACCCCATCGTGATAGGGAATCATGCTGTTTACCACTATTGTAATGTCTCTGCTTTTCCTCAAAGCTTTCCACAGTGTGACCACCCCCCCACCACAATATGTACTGACTTTTTTTTGCAAGCTGTCAATGACATAATGGAGCATGTACTATGCAGCTCACCTCTCATGTCATATCTGGGATCTTCCCCTTTGCAGGAACAGGTGAAGTCTCTAGTGGTTCACGTTCTGGTAGTTGGCGGTTGTGATGTGGCTAAAATGTATTATTGCTGGTTGGTGTCTCAGGCTCTGACTGTATTTTATGTTTAGTTTTTTCATCTCTGCCGCATGATGTGCTGTGGCCATTGAGCCCTGTGTTAAGCGTTACCCTCGCCACCCAGCTGTGCCAGGGCCCCGTCCACATGCCAGAAACCAATCTTGACCTGTTAGGTGGTTAATCATTGCCAAACTGCTGCCTTTGAGGCATATTCCAAGCAATCAGGAATGAAGTTAATTTCTGCCTTAAGTACAGTACATATTTGTGTGTGTTTGAAGCCAGCAAAAGGCAAGGTGACAGTGTGGCTTTAGTGTCTTGAAAAAATCTACCTTTAAAAATTTAATATGGAAAACAAATGTGTATCTTCATGGATGGTAATAAGGCAACCAAAAGTCCTGTAAATGATGTCACTTAAAGGTCATGTTTTCTTGGCTTGGATTTGGTCTTATAGTCTCATTGGGAAATCCATAAATGCAGAAAGCTCGTGATTCATATTTATGTAATGAAGGTTAGAAGAATTCAAACTGAATTCACAAACTGCAGGGGGTGACATGCAAGGGGGAAATCTTAACTAATGCAGAATAAAAGGGGGATTCATTTTTAAATGTAATTTTTTTGGCTATCTTTTTATTTTGTTATATAGGGCACCTTATTCCACTTGTAAATTGGGTAATTATTGGTGTGTTGTTTAGTGATGTGGCACATGTGTAGTGACCTTTTATGCGCTTGTCATCCCTGTTATGAATGGTGTGTCCATCATGGTGGGTGTACTGATACATGTACTGTGGGTATAGGTTTTTTTTTTTGCTGTTTTTTGTGGGAAAGGAAAAAGGCCTAGTGGATAGTAAACCTCACCTCCTCCCCACACCCACAGCTACAGGCTACAGCTGGACTCATCAAGGGAAATTGATGCTGAGTTTGTTGACAGGCTGGTGTCGGAACACACACACACACACACACACAGAGGTACCAGATGGTCTGCTGCTCTAGGAAGCCTTTTGTTTCCCTTTGGCTCAACAACTTGAGAAGTCATTCATTTGTTATTCCATGATTTGGGCCACACTGTTTGTTGTACAATTCACACATGCTGCATTGGAGACTAGGGTTCAGCCCCCACACAGTGTGAAACCAGGGAATAAGCCTTACAGACATCTTGAGTGGATCCCCTAACGTCACCTAATTTCACTCATTCAGCAGCTCATTCCCCCAAACTGGCCAGTACCTTCAGATTTCTCATATGTAGGCTCAGAATGAGAATGTGACACCTGAATCTTTTTATACTTCTGCCCAGATCTCCCAAGAGTAAAGATTCTCTTGACTCATGTCCAACAGTGTAAAATTTTACCCCAGTATGAGGTGTAGATGGATTATGCAATCTCACAACTTTACTTTTAGCTGTTTGTTTGCTCTCTGATTTGAATTTTTTTTTTCCCTGTATCTTGAAAATGGGTCATCTGAAATATTTTCTGTGGGATTGCTGGAAGTTTATCACCCAACATCACTGACTCTTCTCTGCCTTGCCCCTGGTGTCTGTCTCTCTTTAAGATTTTAGCTTCACTTTAAAATGTCAACAATGTTGATTTGACTATGATCCTTTTAGACCCGCAGGCTGTTACTTTGTCTCCCTCAGGGAGAAGCTGTCAGCAGACTGACCCGGAAGAAAGCGCTTTAGATGACACGTTGGGATAACCAAAGTGACATTGTCCCGGCTCTTTCCGAATTCCAAGCATTGTCTCTGATGTGCCAGATGGAGTCTGGGGTCTGTCCCAGGATGCGTTTGATTTCAGAGGAAGACTGTGTGTGTTTTCTACATGGCTGCATGCTGTAGTGTGAAAACTTGTGCAACTACATAGAGCAGAGACATGTATGGTTTGTTTCACATGCTGTATGGACAGAAGGGTTTGAATAATTTCTGAGGGCGTGTTGAAGTAGTGGCCATGTAAGTCCAGAGGTCACGTGACTAGGGTGCAGCAGCTAGTGTCAGGGCAGCATTTTGCTTCAGCCTCTTGGCTGCTTTGTCCATATCGGAGACATTTGGTGTGCTTGACAAGGGTGTGTTTCGGTTTGATAACAGACTGACGCTCTTTTAAGAACCTCATGACCACTGCTGATGGATGCAGCACAAGTTCTCCTTAGTCCCGTTCCTTGCTGTGACTTTCTGCTGACTGTTTAAGGTTCATCAGTGGGCACGTGGAAGTCTTATTATGGGTAATAGGTTACAGCAGTTACTCATTAGCTGCTTCATTTGCTATAATAAATCTCTATATAATGTTATTTTGAAAAATATGACTGTGTAAGTACTGTAGTAAAATACTTTGGGTATTCATAGTTATTTTTGGCAGTTTTCTAAATGGTTTGGTACACATCTGATTGAGCGCCTGCCAGACAAGGAGTGAATGTTGGTGGTTGAGGAGCTCTACTCTGTCCCTGACCAGAGAGTTTGAATGCTGGGTAGGGTTCGCACAAGTATGAACTTTGAACTTTTGCACTTTTTGCATTGTACCTGCAAAAGAGTGTGATTATATGTTATAAGATATAGCCAACGAAATGCATTTAATTCTAATGCTTTGTGTTGAGAATTCGTGGTGACATTTCAGGACATGAATCAGGTTAAAATTAGTTTTTATTTATGTTTTGTCTGCGATCAACAAATAAAACAAGTATGAGGCCAAATGAAAACATGTACAGGTGAACTGAAACAGAATATTAATGCTCAGACCCAGTATAACCAGCGGCTAGACTATCCTTCAATCTGTGTTTATAATGCTCTGATTTAAACACATTGATTCAGCACTTTAATGGGATTTTGGTGTTGCTGTTTGTAGTAGTCTTTCCAAAAAACATTACAGTCATGTTGGGACCAGATTCTTTACGTGATTAACAGTTGAAAAAGAGGGTCAGGCAGTTAGCACTGAGCTCACAGCTCTTAGAGGAGGCCTTCATGGTGTGGTGAGACTTCCAGAAATGCACATGGCTTACACATATGAGTCTCATGTGCCCTCGTGTTGAGTCAGCAGGGAGGTGAGGCGTGTGGCCTGTGGTAATGAGGAGGGCTGTGGGCGGGGTCAGCTTTGTGCTGCTAAATGTACAGGTCCCTTAGGCCTCTGTATTGCTGCAGAAAGTCAGTCAGAGGGTGGCTGAAACCAGAGTACATAATGTATTATGGAAACGCATCTTCTATCTACAGTAATAATGATTTACCTGGCTGAAACAGGCACTGTGGAGCTGACGCAGTGGGTGGTGTGATGAAGGAGCCGCAGGTCCAGGAGCTGAATTTGGCCCTTGGCCCAAACTGGCAGAATGCTCTCCCTGCAGCTTGCTGCTGCCCTCAGTGAGGCTGCTGAGTTAAACTTAAAAGAACAGCACCTTCTTCCTCCACAGTACGCCTCACCCTTTGCTTGCTTTTGTTTTTGGAAGCCTGTTGGATCCTGCTGTCATGGCAACCCTGCACAGGGATGAGGGGTAGCACTGGATTTTCTATCTTGAGTCATATGCTTAACACCTCCTGCCGCACCCCAAACTCTTTCGTTCACTTAACATAGCAGGTCCAGGCTGTTCTGCTTCCATGTAGGTGAAGGTGGTTTTTGTGGATGGGGGGCTTTCCACAGAAATGATCCACAGAAAATACAAAGTCACCTTGCTTTTAATAGCAGGTGACTGGATGGCTGCTCAGATTTGGCTTGTGTAAGGCACTTAGCCAGTAGGTGTTGCATTTGGTAAATGACATCAAATGTCCTGGGTTCCCACACGCCATGTCACGTAACGTCACCTACCATGCCACTCAAGCAGCTGACTGTCTACATTTCAGAGAAACACCATGCTGAGGAAGTGTTTTTGTGCATTGTACTATGAGTCAGTTACAGAGAATTATGATTTGTGGTATTTTTTCCCCACTCTAAACTGATCAGTCCATTTACTTTTGACTTATGTTTAATCATTCATGTGTTAAAGCCAGGACTGATTGATTGTTATGCCTCATCTCATGGTGATAGACTGGACATGTTGATTATAGTGCCTTTTGCCAGGCTGGAAGTCTATGAAGGCAGCCTGCTATGTGCCTGGCTGCTCAGCTGGGCGGTGACTTGTTAATCCCCAGTCTGTCTAGGCTTTGGTGGTCACCCCTGATGGGCAGCATATAAATGTTTCTTTCTTTTGTGGCCCAGGTTCTCATGGAGGATGCCCTTAGTGACTGAGTGATCAGCATGACCACATCGTACTCATTATTGTAGGACTGTAGCAGCACTGCTGCCTTCTCAGCTCTGCCTGCGTCTGTCTAACAGTCCTTCAGAGGCTTGTTGTTAAATCATTGCCAAACTGAGGTTTTTTTCCAATAATGTTTTTAGTTCTGAGCATGGCTTGATCCAGTTAAAGCATTGACACCCTTTGTGTCAGATGTGTAGATGAATGAAAAAGTAGATGGAGAGTTTCTTGGCTTGATAAAAGCACTATAACTCTTAATTTGCTTAATTTTCCAAGGCATCGGCTGACACCAAGCTCACAACCGTGTTGTATTTGTGGTAAAATTATGTTTATGGCTGCGTTTGTGGTAAGAATCTCACTGTTAAATTATCTTGATTTTGGGGCACGTTCTTCTGCAGATGTTTGATCCCTGCTTCTACTTTTAAGAGTCCTGACCGCAATCCTTGGCCAAGTGCAACACAAAACAATGAGGGGGGAGGGGCACAGATGACCCGCCCCCCCAAACCTTCTCCCTTTCCTTTTCCCTCCCACAGGGACATTTGCTAATGAGTCTTTTTTTCCCCATGTGCTTATGTTTTTTAAAGACTCTTCATCTGGCTGATAATGCTGTATGTGGTGGGTGCAACAGGTGGGCTGTAATTCCCACGGGAGACAGCAGTACTATTATTAAGGTTTACCTTCTTTCCCCTTTGCACTGAAGTGAAACCCTGGATCTTCTGACACCCCCTCCCCCGTCCTGCTGACTAATCTGTGTGTGTGAGTCACACAGGCACTCAGGGCTGCTGTAAGAGTGCTTTCATCGTTGGTCTTGGATGAAGTAATGTGATGACACAGCATTTGTCAGCAGGCATTGATTGTGCAGATTCTGCTCAATGTCTCCTGCTTGGTTTGAAGTGCCTTTTTTAAAACGCACTTGTTTAACATGAATCAGCTCAGTCCTGACCTGCGTGAATGTGTTAATCGTTCTGGTGTAGACCCACTCTGCATACAGGTATAGACTTGAACAGATGCATTGTGGGATAAGCGCTGAGAGAAAGAAAATTGTGAAACCCTTGAATGTTTTTTAGTCACTTTGGATAAAGTAATGGTAGCAGTTTTAGTTTGTTTCATAAGCTGTCAGTGCCTTTTTCCCCTCTTAGAGTAATTCCCTCCCTTCTCTGCATAAGGCTTTGTGCTTCTGCAACCGGTATTTCTGGTCTAGCACTTGGTTTCAGCTGTCAAAAGAGGGTGGAACCCCAGCTGTCGGACTTGGCAGACAAATTCTTCAGTCCAGTGCCGGTTGGTGCCAGTCATTGAGACTAGTGTTTCAGCTGACCAATCGGCAGTGACAGTGGGCTGGGCGTAAGCTATTGGAAAGGGCAGTCTGCCAAGTCTTGGATCTCCGTTTGCAGAGGGCACACAGAGAGGTGTTCAACTGTGTTTTTTTTTTTTTTTTTTTGCTCTTGGCCTCTGTACTTCCCACTTTCAGATGTTTTGATGTTTTTGAGGCAGGTATAGGGGAGTGATGTCAGTATTCTGTGGAAATATACAGCATGTTCCCCCTTATCTTAGCTCAGCATGTTCTTCCTTATCTTAGATGATGTTCCTCTGTGGAGGTGCGCATATACAGCAACATTTGATGAAACATTCATGAGGTAATACTGAGTGTTATGCAGCCCCCAAGAGCCTATCATGTTCTGGGAACATACTGGGTGGCTCCAGTCATTGATTAAATGTGTTGTCTGAGTGTATGCAATTGTGTCTTAGCCAGAGCATCAGAAATGTTTGTCCTTGTGGCTTTTTATTGTATTGTAACAAATTTGTTTAGGGCCATACTCCTTCACAATTTCCTGTCATGGCTATTCTTAATGATGGAAAAGAAGTGACTTCAGACCACCTAGTCTGAAGTAACTACACCTGCAAGTTCAGTCCACTTACTGCTGAAAACTTAATTAGTTGTCATTGGTTTAAACTAGGGTTTCAAAACCCTGCTTTTCTTTTTACTGTTCTTTCATACTCTCAGAACATCAGTGGCGTTGAACTAATGAGCAGTTTTGCTTGGTTTAAGAAAATCTGTTTAGAGTATTTGCATTTGTTAAGCTCTTCAGACAGATCTCTTAGGGGATCTGGGCTTTGCTGTTTGTTCCATCAAGATGTTGAAATATAAGGATAAGGGAAAAGGTCTCCTTTCCCTGCATTTTCCTTTTGTGATGGGATGTCGGAAGTGGCTGCCTATTGTATACCCTGGAGTTACCCACTCCTTCTCTTTCCCTTTGTTAAGCTTTGGTAATTTTCCTGTATGAACACATGCCACATTTGCAGCTGGTTCTTGTAATGTAGAAACATTCCCATAATCTTGTCTGAGTGTTTATTGCCACTGATCAGGACAGCCAATCCCACATGTGCATAAAACATCTCATTTAAGGTTACAGTAAGGATTAGCCTCTTCCAGTTTCTTTCGGAACCCCTAGGATTGACAGGCTGTATACTCCTGCAGTCATCAAGGCTTTATGGCAAGATTATACAGCCTTTTCAGGTATGCAGGCTCGTATCCAATATTGACATGATCCATGATGGGGATCATGGGGTTGTGTTCGGTGCACAGATGAAGCCTACAGAATAGCAGCACTAAACAGCTGCCAACACAGCTTGTCCCACAGCCACTTACTGCACCATGACCCCTCCACCCCCTGCTGTCTTGACATTTGGCCCGCTGAGCAGAAAGCCGTTTCTCCCTTTGTTTGAGTGATGGCAATATGGCCGGCCTTTTTCAGCCAATCCTGGCTCTGCAAAATTGTTTAACTGCAAACTCAGCAATAGCGTTACCATAGTGATGCAAAGGGACAGTTTTTTTTAGACATCAGGCACCAGACATTTCCTCTGTCAAGTTCACTAGTGGTGACATCACTACATGGGGGGCCCCCTCTTCTGCATTCTTCTGTCTGCCCAAATTGTCTGCTGTTTATGAGGTTCTGTGAAATTAAGAAACTGGGGGTGGGGTGGGGTGAGGTGAGGTGAGGGCCACGTTAGACAGTAATCATGACGTCAGCTTGAAGCACTTTAGCTTCTGGACAAAGAATATGAAGAACACTGCGTTGTTGTTTTGTTCAATAAGTAATATCTTCTAGAGGCTTTCTCCTCAGAAGATGAAGTGTCCTTTCAGAATTGTTTCATGAAGGATAAAGGCAGGAAATGTGAATGCATTCTGATGACGTTCGCTTTTGAAATGTCATAATAGGAAAAAGCTGAAAATATGTCGGCTGAACTTGATGCTCACCCATTGTTCGCCAGTCATAAATAGGGAAAATGCTGTTGAAATGTGTCTTGGATTCTCCTTTTGTCCCTATATGTAGAACTGTAACATTCTTTCTGCTTTAAGACAAAGTCATGTCATAGCAGACTATAGAAAGCTGCTCAGCTTAAGGAGTGTTTAGTTGTCGCTGGTGCTTTGGCCTGTCGGTTCTTGTCTGGGATGGTTTCAGAACAGACAGCAGCCTCAGGGATTCTGCAATTGAATTTCAGCACTTTGTGTGTTTTGTTTCCTTATTAGCAACAAAAGCACTTTTCTGCCTTGTCAAGTGAGCTGTGTGCTGTTTTACGTTGATGTGTGACGAATTTACTCTGATCTGCCAGCTGATGACTCGGAGGTGCCATCTGGATTGCAGTGTGCTGTGATGGAAATGTGTGTGCATCAGATGGAGTGTCCCACAAGTTACTAGATGAAGTTCACAGTATGAAGCTTGCAGTAGAACAACTATGACTGTGTTGAGATGGGTGTTGGCATGTTAGCAGTATAGGTGTGGTATTTGCATTTTCGATATGGTTTGTCATATATCATTAAAGAAATGTTTTAGAAATGCTCTGTGGATGGGATTGTCTTGTCAACAACTCTTCTAAAAGTAGGAATTCTAAGACCCATTGGTTGCTTTATTAGCTCTCATGGAGTTAACTAATTTCCCATTGTTTTCTTAATTATCTACGATACTAGCTATATTTTCTGTGTAATGTTGGTCAAGATTATGCCAAATGTGATGTTTTAAAACAGTGGTGCATGAAAACAAGACCATGTCTATTATTTATTTATTTATTTGTTTATTTATTTATTTATTTGTTTTTTTTTTTTTAATCAAGATTGCAAGTGGTATGAACAAGAATATGGACTACTCTGAAAAATGGGCCTTTTCATGCAGTTGGGTTAAGGGTTAATTCTTCAGGTGTATAGTTGACACTCGTGTTCTCTGCAGTTATTTGTTGTGATCATTAGCATCGACAGGTGGCCTTTTCCTGTTTAATTGCTCCTGCCTGTGCAGCATGGTTAAAAGGGGAGCCAGTCAATACCTAGTCTACTGCCAGGAATACCACTCTGATTCACATTTTAAACACTACCTTCAGGTTGTTGTCCACTTCTGAAGTGTGTCTTTGTGCACGCATGCTTGTGCACGCTGCAGGGTCTTGTTGCTTCTGACCCTGCCACCTTATCTTTAAACCTTGCAGGTGCAAAGCATGCAGCCATGAGGATGCTCAGCATGACAATTCTGGTCATGGGCGTGGCCATGGGTGTGGGCACGGCCAGGGCCGACAACAACACCACCATGGAGTACTGCTTCAGTGCTCGCATCCGCAGCACTGTGCTGCAGGGCCTGCCCTTCGGCGGCGTGCCGACCGTGCTCGCTCTCGACTTCATGTGCTTCCTGGTGAGTTCAGTATACATGCCAGGGACGTGGGACGGGGTCAGGTGGGGTGGGTGGGTTGAGATAGGGTGGCATTGGAACTCAGGTTTATGCATGCTTCTTTTGGGTTTCTAACGTGAAATTGCAATGGATCTCAGGTAGAGTTTATACCAAGTTTTATGAGACCAACCCTTTGAGATGGTGTTTATGAAAGTTAGTGTCAGTGTAATAATACATTTTTTTCCCCAATGTGTTCCGGGTTTGATAATGTCCTTATTTCAGGGTTAAGGCATGTAGTGTTTTCAGTTGACTGTCATGAAAATAAGATGGCATCATTCTGTGCAAACAGAACACAGGTGAGAAGCTGCAGTAACAAATGATTCCCATGCATGTGATGTTTTCATTCCACCTCCATTCTGACGAGTTTACGTCAGCCCCAGTGGGGGAGGTGCAGTCTGTCGAGGTATTTCTCAATGTGCTATGTAAGAAGGACACTACAGAGATGGAAGTTGGACCTCACAAGGAAGTTTTTTTGAGTATACATATGCACACACCAAAAAGTTATAGGTTTTAGGTTTTGTTAGAATGTCCTTATGACATTTTTTATGGATTGTGTTTCTTTTTTATAGTGGGTTTTTTGTATATGTATACATGTCCAGTGTTAATCAGAAAACAAATATTTTCCATGTTGAAACACGTTGGATCAAGTATTGGCTTTCTTTTACCTGTCTGGTTTCTAAAATCACATTTTTGATGTTTTTGAAAGCTTTCATGGCAAATTTACAAATACACTATATTGCCAAAAGTATTGGGACACCCCTCCAAATCATTGGATTCAAGTGTTCCAATCGCCTCCATGGCCACAGGTGTTTAAAATGAAGCACCTAGGCATGCAGACTGCCTCTACAAACATTTGTGAAAGAATGGGTCGCTCTCAGGATTTCAGTGAATGCAAGTTTGGTACTGTGATAGACTTATTGCACAGGTGGCAACCTATCCGTGAAATTTCCTCACTACTAAATATTCCACGGTCAACTGTTAGTGGTATTATAACAAAGTGGAAGCAACTGGGAACAACAGCAACTCAGCCACGAACTGGTAGGGCACGTAAAATGACAGAGCGGGGTTGGCACATCCTGAAGCACACAGTGCGCAGAAGTCGCCAACTGTCTGCAGAGTCAATAGCTACAGACCTCCAAATTTCGTGTGGCCTTAATGGGATGCCATTAAAGTTAATGTGTGTGTAAAGGCAGGTGTCCCAATACTTTTGGCAATATAGTGTATGCCAGTAGTAAGTGGATTTTGAGTGAAATACCCTTAATCTGAAATCATCCAAATTTTGAATCTCTGCTTTTTTTGGGTTCACTAAATGCTGAGCTAATGCAATATGGTTGTAGATTCCTGTTTCCATTTTCCACTGAGTGTGTGTGACTGACCACATTGAGCAGTAATTCCACCTAATTCGACTTTACTGATAATATGATATTATGAATTCACTTTACCGCACCAACAAAAAAAACGATGAAGCTGTCCACTACTATTAAATTAAGTATATTGTCCTGCTAAGTATATCAGGAAATATTTGGCTCTAATGTGCATTACACTTGCTCAAACTTGTATACATTACACAAAGGAAACAAACACTGCATATAACCAGCAAATTAAATTCTTAACGGCATACAACAGATTTCAGGAAAACCAAAATGGGATATGGCTCTTACAGTGGTCTTAACAAACAGCAGTGAGCACAAAAAAGTTATTCTTTTTTGTAATATTTGTTGCCATTCTTGGGTTTTATTTTTTTGTATCTCATATTGAAATGGTTTGCATGGGTCCTGTTTTCCAGTACTGGAACTGAACAGTAAAGGCCTCCTGCTGACTGGGTTTGCCTGAGGATGTTAATATTTTAGGGCTGATGGGGTGGGGTGATAATGTTAATCTGTTCTTCGATTTCATGCAGCCAATCAGACTGAAGCCTTTGGATCCTCTCAATACAGGCATGTGCGTCTAGGGCCCCAGATGACAAGCAGGGACATAAACGGATTTCAGTGGATTTTCCTATCCAGGATTGCTGTACCAAGTCTATTACTGCAGCAAATTGTGTGGTTACCAGTTAACATGTAATTTAAATGAAATTTTAACCCTTTAAAAACCAGGAGCAGGCAATATGTTTGGAAACATTCTATTTTGGCAGATGCTGGTTTCTGGTCCAATCCATGTACGTTTGCATTAATGCGTGTTTGCTTGTCTCTCTGGGATCAGTGGACACCCACCTTTATGTGTAGTAGAGTGTTAATACTCCTGGAGGGGATGCCAGTTGTCAACTCTGGGAGTGCCGCTCACCTCAGGACATTCCCCAGCTCCATGTTATAAGGGCATCCCCGCCCTGGATCTGTGATTATATCATTGTAGCTGACACTTCTGCTCTGTGCCCCCCCAGGTCCTGCTCTCTGTGTTCTCAGTTCTGCGGAAGGTGGCCTGGGATTATGGGCGGTTGGCACTGGTGACTGACGCTGAGAGGTAATGGTGGCTCAGTACGGGGCCTTTTCCTTAGAGCACTTTACATGAAAGTCTACTTTTACTCTGGCGACCTCAGTGTCCTATGACCCTGTGACCCCTGCCCAACATTGTCAGAAATGCTTGCAAAATTGCAGTCACAAGAAAACAAAATGTTGCCATCCTGGAGGGGTGTGAGAGTACAGACAACAGGCTCAAAAGTCCTGCCTTCGCTGCAGTGGTAAAGCTTGTTTGAACATCGCTGTCAGACTTTCATGAATTATTTGCATATTTTAAATTCTGTACCCCCACCCCGCAAGCTTACCCTCCATACAACTGGTTCTCCTTGTCTAATGCCTGTAGACTGTGCAGAGGAGGTAAGCATCCTTCATTGCCTCATGTGACCTCTCATCTTATCTTCCTGCAAATCATTGCTAAATGTGCCCTCCACTCCCCCAAAGCTGCCATTAGTTCTGCCTCTAACAGTAACAGCGGGCAGATTTTCATAAGGCGTCCAGGAAAAAGTGGAGATGAGAGGGGAAGGCTGAAGTGTCTGTCCCAGCTTTATTTTAAATACATTGAATTGAGGATTTTTAATTTGTTGGGTGCTGACTGGGGCTTTGAATTGAGTAAAACCAGCCTTTGACCCTGAGGTTCCTTTTGCTTGCACTCAGAGGTCACAAGGAAGTATTTAACCTCAGTCCAAGATCCTAAGAGGCCATTGACTGTGTTAGCTTTAGTATGTGCTAAATACTGGCATCCATTTTCTGTGCCCTGCTGTCCTAATTTGCTAACAATGACTGGTCTGTGAGGATCATGGGCCATGCTGGCAGCTGCTTTTATATTCACACAAGTTCACTGGGGATCTTCTGTAGGGAATTAGCCCCCATCTGTGTTTTATTTGTGAGCATGAAGGAAGGTGATCTTATTTATAAGCTTTATTTTAAAGTCTCAAGAATGACTGGAGATGAAGAATTTAATCGTATCATAACTTTTTTTTTTTTTTTTCTGGTCATCTTGAGCCCCAGTGACTCATACTTGCATAGACCCCCCCCCCCAAGGTTTCAGCTTAATGTTTTCAGGAAAGATCTGCCTACTGCTCTTTCCTCCAGCCATTGTCTCTGGCTCTAGTGGAGCTGCAGGGTGAGTGGAGAGACCATCTGAGAGGCCTTTGTTGTCCAAGGCAACCAACTAAAATGGGGGGAGGGGTGGCAGTGGTCATGAAGGTCACAGCTGTGCCCACAGCAGTAGCCAAAGCCCCCAAGCACTGACCCTGGAACAGTTCCAAACCCCAACCCTTTAGTACCCAGCTGCTAGGGAAGTCCTCATGGTACTATCTGCCAATCCATAACTTAACGTGAAGAACACAGTTGTTGGGCAGGAGGTGGAAGAACAATAGCTGTAACATGATGACCTGAACTGCTGTGTCTGTTGTAATTGTTCATTTTTATCTCCAAGAAAACAAAATAACTAATAAAATTATCTTTTTTTGCTCTAAAGGCAGCGTTTGAATGGCCTGGAAGAACGGGAATAGTATGTCTTCTGTTTGTTTTCTCTCTCTTTACGTGTGCTCTCTTTTCCAGTTCTGCTTCTTGTTCTTCCTGGTGGATTAACACACTTCCTCTTCCTAGACTAGCTGCCTGGGCTGGGGGCTCATGTCACTCACTGATTCTTCAGGTTCTCTTCACTGACCAATAGCAACACTGCAAGAACTTAAACTGACCAATACAATGTCTTCTGAGCCCTGGGCATGGCCTGAGGGCTTTTACCTGTACTGTCCCCTAATCTGTGCATTGACTCTTTTGCCAAGCATGCACTTTTATGACTGTGCCAGCGCCCCAAACGAATCTCAGGGCCAGGATGGCCGTGTGGACAGGTAAAGGGTGTCTGATCTGTATTGTCCTGTAACGGTGTGAGCGAGGACCACCTACCCTGAGCTATCTCCCGTCCTCCCCACGGGTGTCTCCTGTGATCATGTTCCTGCCACACCTCCCTACCTTTCTTCACCGCTGGTGAAATTGTCACCTAACCATGAGGAGCTCTGGGTAGAGTCGTCCCTCTTTGTAGTACCACTCCTTTTGACATACAGTCCAGCGGGTCCAGCAGCTCCAGGTGTCGTTTTCAGTGTTGCAGCACATTCAGTACTGGCCAGTAGAATGTTCCCATTTTCCACCAGACAGACACACCAGAAATACATTATGTTATATTGATGGCATGATACTGTGGTGGGTTGGCGCCCTGCCCTGGGTGTCCCCTGCCCTGCGCCCTATGTGTTCTGGGATGGGCTCTAGGCTTCCCCGCAACCCTTAACAGGAGGAAGCGGTATAGAAGATGACTGACTGATGGCATGATGCCCAGGTCTGTAACATCTGTATCAAAAAAGCTGAACTGCACACTGGACATGACCCTGGTTCTGTGAAATGGTGGTGGGTTGGTACTGTCTGGTTGGGCTTGTGGAGGCATGTCTGATGACTAACACCCCCTGCTCATCTGAACTCTAGTGCTGGATCTGCATGGGGAAAAGGGCTTGGCACAGACCGGCTCTGTGAGCCAGAATATTCTTCTGACCTGTGAAGACTGTGTGTTTATAGAGATGTCAAGGCTGCCTGAAATGAATCTGTGTGGTGTAGTGAAATTGGACATCATTTAGGAACAGTGGGAATATGGGTCTGCTAATATAAAACATATTAGTTGTTGTATAATAAATATTCACCCAAGTTAAGAGAATTGAATTTTAATACTTACAAATTTAGCTGACTTGAAGTAACTTTAACTGCACTCAACTTGTGTCCTGAGTTGAAGCCCCTCAGTCCATTTCAGCGCCTTCTAGTTGACCTTTGACCTTACAACTCCATCATGTGAACGTAGCGGAGTGCCTCGCTCACACGGTGACCTGGGATGGATTTTCCTTCAGGCTGAGCCCTTGCTGTTCACCCCATTGACCCTGTGCTTGTGTATCTCTGCAGCGTGGCATCAGCCCTCCAGACGCCCGACCGCTATGAGCGCCTCACCTCGGTCTCCAGCTCCATTGACTACGACCAGAGAGACAATGTGAGTTTGCCGCCTCGGAGCCTCAGTTGCCTGCAATTCATCGTGTAATGTGTGGATTATTAACATGGGACAAAAAAGTATTTGAGATAAAATAAGAATCTGAGGAAAGTCTTAAATTAACATTCTCAGTGTCATGTTTCCAAAAGCAGCTTCCAAATGAATGCTAATTGCTTCTTTGAAATTCATGTGGATACTTATAATTTTGATTGACAACAAATTGATCACTGTTAACTTGAATGTTAAGTGTTGTAATGGTGAGTGTGTTGGGAAGGCAGCTGTTTTCCAGACTGAAGGAAGGAGACAGGTGAGTGAGGTAACTGAGGTCACATGGTCACAGAAAGGGTGGGCTGGAAGGCACTTGGCAGTAAGAGAAGCCCTAGTCTGAGTCACAGTGGACCAGCTGACCTCTTAGAGCTGTCTGGAAGTGTGGTCAGACTGCTGGGACACCTCCTCCACCCCCAGGCCAGAGAGGGGGAAAGCTCACAGTTGTCTGCATGTGTGAATGATAAGCTTGCAATTGTCAAAAGTGTGTGTGTGTGCACGTGTGTGTGTGTGTGTGTGTGTGAGAGAGAGGAAAAAGAGAGAGAGGGAGGGACGGGTTTACATTTTCTATTTGTTCAGTTTCTACGTTTTCTGTATTGCTCATAACTGTCCATGAGACATTTTAATAAAGTATCACATAGCTCAAATACATGATGATAAATCTACCCGGTGGTTCCTGCAAAAATGCCACATGAGGCAGCACTGCGTGCTAATAGTCTGGAGAGCTGTCTGCCAAGGGGTGGTGTTAAGGGCTGTCACATGCACACAGAGGGATTTCCGTATTGCTGTAGGGCCCAGGTGACTGTTGGCTAGAGTGATTCTCCTGCTTCTGACACCTGCAGTGCCTCCGAGCTGTCTGCATTTTGTGCCCATTACCTGTCTCCACTTGCTGGTGACAGTGACGGTTTCCTGTCAAAATGGTTTCTGTATGTTGAATCCCACTGCATAACCAGTTGGTTCACATTTGCCTCTGGAACAAAATGCTGTTGATCATTACAGCAGATAAATGGCAGAAATTGCTTGAAGACCTGCGCTTGTGCAGTCTCTGCCTTGTCCAAACCTGACCATAGTTTCTGTATTGGTTGCAGGGTTTCTGTTCCTGGCTGACGGCGATCTTCAGGATAAAGTGAGTCGTCATGGTAACATTTGTCGGGACTGAGACCTGTTGCCTTGGCAGCATTGTTTCTCAGCCAGCATCTTAGTGACACAGTCTGTTTGGGACCCTGTGCAAAACACAACACTTTCCATGTAAATCAAAGTAAAACAGAATCCAGGGCATATAACAACCTCTACTTTTAAGGAACAAAAATATTGTAACATAAATTTGAATGAATGAGAATATGTGGGTCAGACCCTCTGACATGATGTAGAGTTCACCTGTCCAACCTCATCCCATCATCACTTTCACCCTAGGGATGAGGAGATCCGTGAAAAGTGTGGCGAGGATGCGGTGCACTACCTGTCTTTCCAGCGCCACATCATTGGTCTGCTGGTGGTGGTGGGTGTGCTCTCAGTGGGCATTATCCTGCCAGTCAATTTCTCAGGAGACCTGCTAGGTGAGTCAGCAGGGTGTTTGAGGTGGGACAAAACACTATGATTACTTTGGATTTGCACAAATGTCTTCACAACTGCAAAAATGTGATTGTGGTCCTTCTTCATCTTCTACCAGAAAATAATGCGTATAGCTTTGGCAGAACCACCATAGCCAACCTGAAATCTGGGTAAGAGCATCAGGTAGAGGTAGATACATATTTGAACCACGGCGGGCAAAACGCACGACCGCAGTCATGTGGCACAGGGAGAACATGGCATCTGTCCTTTGCAGGGACAACTTGCTGTGGCTCCACACCACCTTTGCTTTCCTATACCTGCTCCTGACAGTGTATAGCATGAGGAGACATACCT
This sequence comes from Chitala chitala, assembly GCA_025773905.1. Taxonomy (NCBI): domain Eukaryota; kingdom Metazoa; phylum Chordata; class Actinopteri; order Osteoglossiformes; family Notopteridae; genus Chitala; species Chitala chitala. The sequence goes on from JABJVR010000077.1 coordinate 656,551, forward strand.
CCAAGATGCGTTACAAAGAGGACGACCTGGTAAGCCCCCCCCCCCACACACACACACACCAACCTCCAACCACAAACCACCTTCCACAGAGACACCCACAGGTACCCTGATACAGTTCATTATGATTTCCAGAACTGACTGTAGATGATTTGCTTCCACATGGTCACATGTACAAAATTTGGGCTTTAGGAATTTGTAGTTTATTTGCCCTAATCTGTGATGGACTAGTGCTCCCCCCCTTCCCCCTGCAAGAATATGATATTATGACTTGCATTCCAGTACTGCAGCTGTAGAAAACGGAAGGGACTTTAACTGTTTTCTAGTCAGACAAACAATCAGACTCTATGCCTCTTCTTGTACTTGACAGCATATAACCTGACCTAGACACTGCTTTGTCCTAGACAGCTGGAAATTTCCAGAACAAATGTGGAATTACTGTAAATGCATATGAGATGTCAGTGTCCTGTTTATTTTTTCTTCTTAGGTGAAGCGCACTTTATTTATAAATGGACTGTCCAGATATGCTGAGGAAACGCAAATAAAGCAACACTTTGAGTAAGTGAAGAGGTGCAGGACAGGTACCACGTTGTCACTTAGCATTTCTGAAATACAGTGACATTGTCATATCTCTTAGCTGTGCATCTCTAACAGACTGCAAATGAGCAATGGAATTGTTGTTCCACATTCCTGTCTTGAAACTGAAGGAGTATTATCTTTCTTAATAGCACACAATGGATTTTACATGATCAGAGTTAAAACAAGTCATGTGGTTCCACTTCTTCTGAAGGCCGTGCTTTTCCAGCAAACAGCCAGACCACACTGTTCTGTTATTGAATTTAAACTGAACGCTGTGAGTGACGCTGGTCACATTTGGTGACTGATTTGATTTTGAATGTGGATTGCTTTAGTTTTGCTACATGCTGGCTCTCGCTTAAACAACAAGGCATATAAAATATTGATGGGATATACCTACTAACAAAGTGTGTGTGTGTGTGTGTGTGTGTGTAAAAAAAAAAATATATATGTTGATAAGAAAACAGTCAGTCTGATACATGTCTGTAATAGCGGCCTTTTAAAATTTACAAATTCAAATTTCCTTATTGGTAGTACATAACAATTTCTACATATCAAGATCTGTTGGTGTCAGAAGTAACCCAGCGGAAAAAATTAGTTTTATGGTATTCATGATATCTATTGACTAAAGATGTTGGATGAAAAATCCTTCTCGTGACCCCTGAAGCCATTCATTTAAGGCAGATATTTGCAAAGTTTGTGTTTTTTATATTATATACTTTTTCACATTACTATACTTGGATGTTTTAATAATGCCATACAGGCTGTGTAGCGTTGTCAGGTTCCTCAGCAAGGCTGCTCTGGAGCCTTGTAGTAGTTGCAGTCTGTGTCAGCTGTCTCATTCCTTAACCACTGTGCTATCTGCTTTCGATAGCCTGGTACCTGCATATTCCTTTGTATTTCCCACAGATTCGCGTATGAGAACTGCACTGTGCTGGAGGCTCGTATTTGCTACAATGTGGCCAAGCTCATGTCCCTTAATGCTGAGAGGTACTGCTCACCAGACCGCTTCGAGTGCTGCCCTTCACATCACACTGTCATGTTGATGACATTCGTGCAGTGAACAACAGTTTGTCACCAGACTAATATACTGTATGTCTCCAAATATATGTGAACTGGTGCTATTTACAGTGTTTAAATATTTAAATGAAGTAGGCGTGGCCTGTAAGGGCAGTGGGCTGACTGAAGTAGGTGTGGCCTCATGGGGCAGTGGGCTGACTGGAATTGGTGTGGCCTCATGGGGCAGTGGGCTGACTGAAGTGGGTGTGGCCTGATGATGCAGTGGGCTGACTGGAGTGGGTGTGACCTGGTGAGGCAGTGGGCTAACTGGAGTTGGTATGGCCTGCAGGAAGAAGACAGAGCGAAGTAAAAAGTTCTTTACTGATCTGATGTCTCGGGAGCATAAGCCCGTGATGATCAACCCCAGGCCTTGTGGTCACCTGTGCTGCTGTCACATCCAGGGCTGGTGTGAGCAGGTGGGCCTTCGTCATTACCCCACACTAGTGCTGTGATTCTCCCCCTGTAGTTTAGCTGTGAGACACGGCAGTGCAGCTCCACACAACACATGTACACTAGACATGTGCCTTAGAGTTGCTGCCTGCAGTTGCTGTTCCCTTGATACAACAAAGTATGTTCTTCACCTGACTGCGAAGCACGCTCGTTTGCACGTCTTGGAGTCTGTGCAACACATCCCGAAGCACTTCCTCACCTTTTATACAACAATAAGGTGTAATGTTAAACGTTAACATTCTGAATGTGTGATTGTGACAAATTGCTCTTGAGGGTCGAATTTAATTGCTCTTTCATATCATTTAAAGATAAAGGAGGAAAGGTTCTTCAGGGGTCAGCAGTGAGCGAGAGCTATTTTGGGTGTGACTAGTTGTAGGTGAAAAGCAAAACCAAAGACTCCTTTTGATTATGTCATCAGATGGTTATTTGTTTTCCTTAAAAGTATCCCAGAGGAAGAAGCTGCTAGTTGCATGAACAGCTGCTTTCTCCTGTAACAGGTTGCTAAAGCAGGTACCACTATGCCACAACAGCAGACAGTGACAGGCTGAAAGGAGCACACATTATTCTTGGTTTGTTCAAACATTGACTGGTCTCCAGTGTCTTAATTAGCTCTGTGAAGCACAGTTAACACTTTGCATTTTTAGATCAGAACCGTGTTTCTGCAGTTTATATTGAATCCTGTGGAGACACTGTAAAAAACACAGCAAAGCTATACTTCTACCCAGAGATTTTTGTGGGGTTTTGAGAATTTTACATCTTTCTTCCAGTAAATACGCTCCCCCATAAGTACTCATATACAGTGTGAAATGAGTATGTGTGTCATATATGATGTTTTTATGTATCCCCCTCAGGAGGAAGCAGTTTCCTACTACACCAGTCTAGAGTCCAGGCTGAAGGAGGAGTACAGGAAGGAGAGGGAGAAGGTGAACACTAAGCCCCTGGGCATGGCCTTTGTGACCTTCCAGAACGAGGCCATGACCGCTGTGTGAGTATCTGTGTGTTCTCCTCTGGTCTGCTGATCGGCACAGCTCTTGTCTGCTGTAGGTAAAGAGAGCACAATGTTACAGCAGCCTTCCAAATATGCACGTTTTGCATATCCATCAGAGAGCACATGCTGTTGCAGCCAGTAATGCGTTTGCTGCAGCAACCGTGTGAAGTCAGGCTGCATTTTTAATAAGTAGGTCCAAACAACATGCTTGTAATGTACATCCATACTGGTATTGACCAGCAAATTAAAAAGACATGAGTGAGTGCTAGACTAGAAGCAGGCCCCAGCAAGACACACTTTTGCTGTTAGCTTTGGAGTGACTAATTGATTCAGTAGATGAATGTGGAACATACCCTGCCCTCTCTTGCTGGCCTGTGCCCTCAGCATCCTGAAGGACTTTAATGCGTGCCAGTGCCAGGGCTGCACCTGCAGTAGCGAGCCTCAGTCGTCTCCCTACAGTGAGAGCCTACATGTCCTCAACTGGACCGTCAGCTACGCGCCCGACCCACAGAACGTGTACTGGTGAGAGTCCAGCCTGCAGCCTCATAGTGCCAGTCAAGGTGGCCAGTCCAAGAAATTCATTAATTAGCCACCTTGTTATCAGAACAATAAATTACGTTCCCAGAACCTAAATGTACTTGCATCTGATTTCATAGATCTGCATGTATGTACTTATTCAGTTTTTGGATTTTTATATATTTTATTTTTTGAATATCTGAAAAATCAACTATAGACTGCTTTTCAACAGTTTGCTTGTGAAAATGCTAAGTAGAAAATGTTTTTTTTTTTTTTTAAACATTTGTCTCTTTGTTTAGGGAACATTTGTCAGTGGGGGGTTTCTCCTGGTGGCTTCGCTGCTTTGTCATCAACTGTGTCCTGTTCATCTTGCTCTTCTTCCTTACTACCCCCGCCATCATCATCTCTACCATGGACAAGTTCAATGTCACAAAGCCTGTCGAGTATCTTAATGTAAGCAGCCGATGAGGTCACCTGACCCTTCATCCATGAGAGCAGTAGGTCCAGTGGTGGGTTTGGGAGTGAATCACATTTGGTGAAGGGGGAGACTCTATATTCTTGGGGTTCACAAGAGGTAGGTTTTGTACTAATAAAACCTTAACCTGCTCATCTTTATTTAGCTCAGTTGTGGGCATGAGGCTATTGTTTAGATGAATTAATCAGACCATGGAAAACATTTACAGTTCATTGAAACATCACTAAATTGTAGAAAGAACATAAAGGAACTTTGAAATGGTATTATTTCTAGGTTATGTTGTGACTTTTGCTTCAGAATTTTTTTAATGTAAGCACTGTGAGACAAAAGGTTTGGTTTATACATTATGCAAAAAAAACGGAATAAAATGAATTAAAATTAGTCTTTGTTGCTTGTCTGTGTAGATCACTATTACAATAAATTTTTTTAATGGGTACATGATATGAAATAAGATTTTCCTTCAAGGGAAAATGCTCAGTGGCACTGTAGTCTGTACTAACATGAGTGGGTCCAAAATGGAGGAATGACCTGTTCTGTGTTTACTGCTTCTCCAGAACCCTATCGTCACCCAGTTTTTTCCCACCCTCCTGCTGTGGTCCTTCTCTGCACTCCTTCCAACCATTGTCTACTACTCCACCTTTTTCGAGGCCCACTGGACCAGGTACGCCAGACCCCTGTGCATCAGGGTAATGTGGAACTGAACATGGACTAACTTCATGCTGAAACACTAAAGGAGAGTGCAGGATGTTAGGGTGTTGTCCGGTTTTTTTTTTTTTGACTGGCTTGACCTCTTGTTTGTAACACGTTGTCCCTGGGTTTGCTTTCGCAGGTCAGGAGAGAACAGGACCACGATGCACAAATGCTACACGTTCCTCATCTTCATGGTGCTTCTCCTGCCCTCTCTTGGACTTACCAGGTAATTTTTTCTCAGACTGAACCATCACAATGGCACCTACTGCCAGGCCAGTTGTGCCATTGTGATGGTTTAGACTGAGAAAATTGTGTTCCCCTTGGGGCTAATTAAAGTTATCTGTGAGGGTGGTGCCTCAGCTTCCTTGCACCTATGTAATCTCCACCTACCCCACTGGTGACACCCATCTGCTTTTTTCCCCTCCTCCCTCACAAATGCAGTCTGGACGTCTTATTCCGGTGGCTGTTTGACAAGACATTCTTAGAGCACGCCAGAATCAGATTTGAGTAAGTGAAGGAAGCTACATACCTTTCTGAAGGCTAATCATGTTGACCTTGTTCCTTCACTGCCCCTTCTGTCTTCTTTCTTCCTTCTTATACTTTAGTTTACCCATGTTGTGGAGAGGTCTTTCTTAAGACATTCTTTTGCATGAGTTGCTTTTGAGTCCTGAGCTGGCGGAGTGTGTGGTCAATAGCTCTATATTTCCACATCCTCAAGCCAGCTTGTTTCCCCCAACGCATGCACATTCTCTGTGCCGTGTCCACCCAGTTTAGCACACGCGTGTTCTCTGTGCCACGTCCATCACGACAGCTATCGGGCTCCCCTCAATCCCTATATGTGCCGTAGGTGCGTTTTCCTCCCAGACAACGGCGCGTTCTTTGTGAACTACGTCATTGCCTCGGCCTTCATCGGCAATGCAATGGACCTACTGCGCATCCCAGGCCTGCTCATGTACATGATCCGGCTGTCTCTGGCCAAATCCGCGGCCGAGAGACGCAACGTCAAGAGGGTGAGCTGACAGCTGTCCTCTAGCCTGCTTGGATTTCATAGTGCAATAAAGAAACGGAGACGAGTTCAGGGTACTGAACATGTCACTTCGTCCGCAGCTGTTAATAACCACCAAGTTTACTAAGATATCTTTTTGTGTCCAGCATTAAAACTAGCTGTACAGTTGTTTGTCTGATAATGGTTATTACTTAGATGTACACCACTAAAAGTTTTTTACATGACAGCAGAACTAATAAAAAAAAAACAGTATATCTTTTGTAGTGTCTTATACACAGTTTCAAACTGTCAGCTGTTCTTGTTTGTTAGCTTGAATGGGAGTGCCTGTGTTATGACTCTGCTGCTTAGTGTTTTGCTTAGACATTTTAGTTTGTTTGACGGTGGTTTCAGCAATTCTTTCACAGTGTGAGCGAAAGTGCTGGTCATTGAAGGAACCAGTGCCATTTATGTGTGCAGATGAAACACAACTGACTGGAAAGCTGGGGCTTGCTTGCTTGTGTTTTGTTTCCCCTTCAGCATCAAGCTTACGAGTTCCAGTTCGGTGCGGCTTATGCCTGGATGATGTGTGTTTTTACCGTGGTGATGACATACAGCATCACCTGTCCCATCATCGTCCCCTTTGGTGAGCATACCCGCAGATACGCAGATCTCCTGGCATGCAGATGTTTCAGCATCACCAGGGTCTGTCTGACGCCACCCTGCTCGGGTGATTTTATTTTGTCTCCAGGCTGTTCGCTCTGTATGATCTTCAGCCCAGAGCTCGGTCTCTGTCCAAGGAGGCATCAACCTTCACTGTATTCTGCCTATGTGCTTAAACATATATCTTACATAAGAAGCAGAAACTAATTTATGAAGAAGCTTCAAAAAAAATAAATGGTCTAAATATCTCAGACAGTTTTTTGTTTTTTTTTTTTTTTTTTTTCTCTCTCGATGGATGCTGAGTAGAACTGTTAAGTCTGTGAAAGGGCGTTATAGGTAAAATAAGATAATTACTGAATTGTCTTTGTAACTGTTCTGCTTCCATCCCAGGACTGATGTACATGCTGCTGAAACACCTGGCCGACAGGTACAATATGTACTATGCCTACCTGCCCTCGAAACTGGACAAGAAGATCCACTCTGGGGCGGTAAACCAGGTGGTGGCAGCACCCATCCTCTGTCTCTTCTGGCTCCTCTTCTTCTCCACAGTGCGCACAGGTGAGGCTCCAAAGGGCAAAAGGACACACCTTAATTCTATAATCCTCAGCTGTTTGTCTATACCATAGTGTGTGCCATAATATTTGGAATTGTCTGAAAATTGTATTCCATAATTTCAGCTCATATAGTACTGTACATAATGACATTGCTTCAGTGAAGACCATAGACAGCTGGGGCTTTCTCCCATAGTGCTGCTTGCTTCTGCTACACATGCAGAACACATTTATCATTCTCCCTTTGTGACAGGGCCCACGGCTCCCACAACTCTGGTTACGCTGATCGTCCTCATCATCACCATCATCGTCTGCCTGTCCCACGTCTGCTTCGGACACTTCAAGTACCTCAGTGCTCACAACTACAAGGTATAACCTCACCCCTCAAAATGGGTACCAGCAAGCGATTGTCTGCTGTCCAGTCAGGGAGAAGTAGACCGTGAATCACAGACTGATACTTAGATCTGATTATACTTAAAAATATTAAAGAAAGGTGTCCACAGTGGTGTATTACTACATAAATAAATTACCTTTTCAGTCATTTAAGCAATTAACATCAGTTATGAATGTTAGGAACATCATCGTGACATCAAACATGTACATAACATGCCATTCAGAGTTGATTGTGTTAGTTAGGTGGGCATTGCCCGATATCCCATGTTACCACAACGATTCTCTTCTCAGATTGACACAACCGAGTTGGACGCGTCTGAAAATGGTCGGCCAGCAGAGGCCTCTCCCGTGATGAAGACTGCGGTGAGTGTCTGTGCCTTGTCCCTGCCCTACTTCTCAGGTTGATCCATAATAGTCAGCAGCACGGTTGGCCATGTTTTGAACACCATGTGATGCCTTTTGTTGGCCTGAGCATGGGTAGATGCTTTTAATTGAATGTAATGTGAACATTTACTAAATGAAAAGTAAAATCCATCACACAAAGCGACAACTGAGAAATAGAAAAGGTTGAAAAATTTGAAATCTGAATACAGTACACTAGTATGTTTTTATACAAAACTAGTTTGTATTCAATACTCACAATTGCCCTAGCTGACAGGAGATGCCCTAAAACAGCCTGTGTAATTTTGACAGGAACTAAGGTGCCTATCTCAGTTTGTGTTGAACTTTTCTAAATGGTTTTAAAATACATGCTTTGTTGCCATGGGCTGTTTGATTTTCATACTCCTCCAGTTCCCACTGGTGCCACCATACACATGGTACTCACCCCCATCTTCCTCATTTATTTCCCAACAGATGTACATCGCCCATGTACTACAGGACCCCAACTCAGATGAAATGGGTACAGGGAGTGAGGAAGAGGATGGCCAAGGATCCTCGCAAGACGAAGACATGATAAACGCAAGCGGTGGCCTCAATGAATCAGACTTCCAATCTGGGGAGGATAGCCTCATCGCCAATGAGGTCTGCCAGTAACCCGCCTTCCAAGGCTACAGTCGTGACTGGGAATGGGAACAGCAGGCATGCCATAGACACAGAGGGGGAGGATGGAGGCGGGGCTCAACAAAACAACTTGGACAAATGAACACCCAGGCGAGCAGCCCTAAACACACTTCAGGACCCTGTGCATTGCAGACTCCACCCACCTCTGCACAACTTGAATGTGTCAGCTCTGATGAGGGTTGTATGATCGATGTCCCGCTTGTTTGACGTCCCATCCTCCCCCTTCCCTGGATGCTTCGCCTGCAAGTGTTGCAGCTGTAGCTGTGAATGGGCTATATTGCAGAGGACACCGTCAGGCATGGTGTTGAAAATGCACTCGGGTTCTGAAGCTGGGAGAACATCTGTCATACCTCCCATATAGACATTTCCTTCTCCCTTCAGAATATCTTAACACTATTAGGCACCTGGTTGTGTGTAGTTGTTTTTTTCTCCACATCTATTTATTTTCTCCAAATCATTTTTATAACAAACGTAACCTCAGCCTTACAATCTTAGATGATGGACATGAGTTTTTTGGGAGAGCTGTTGTACTTGGGTGCATCGCTCTGGTAAACTGAAAATGAATGTATAGATTACACGTTTTTCAGAGTTATGTCTGAAGAACTTAAGTATGTAAAAAGTAACAGAAAAAAAGATTTCCACCTCTTGGTGGTAGTTGTTACGGCATGAAAACATACTGTCTAAAATATTGTATGATGATACTAATGAATCTCTAGAGTGGAGGGATGGGCTATCAAGATGTTCTTGATTTGTTTCTAAGCTGTTGAGATACATGTGCTTGTCCTGGACACTTTAATACTAAAGCGATCTCATTCCGTTTTGTACAAGGGGCTTCTTTTCTCCCCAGAAGCCACTGCACTGGCATGGTAGGCTGGATGACGATGGAGGGTAAAAATGTGCTGAAGTAAAGATCAGGCCTAGCAGGGATGTATGAGGAACCACCTTAAGAAGACCCAATGAATAAACACTTGTTCTGTTGAACTTAACCTGCTTTGATACCATCCGTCTGACTTGCCTCTTGGGCCATTCAGTTCATCCAGTTTTATTTTGCTTATACCTGGTTTTTTTTTTTCCCCCCTATTCACACCCCAATACATTATACATAGATTTTTTAGGGGTATTTCAAGTACTTTTAATAGCAGTTATATAAATTATAACTCCATACAGACATTGTCCACTGGTTTATTTTCCATAGGAACTCAAAAGTAAATATCACAAGGTTGTACAGTATGTTTGAGAGCTGCATGTATCTTTTGTCATCGGTGTCCATCTGCTTTGGAGTCCCAGTGTGATAAGAATGATGTGTAATGAGACAGAGTGCTCTTCTGTCACATGGCACCTTCTGGAGAGGCGTCAGCTGGGTGTCCTGCGGGTCACGTACCACCAGAACACCGACTCCGAGGGGCATGGCTAACAGCCACAGCGTTTGGAGGCCTCTGTCTGTTTGTCCTTGCTGTGCTCAGAAAGGTTGTCTACACACAAGTGCTGTGTGTTTCTTTAAAAACTTTTCCTGCTGTCAGTTCTCAGTGCTGCTTCTCTTCTGACCCACAAGGTTCACTTGAACAGATGAATTGGCATAAACGTTGTATCCAATATACCAAGACTGGCCCACTTGAAAAACCAGAGTCAGACAGCTTGTCCCCTGCTGTTTTTTTAAGAGAACGTTGTTGCGTTTATGTATTACATTGTTGTTCTCTTGTCTAACTTTGTGTTTGAGCAATGAAGCTATTTGTGATCCTTATTTTGCATTCGTCTGTGTCTTTCAGCTAACACAACTGCTGTGGAGAGCAATCCAGCAGCCTTGCATTCTTATGACACAATATTTTCCTGAATTGAAAAAAAAATATTTTTCTTTCCGTGTTCTCTGGAAATACTCGTCATCTGTGCTACTTCAGTGTGTTTTGTTTCTCATTCTAAGGGTGAAAATAATCTTTTCATTGCAGGTATTATGCCAGGTTTTGTGTCTGAAGTACTTGATATTTACATTGCATTAAAACTGACAAGAAGGTACCATGGAACAACTAATTTATCACCTCCGATTTTTTTTTTTTTTTTTTTTTTTTTTAATCTTACTCAACACATGTAATTTTAAGATGTTAGAAAGTCTTCTGTTGAAATGAGGTGACAGGTCACTGCTCTAGAGCACTGATACCTGTATGTGAAGTTCGTAAAAAGGTGTTAGGTTTTTTTTATTTATGTGAATTGAAAGATTAACAGTCCAAAAACTTTAACATCAATAAATTTTGCATGGTATGCTTATCTTTACAATTGTATATATATTTTTATGTTGCCAAATATGTGGCAACACTGCTGTTTTTTTCTTTCTTTATTTTTTCTTAAACCACTCACTCCAACCACAGCAATTACCTGAAGTATTAGGACAGGGCAAAACTACTAATGTGTGTGCATGTGTGTGAATGGGGTTGAAGGCAACCAAAACCTGTGAAACTGGATAGTGTGGAGTGTTGGGGGAGAGGACATTTAAGCCTTATTGTAAATACTGATTGCAGAATAATGGAAACATTGAGGTTGCATCTGTGACAGTAAGAATTGTGCAAGTAGATATTCTCTAATCCCTGATTTATTGTTTTTTCTTCAGCGTAAGCAGTGCAATGACATGCGTCATATAGAGAGGTAATCCTAATTTATTAGCAGCACTTTTGCAGATTTTCACACGTGGACTCATTACTTGTACCTTCTCACTGTACTGAGTGATTGTTTTGTGTCCTGTCAGATGATTGTTTTGAGGCTCCAGTGCCATTTTCAGTTGCAGTGGATACTGACAATGAGAATCACTTCATTCACTTTCGACGGGTTTACCCGTCAGCCGTATAAGAAGGAATTTCATGTAGGGCCAGTTGGATAAGGAACTCTGACTACGGTCATAATGGCCAATATCCACTAGAGGTCTCTATACACACTGTTGCTATTCCAGTATTGTTTGTACTGTAGTTGCTTTATATTTAAAGAAATCCGGGATATTTTGTTGGTCTGTTCCGTTTTGCACAAGATACATGCAAATTTGTTGAAACTGAAACGATGAATAAAGAAATAGCATCCCTTACAATTCCTGCAGTTCTGTTTATGACTATTTTGTGTGTGAGCGATATTGTACGGTTACAATAATAATAATTCCCGTGCCCTGCGATGGGTTGGACTGGAGTGTACACTGCCTTGCTATACAGGCTCCAGGCCACCCGCAACCCTGCAAAAGATAGGTAGTTGAAAAATAAACGAATGGATGGGTGGAAGAAATAAAAAAATAAAATATAGATTCTTAACCAGATGGTCAACAACAAAGATCAAGTATGCGTTTGTTGCAGTAATGTACCCTGATGTGTGAACGAGGAAATACAGAATTTGAAAGGGAGCACGTACCTGCTAATGTGACCTCGTGCTTTACACCCCTATGGGCTCGGAGGAGGGAGGAGACAGCAGTCACAAGTTAAGGCGGAGGACACAATGATTCACTTCTTATTACGTGGCCGCTCGTGCCCTAACGCTGTGTCCTCTTAGCGCTTTTCGGCACTGGTTAAAAAGAATGTGAAAACTTCTGGATAAAGAATCCGGTGTGCAAGGGTTTCAAATTGCGAAATTTAAAATGTTTTTAAAGCGTGCTCCGTAAATTAATGCAGCGCAACTTAAGTGGAAGTTAAAGAACTATGATGTTTTGCAGCGGAAAGGGGTAAATCTTGGAAGAAATCGTAGGACTGCAAAGTAAAATTAACACATAGTACCCTTGTTAAACGGAGGGTACTAACATGGATGGATCAGTTGCGATTCTTTTGATATCAGCTGCAATGTTCTTCGGTTGTTTTATATTAGGGTTGATTCCTCTAATGATCAAACTCTCGGAGGTAAGTATACTGCATAATTTTCGCACTTGCCATGTTCAGCTGTTTATTTCCTTTTAAACACATAAACGGGGACTTCCGAAATCATGCCACTTCGTTATTTAGCGAGCTATATGCTTGAGTACCCTCGTTTTTAAAAGTGATCATTAATGTAAAACTGTTTTGCGTGTATTTATGTTGCTTGCTACACATAGTGTGATAACATCTAACAAAAACGTAAGTTCAAAGGTCATTTTGTCGGCGATGGTAGTTTGGTGGTTTTCCGATATTTTGTTGTCGGTCTGTTTTCAGGTTTTGTCCAAGGATCTTGTCAACTTAGCGTTTTTTATTGGATATTGGTTAAATAGTATAAACAATTTATATCATAACCCTTTAAATAAGCGATTTCCGCATTCTATGTGTCAGTCTTGCAAGCATTTAGTAGGTTTCTAAGATGAAGGTACAGCTTTTCAGCTGTGTGGTTTCAGAGCAAGCTGCAGTTCGTGAGTTTGCTGGGAGCGGGGCTGCTGTGCGGAACAGCACTTGCCATCATCATCCCGGAGGGAGTGGAGCTTCTGGAGGATGCCTGGAGAGGTGGCTTCTCGCTCTTTCTACATCATTATTATGTATTCAGTAATTCACAAGGTTTTACAAACCACTGCAAACAAGGGTCTCCTATCTCGGGCAACACGGGGTGTAAGGCAGGATCCATGCTAGTCCAAAATGTACGTTATAGGGCGTTTATTTGTATCCTGCTCCACTAGCCTGGAGGAGTGCGATAACTGCTACCTTGCTGATTATTATTATTATTACTGCTAATTGTTTTCTAACAATTTCACACCACAAACAGTTGTTCAGTTGTGACTACACAATACTGTCCTTCCTTTATATGTTATGTACTGCGTACATTCTCACACTTAATGAAAGTGTGCTATGGTTCTTTACTGTTAACTAAAAAGATCTAGAGTAAATTGTTGTTAATATTTAATCTATGGTAATATATTCTAATTATCATTTCAAAGCACTCGATTGGTTTTTTTTTCCTTTTCCTAAAATACCCACATGAAAAGGCCCCATATTTGATCCAACAGCTCTGCCTTTCTTCCCAGGATCCTCCCCTCTGTGCCCTGTGCCTGTAACCCATGGCAACTCCAGCGAGACTGAGCCATCTGTAGTACGGGATGCTGGGAAGGGTGTGGCCCCACACATCTTCATCGGGGTGTCTCTCGTGGTGGGCTTCATCCTCATGTTTGTGGTGGACCAAATTGGCACCTACTGCTCCAGGCATGGCAAGTTCCATCCGAGATGCAATGGAGCCCATCGCATTGCCAGTGGTGCAGACAAAAAACAGAAGTGCTTATAAACCCACAGGTGCTTCTGGCTACTTGCATGACTTGTGTAGCTCATCACACTTAAAACAATGTTGCTCATTTATAAATATGGAGAATTAGAAGAATATGGCTTCACACCTCTTCTAATATATATTATACAGTGGAACCTTGGATTGCGAGCATAATTCGTTCCAGGAAAGTGCTCGTAATCCAAAACGATCGTATATCAAAGCGAATTTTCCCATATGGAAATAATGTAAAGTCGGGTGATCCGTTCCATAAACCCAAAACAATTCATATAAAAATAATTTTAGATGGTATTTTATGTACAAATGATTGTCCCTAATTTCGAAAACAAATAGCAATGATTAATACACAGTATAAAGTAAAAATAAAACAAATTAACCTGCACTTTTACCTTTGAAAAGAGTCGTGGCTGGAGTGAGGGAGAGACGACAGGGAGGAGAGGAGGAGGAGGGTTATTGCTTGGAAGAAGAATGTAGGGAGTTCTTTCTCTTGAACGACTTTCACTAACACTACTGGTTTCACTTAATTCACGATGTTTGGATTCACCGTCATCTTCTGACTCACTCGAATGTCTTTCCTTTAGTTCGTATTTAACACGAACCTCTCCACTGACACTCGCTTTTGCCTCCGTTTGACGATTTCGCGGAAATGTGACATTGCGTTGCCGTTAAACAGATTTGTCGTTGGCGCTGCTACAGCCTTATTCGGATCGCACTTTTCTACAAAATTTTATACTGTTTTCCACATTTTGCACACCTCTCGAATTTCATTTGTAGTATGATATAAAAAAATGTATATCATACTTGATATGAAAATGCTCATCTTGCAACTTATCGCTCATTAACCAAGATAAATTTTATAAAAAAAAAATTTGCTCGTCTTGCAAAGCACTCACAATCCAAGGTCCCACTGCATTCTTTTAGCTAGACTGTTTGGATTTGATATATAATAATTTGTGCGTTTAGTATGTACTCATACTGGTCATCAAAAAGTAGGAGATACTGTGTGGTTATTTAAACTGAAATCTTGTAGGTGTGAGTCTCCATGTTTTATATGTTACTGTATGTTAATGTTAAGATATTGAATTATTCTTTATAATACAAACTGGCAAATGTCACTTTGAGTCAACAGCAGTTTCTCTACTGCAATTTAAAGAAGAAACCCTTTGGCCAGTCTGGGGTGCCCCCCCGATCAGGGCCAGGCACCACGTGTCAGAGTTTCGCTTTGGCTGACGTGTTCTCTGCTTGAACCACAGACCCTCGAACAGGCATGTCCAGCAGCACCAGCATCACGGCAACACTGGGACTGGTCATTCATGCCGCAGGTACTGCTGCTTTGCATCTGGTCATGCTGTGCCTTTGTCCTGTCCACGCACCTTATGTACAGGTGCTTTGTTACCATGGTGCTATTAATTATGGATTTTTAAACAAGGAAAATGGTATGTTTAAATGAATTACATTGTCTATCATGGCAGTCAGTGTCCGTCACTCCTGGTCACCTTTTCGTTCATCGTTTTGGGCATTTTTGGCTGTTCTGTCAGTTACGCTACTTAATAAAAGTAAGGTCATAGCTGGTTACTTAATTTGGGAGTGAACGACAACTGTTTTCTGCTCTCGTATCTTGCGTCTGGACTCGGCAGAGTAATGGTAACATTCCAGACTTAAAAACATAACAAAAGCAGATCTTTCAGAGATCAAGTCCCGCAACCCTGACTCTCTGCTTTTATATTTTTGCTTTTTTTCTTCCCTATTTTTCCCACCAATGTTAAAAACCTGTTTGTGTTATTAAAAAAGCACGACACACTAAGGAGATGTTAAAGTTACACATTAACTTTTGTACACGGAGTTACATGACACAGTTGTTGGAATTTATACAGTTTGGTTACTGCAACAAAACAAACATCCTGAACACGACCACACCAGTGATCAAGGCATCATGCCCAGTGTTGAGGCATCATGCCCAGTGTTGAGGCATCAGCTTGTGGGATAAAAAACAAAAACGCCATATCATTTTTGGTATTTGGTAAGGGTGTCTCGTTTTACAATTAATATGTAGTTTTATAATTCACCGCATAAAACAACATGAGCCTTTAACTGACCTGTATTATAAGTTGCTGCTCAGGTTATGCTGTTTATAGTCATTGTGGAATAATAAGTCTTTTTGTTCGGGTGGTGTCTGTGTCGTTGCAGCTGACGGAGTGGCACTGGGGTCCGCTGTGGCCTCCTCTGAGGTCTCAGTTCAAGTCATCGTCTTCTTCGCAGTCATTCTACACAAGGTTCGAACTCAGTGGGAAAGTGGGAGACCTTGAATATTGCCCCAACAGCTGAACTGCCAGATGTAATACATGGCATAGTCGTAAATGTCACATGTAACACTGTCTGTTGTGTGGCGGGCTGCTAGAGAGCTGAGGGGTAACCTGTGAGATGTCATGGATCCTTCTGAGCCATGTTAATGGCAAGGCCCATGCAGGTATACCTAGTAAAGTGTCCCATTTGCCCCATCACTGTCACCTCCACCACAGGCCCCTGCTGCCTTTGGCCTGGTCTCCTTCCTCATGCACGCTGGCCTGGAGAGGAGGCAGATTCAGATGCACCTGCTGGCTTTCTCAGCCGCAGCACCCCTGCTGGCCATCAGCACGTACTTCATCCTCAGTGCGGTGAGGATGTCAGGAGGCGCGTGCGTGCGTGTGTGGAGGGAATCACAGCTGCTGCTATTCACATTTATTTTTCTGGAGTCCACACACTCAGACTGGGGGGTGTTTATTAATGGAAAAAATCTGAGCTACAATATACATAAAGTGGAACTAACAAATGGTTCAGTAAGTTTGAATCAAGTGTGTGGAAAAATTAAAAGGCAGATGTGGGGATGGGTTAATTTTAAAACGATGAAAGAACTTTCACATAATTAGTTCTGTATGCAGACCTGTGCCAGGTGTGAACTCTGACTTAAAAGGGGTGTGTTAGGTGATGCCTCTGTCTACCATTCCCAGACGGGCAGCTCGTCCCAGCACCGACTCAGTGCTACCGGCGTGGGAATGCTTTTTTCAGCCGGCACCTTCCTCTACGTGGCCACTGTGCATGTTTTACCGGAGATCAGCAACAGGGGGCAGCACCATCATACCAACACCAGTGCTTATGAGCAGGGAGGTCTGGGAATCCTGGAGAGCCTCACCCTCATTGTTGGCGCCGGACTTCCTGTGCTACTGGCACTGGGTCTTCACGATGGATGACCTCTCTGTGACCTTTGTATAACATGCAATACAATAACTTTTATTATTTAGCTTTTCAGAGTGAGGTAGGTATGTTTGATGTCAGTTATGAACACGTTTCCAAAGGGACTCCAATGGATCCAGGGATGTACATCTTCAGCTTTATATTGCTCAGAAGCACCAGTTAAAGAGCAGAGGTTACAGTATTTTTAAACATTGCTGCTCATGCTGAAGCGTTTGTGAAACATCAAACCACAAACATCCATGTTGCTGCCCTACTATGGGGATGCTCTCAGTCATGTGTGCAAAGTGTTCTCTCTAAGTAATCAGTTGTCTCACTAAAGAACCAGTGTGTTATTTGTTATATCTCTAAACCCATTTGTTCAATTAAATAAATGGTAAATATACATTTGTGAGCCATACCACAATACTGTATAAGGAGATGGATTTGTTGGCTACCTGTGTAAAGTGGAATGGAATGATACAAGTACGGCTGCAACGACCTTTTGTAGCCCTGCAGGTCTCCACAGTAACATATAATTTCATAAAATGCCTTTGATTTACCTTTCGGTGTGTGTGCTGTTTTTGTGTTGGCATTATTGAGTAGTGTGTGTACCCCCGGCTTTGGCCCTGCTTTTGGATACAGTTCCTCCTTCTGTGCCTATGTTCGTTGTGTACTTTTTGTTCTAGTGTTTACAGTTCACAACCACCTGACAAACTGCTGACTCTCACACTATGCGGGCAAGTTTGCCAGGGAAGCCTCACACACACCCTTGCCCACTGAGGATGTTGTATGTTTCAGCAACTAAGGAGAGCAGGATGTTTTCATTTAACCCTTAACCACCTGTGGTCTTGCCAAAGATAAGTGGATATGATCAATTAGAGAAATGGATTAGCCATATAATAACACAATGCTGGCTTTAATGTGTATTTAACAAGACTGATATTTAGCCTTGAGTTTGTGGGAGTTCGGCTAGGTTTCGTTCTTGGCCTGTCTCTCTAAGTACAGCTTCCTTTGTGGTTTCAAACAGGAGGCAGTCATAAGGTATTGTCACCTTGTTTCATAGGTCCATAAGTGCCAGCCTCAGTCCCAGCAGGAGTGAAGGGCCTATTTGCACAACAGCACTGGGAGTCAATCTAAGCCATAGAGTGGAGTGGGAGGGTCTTCTAGGATAACTAGGTCAGCTTGGTCATGTGAATGCTGACATCATGGAAGGACTTGCTTTTTAATAGGCTTTGCCAAAAGCTGTGGGCTGAGCATTTCCTGGAACAGCAATTAACTCTTTGTCTGCTGAAGTGCTCATAATCTATTCACTTTATCATATTTCTGTGACAATGTATATTTAACTTGCATTTTTTGCCAACTTTAAAATCTATAAATAAATACACGTGTTTGCCAGATTCCCCCCCCCCCACTATTTCCGGGACCCCAGAACCTATCTCGTGTGCAAGGCTGGGCTCATCCTTACCGAGACAGCTAATGAGAGGGTTTGCACATACACTTGAAGGGCAGTTGGAAAAACACTAATCTACCTGGACTGTTTGGAAATCAAAGTGGACAGTGACTGTTCAGAGTCATGGGGACTGAGGACTGGGACTGTGTGAGAGCAACACTGCCGACTCAGAACACTGTCTCCAACTCCACCCTCTTTATTTTACATCACAGTATTACTCAGGTACACAAACATCGTGTCTCACTCACAGCACGCAAATTACTAATAAAACCCTGGATTAGGAAATTGTGGCTATTTACATCTTGAAAAAATTACTGTTCCATTGTCGCATTCTTAATTATTAATAGTACCAAATTCAACCAGCATTTCAGATACTTGACATTTTAAACTTGTTATAAAGTTATTTTTTTAAAATGTAAGACAAAAAATATACATTCACTATGTTGTTCAAATGCAAATCCACAATTTTCTAGCAATTCGTTTGGAATAAATTGGCCTGTTAATCAATTTGGAAATAAATTCATTTCTTTTGTAAATTCTAAAAAAATAACTAATGGTATTCCATATAGATAATTCAGTGGCACTAAGCAATACGTGACCATTTGTGAAAGGGCATCAGAAGTTAATCCAGACAAGCAGCAACTCATTTTTCATATAGGGAAACACTTGCCTTAATGTCTGTTACATCCCTTTTACAGATTTTAAAACTTTTAACACTTTTGAAGGACATAAGAATAGCAATGTGGCTACTTTAATTGCAGATAAACGAAGAGGTGTGAAATATGTACTTTGTAAATGTAAATATATTCTATAGGCACTTATTCACATAGTATAAAATAATTATAAATTGTATAACATATAAAAAATGTTATAAATATAAATTTATAAATATAAAAAAAGTATAATGAAATACACTGTGTAACTGTATATCCAAATGCTGGGTGTGAGGCCTCCAGGGTCAAATCGGCACATGGCTCTGTGTTTTCTGACCACAATCTCACAGTTTGCACCGACCCAGGGTGGCTGTAATCTCTGCCTCCAGGGCCATCTGGTCAAAGGTGCGGCTACGGATCACCTCCTTGATCTGCTCTCGCATTTTGGAGGAGTTGCGAGCTGCTCTCTTGGCCTCCCCTAATGCTTTCTCACGGTTACGCAGCAGCTGTTGGCACCGCCGCTCCTTGTTGGCAATGATGCTTTCCCGCTGGTGTCGGAGTTGCTCCTCCTCCTGTAGCAGCCTCTCCCGGAGGAGCTGGTGGATGTGCTCTCTGGCCACATTTGTACTCCTCACCTGCTGGGCCTTCTGTCGACTCTGTGCCCGAACTTGCTGGGTTGCCTGCTCTAAGCGGCACTCCCCTAGCTGGGCCAGGATTTGCCAGCGTTGCTCCTTCTGGTGCTCCTGCCGCATGACACGAAGACGGGCTCGTCGACCCAGCTCCTCACCCCAGGTAGCCCTCTCCTGCAGCTCCTGCTCCCGCATCTCTAGCCTCTGAGCATGATTCTCCTTGAAGCGCTGCAGCTTCTCCTCCAGAGCACTCTTCCCAAGCAGTTCGCAGGCTTGTGCCTGTTCCTCCACCTCCCTCTTTAGTAGAACATGCCGAAGTTGGTGTTTCTGGTTCTCCTGGTGCACTTGCCTCTGCAACTCACGGTCCCGGTTCTGTTTTCTCCTACTGGCTCTCACTTCCCTGTCCATTGCCCGTTGGATCTCCTGTTCCAGCCCACGTTGCTGCTGTAGCTTTTGCTTTTCCAGCAGCCGCGCCTGGTCATGTTTGCGCTCCTCTGCCTCCCGCTGAGAGACCTCCAGGTGTTGCCGTCGCCGCACTTCCTGCTCCTCTGCCCTCCGCTTCCACTGCTCTACACGCAGTGCCTGCTGCAGCTCCCTCAAACTGGTTTTCCGCAGTTCCTCCTGGTGCTGTCGCCTCTTCCGTGCCTTCAATGCCTCCTGCCACAGCTTGTTTCTGTGTTCCAGCTCTTTCCGATGGCGCCGCTCAGCTGAAGCTCTCCACTTAGCCTCCTTATTCTGTGCCTCCTCCCGCATCCGTGCCTCCTGTTCACTCCTCTGCTGTTGCAGCTGTTCCTCCTCATGTTTTAGCAGCATCAGTGTTGCAATCTTGCGGTCTTTATGAGACATGGCCTTCATCAGTCTGTTCAGCTTTCTGCTTGCAGCTTGAGAATGCTTCATGTCTCCAGGGCTAACACCCCACCGTTTTGTACTGGGACACTGTTGGTTTCTTAGATCAACTGATAAGTACTTGGTTTTGGACTCCAATGTACTGGAGGTCTGCTTTTGCAAAGATATGTGTGCACCCACTCCTAAAATATCAGGACCATTAACCTTGTCAAGCTTGGACTGTGAACTCTGACTTTCTGTACTCTGCTCTGTGACAGTGTTGAGAAACAATTTTTTCAAGGATGATCTTCCTCCCTTTTCTTCCTCAATAACCTTCTCTCTCTCATCACGGCACAAACGCAAAAGTCGCTTGCGCTCTTTTTCGTATGCCTCGTAAAGTACGGTAACCGATTCTACTGGCTTGTGCTTGTGTTCATCAGCGAACTCCGATAAGGATTTGTGCAAAAGCTCAACAGGTCTAACCCCAAGTCTCGCGCAAGATTCTAGTGACCGCGGGCTGGTTAAAACATACCTGTTGCCTTGGGCGTCCTTTGTGTCAAAATTATTAAGATCCAGACGCGGAGTCGGAGAATCGTGTTTTCTTTCCTCCATAATACGATAATCTCTATAGTTGCTTTATCTTGACGGAATCCACATAATAACAAATCAAATAAATCATACAACTATAAAATTTGTTCTTTTCTAATACAAACAACTCAGAATTCGCAATATAAACTTAAATAATTTAAACGTAAATAGTTAAATAAAAGTGTCGCAAACGTTATAATTTGGTCACACCTTACCACAGATACTGTATCACGCTCTTCAATCTGCCTGTGTCAGGCGCTGTCAGACGGAGCTGCCGGAGTGCGCTGGCGCAGCGTCCACACGCTGTTTTCGTGACCATGGCAAACAGAGTCCTCGGTGTAATTAACAAGAAGGGACTCGCTTCGCCGTCACAGGATTGTCTGAGCCTCCTCTGTCCGCTGGTGGAACAATTGCAAGTACATCAAAATATAAGGGAACATTTTTCTAGTCCTCGCCGAGTCATAATAACCATTAACTACGGAAAAATGTGTTGACATCTTGTGCATACAGGTTTCTTTATATAGTTCCATACGTTTTTTATTATTTGTCAGTATGTATGATTGTAATTAACACTACAAAGGTTGATAAGTTATTGTAAAGTCAAATGACATTTGGCAACAGAATTACGCACTAAATGTGCAGTTTTGAAGAATAAATATATCACGTCGAAAACACGATTTAAATGCAGTAACTTAAATTGGTTATTTTTCAAGCACTAGGTGGCGGTGTTTTACTAATCTGGTGCAGTATTCTGTATTATTTTTTCTGGTGAACAGACATTATGTAAACCACAAGCTTCAATAAAGGCGAGCTGTACTTTTATACTGTCAATAGCAAATCCTTTAAGCCCTGTAAATTTCGAGGTTTGGCCTCCATGAATTGGACATGTTTTTCCAGCACATCCCACAACAGGATTGAGATCTGGAGAATTTGGAGGCCAAGTCAACACCTCAAACTTGTTGCATTCCTCAAACCATTCTTGAACCATTTTTTGCAATGCCGTGCATTATCCTGCTGAAAGATGCCTCAGCTATCAGAGAATATCGTTTCTGTGAAGGGGTGTACTTGGTTAGCAATAATGTTTAGGTAGGCGAATGGCAGGACCCAAGATTTCCCAGCAGAACACTGCCCAAAGCGTCACGCTGCCTCTGTTAGCTTGCCTTCTCCCCATAGTGCCTCCTGGTGCCATCTCTTCCCCAGCTAAGCAATGCACACGCACCCAGCTGTCCACGTGATGTAAAAGAAAATGTGATTCACCAAACCAGGCCACCTTCTTCCATTGCTCTGTGGTGCAGTTCTGATGCTCACATGCCCACTGTAGGCACGCTTGGCAGTGGACACGGTCAGCATGGGCACCCTGACTTGTCTATGACAATGCAGCGCCATATCCAGCAAACTGCGATGTGCTCTGTGTTCTGACACCTTTCTATCAAAACCAGCATTAACGATTTCAGCAATTTGAGCTACAGCAGCTCTTCTATTGGATCAGATCACACAGGCCAGCCTTTGCTTTCGTATGTGTATCAGTGAGCCTTGGCCGCCCGTGACACTGTGGTCGGTTTCCCTTCCTTTGATCACTTTTGTTAGGTCCTGACCACTTCAGACTGGAAACATCCCACAAGAGCTGCAGTTTTTGAGCTACTCTGACCCAGTCATCTAGCCATCACAATTTGGCACTTGTCAAGGTCACTCAAATCCTTACACTTGCCCATTTTTCTGCTTCCAACACGTCAACTTCAGGGACAAAATGTTCTCTTGATGTCAAATATATCCCACCCACTTCCAGGTGCCACTGTCACAAGATAATCCATGTTACTCACTTCACCTGTGAGTGTTCATAATGTTATGGCTGATTGGTGTATGACCTGTATGCAGCACTACCTCTAAAGCCAAATAAGGCCATTTGTATTCTACCTAACAGTGATTTCAACATTAACTTGACACATTATGACAGGTGCTGGCAAGAACAGTAATTACCGGTGACTGATACTTCAAGCAGGGTTTCTGATGTGAGAACATGCGCCCTATCAGCTGTTGCTGATAAATTTACACTTTACACAATGAGTCAGTCGGTGTTTTGTCAGGCTCAGGATTTACCGAAGTTACAGAACAAGAGGCACTGATGGACACAGACATAAATATTCCACTAATACAAGCACATTCGTTTAGCTGAACTTTTTGGTATTATTGCCTCCATTGACAAGAAAATAGCCCTGCTAAGAAACCAAATTGAAGTTTTTTTTTCCACTTTTCCTTCTTAAAATAACTCTTGGTCACTTGATAATTGATAACGGCCTAACAATAATATGGATTATCTTGAGATAGGTGCTCTTAAAGTGAATGAAAAATAGACATTAACAATTCACACCTGCACACAGGTTACTAGTTTGTTAAGTACATTTGCCTAATTGTGAATCCTTTGGCTTTTGCTGTAATCTGTAAGATTTTTTTTCAGCTGTGCATACCCTCAAAATGGTACACGTGAAAAACTCAGGATGACAGCTGTTTGGGACATGCCACACCCTGTACTCCACAGCACCACCTCTAAATCCAAATAAAGCCATTTGTATTATACCTCATTGTCATTTCAACATTTTTAACTTGTGCTAGAAACACCAGCTTCATTTATACCCCACACCATTCACACAATGTATGACGTTAGAATGTGAAATTTATGTAAATGTGGAGAATGTAAGAAAACTGGCAAATCTGTGTGAGCCCAGGTATGTCTGTTTGATGTTTAACAATGATAACAGATTTTGCCATTTTTATTATAACAGGACAAGAGATATGGTTTTCCCAGTAGTAAAATCTTTGCTATATTAGCATTGTGTGAATATTTGAAATTACAGCATAAAGTTTCAATATTGCCATGTTACTTCCATATTTACACATACTGAAAAGCATTTGGCACAGGGACAGACATGGGGAGCTTCATTTAAAAAAATTGATTTATTTCCACTTCCAAGAGGACACATTTTCAGTTAGCCACATTAGTACTGGCAGGGCTTTAGATTAAGAAAACAGAAGACATTAAACAGTTATAACTGTCTGCTCAATTTCCTTCTAATATGTAGTTCTGGAAATTAGATCCTGCACTTAAAACAGACTACTCTGTCACAATACTACTATAGGGCCTCCATAAAAAATAGGATGCTTTTAGTATTTAAGGATAAAAAAACATTTTAGACCATTTCCAATTTCAAAAAAAATCTAATTTTGGAGTAATTTTAAAAGAAAGTTGCACTTTAACATCCAAGCCTGTTAGTCAAACTAAAGGCTACTACCTTGCTCTGGCCACAGTGAGAACCAGAGCAGATACATTTTTTAGGTTTTACCACAGCTGTATTACATTTTAGCACCAGAGTTACTGGCACAGCGAGAACAATGTACAGTGCATGAGATCTGGCAACAGCTGCAAAAATTCAGCAACAAACTGCAACTCTACTTGCGACTAATTGGATATCTTCTGAAGGTTGGTATTCTAGTATGGGACACTGCTGTTGGACCTCTGCCAGAAGTCAGTATTCTAGTATGGGACACCGCTGTTGGACCTATGCTGAAGGTCAGTAGTCTAGTATGGGACAATGCTTTTGAATCACTGAATCATGGTCACCATCACAGGGCCCCCATTCTGCATTTCTGTAAAATAGTGGTGACCACTATTACAAATACCAAAAAATAATACAGTACTTGGATTGTTGCCATGAATGTGTAAAAAATGTGTGCTGCGAGCGGGGGGGGGGTCACCGCGTTCCACTGCTCTGAGCACCTGCTAAGGGCAGTAGGAGTAGCTACAAGTGTGAGAGCTCCTGTCTTTTAGGTATTGTGCTCCCTGCCTTCTCTTGAACTCGTCTGAACCCTGGTGCAAGTAAGTTTGCAGCTTCTGTTTTTAAAGTCATCAAATGGCAGTACCAAAATTTTATTAATGCATTTTCAGCCTTTAAAAGAGTGAATTGTTCAGTTTCTTTTACTTAAGTACTTTTGTTTTGTATTAAAAAAAAGTCCAAATTTAGACCAAGGTCAGTTTCCTTCAATGTCACCATAAATACATTTATGTTAATTATATAAAGGACACTTGATTGCTGCTGTTCCCTGTGTATGCAGTAATGACAGCAAACACACACAGCTTAATCTGTGGATATGAAGCATCAAGAAATGTGCCAACTTCACCAGGGAAATGAGGTTGTAACAAGGGCTCTGAGGAAGTGAACATGGCATTTAAAGATGGGGCAAAACAGTTTACTTCTGTACATACTTAATTGGGAGAGGCACATAAAGTAATCAGATAAATGGCTGCTGTGATGTCCTGTGTTGCTGTAAAACTAAACCATGCCAAGTCTCACCCTTCATCTACATGCATGCTACTAATTCTTGACTGTAACTAACAAGAGGGCTGCAAAATGCTTGTGCCACCAAAAGATGGCGCACTTTCTCCCACAAACATAGACCAAGCCCATAGCCCATACTGTCTAGGAACAGGAGAATCCACTGCACTTCAAAGTTGTGTGGCTCAGTTTTTCAATGTTAAAGCTGTTTTATTATTTTGTATTAAATAGTGGCATCAGAACTGTGTCAAGTACAATACAACACACAAAATGTATTTCCTGTACTAGAGAATGTGTACAACAAAGAAAAGACAAACGGTGGTGACCTCATAACGCACATCTCACTGAATTTTTGCCACAGATGAGATAAGCTCTGTCAGGACCTTCTGCGTGCGCACGCTAGAGAGATGACTCAACTGTCTAAGCAGGCAGATCCACATCTTCCATCACCACAGCTCATGAGATTAAAGAGGTGGACATACACACAGACAAGTCTAAGCACACACATTCAAAGTATGCAAGCGTGAGGCACGTCGTATCGAACGCACGTCTCCAAATTCTGTACCACTGATTTCCTCCACAGTGCACAAACCCTGGGCTTCCTTTGGGAATCCTTTCCTAACCATCTGTGATGCGGTCTGTTGGGAAACTCATTTCCTCATGAGTAACCCTAACCACAAAATTAAGCACCACCCAGTGTGAACAGACAAATTATAAGGCATGTAAAAATATGAAGGGCATTTATTTGCATAGCAGAAACCTTTCATGATGCGACTGTCAAAGAAGGGTCAAGGACTGTCTTTATCTCCTTACTGGTCAGTGTCTGCTTACAGATGACATCTCTTCCTGTGACTACTTCACAATGCAGCTTCAACTGTCCTGATAGCACCATTTTGTGAATAGCATTTCATTTTGTGAAAACTTACACCTTGGTTTAAAAAAAAAAAAAAAATTACTATACCACAGAAACAGTAATGCAATACAGCATTAAAAAGCTAAAAAAAAAGGATGAAAAAGAAAGAAAATTGTCAAATGCAAATAAAAGAACCCAGCAGAAGTGACCATGACCACAATTAAAACACCACTTTACAATGGTGCTGCATATGTCATTGTTTAATTACTTTAGAACAGAATACAAATGTTTCTGCTACACAGAAGACTAAAAATCTACCGTTGTCAAACACCTGGAGCCAGTTGTTAAGGGTATGAAGCAGTCGGCCACGTATTGCAGGCGACAGGTAAACCACAGAGGAAAAGTGCAGAACTCCAGGGTGGACAACAGTATAAATGTTCAGGCACAGCCACTGTAGTGGTGATATCAGTATTACGCAGGAAGAAACCTTCAGTGTTCGGCCCTACTGTGTTTCTGTTCAGCACAAACACACATTGTGTTTTTAATTTTTTTAACAAAAGTTAAAAACGCACCCTGTGCATTTCAGAAAAGCTATCAAGAGAGCACTGCTGTGTCAAAAACAAAACAAAAAGTGAGTGTACAAAGAAAGCACTGTAAGGAAACGTCATATAGAAGTCAGACTAAGTTCTTCAAAATCCTGAGCATATAAACCATATAAACAAAAGGCCAAAAGACAATAAAAAAATGACAAATTAAAGTCTTAAAAATCGTCAGCTCCAGCTTTTTGTGTTAAAAAGTTAAGTCTTTCTCCCTGAGCCCCAGTGTCATGGCGTGGGTCTTTGGGTCGCCTGCATGTTCAGTCAGAGGGCGGGACTCTTTAATGCAGCTGGTGGAGGACCAGTCAATACTGGGAGGGATGGGACAGGTTAATTGGCAGGGGACGGAGACCAGTCACTGTGCAGTGGCAGGGCCTATCGGCGAGGCTGGTGGCGACTGGGCCTGGGTAGGGGGGACGAGGAGCAGGAAGGCAGGGAAGCTGTGGCATCTTCGGCTTCCTCCAGCTCGCCCTGGAGCTCCTGGCTGACGCTGGACTGGAGGGCGGCTGGTGTGAGCCACTCCTTGGGCAAACAGCTCTGCAAGAAGGGCACGCAGGAACTGAAGTAGGCCAGTCGGTTCACCCAGCGAGGGATCTCCCTCCCACACAGGATCTGGAAACAAAGTCATCTGGGTGAATCACACGACCTACAATTAATAACCAATGAGAACACTCCACTGCCAAAGGGCAGACTTTGTGCTCCTGGTTTTCAGGAGAACAGGGTACAGAGAAAACCTCACTTTACCTACATTACACCTCCGTAAACACAGCCTTAATACACTGACAGTGCACAACAAAGTGAACAGTGCAGGGAACGGCTATCAGGACCTCTGGCGTTTTATATCCGTACAAGTCACCCTGTTTCTGGACAGGGGGAAGAAATGGTTAAAAACCACATGAGTGCTGACAGACATTGTATCATTGCTTTCAGCACAACTTTGGCAACACAACATAACCAAAATAAAAATATATAAATATTCTTTTCTGCAAGGAAGCAGTTTGTATGGATTATCTTTGCCTGCATGAGTCATAATGGGATTAACCCGGTTTAGAGGAGTCCCCACACCCATCCCATCCCCCCTTCTGGGTCCAGTTCAGTCATGGGCTGTAACGGGACACGTATGTCTGACCCCATGCTGACAGATATGTACAGAGGGCTCATATACAGCAGGTCAAATGCTGCGCTGTACAGCATGGTAGCAGTACACCCTCCCAATCCTGTCAGTCTTCAAGATCCACTTTATCTGTATGCAGGAGGTAAGCATGGATTCATACCACGAACTGGTTCAAAGGTGGGGTTTTCCTGTAGTATGGGATCCCTGAACTGGGATGGTGCAAATGGATCATACTAGATTAAAATGTGACCTAAGCAAAAAATTATAATTAAATAAATGCAAATAGCATCTGCCTTTAAAAAAAAAAAAAAGTTCCTTAATGATTAAATTATAAACAGCTTCCTTAATGATTAAATGGCTGGTCTGCTATTGACTCTGTTCAAAACATCTGCTGTGGTTCTCATTTAGCATTATTAGCATGAAAGCCTCTAAACGGGAAACTACATCATTCGGTTTTAATGTAAACATTGTTACTGCTGAGGCTAAACAACAGTACAATGCAATATGTTCTGTCTGAGCAGGGTCAGCACATTCTCATGTCACAGATTCACCAAAGTAACAAACTTCCTACAGCGCCATGTTTTTGGACAGCACTGGGACTTTAGTAAGGGCGTTAAGTAGTCATCGACTCTGAGGTCATCAGCATGCTAAAGTACACTTCAAAAATGACAGCACTCATTTTTGCTGGGTTGGATTCCGGGATAAAGGAATATGAGATTGAAGGGGCTGAGCTGATGCAATACTGAAGTTAGGGTAAGAGCAGATCAATGCTGAAAAGCCTGTTTGGCACTCAAGATGACTGGTCATTACTGCACATGCCTCTGGTCATTACTTAAAGAGCAGGAGGGGGAAGGCTTGTGTTCTCACTAGCAATTGACAGTAATCACCCGCTGAATAAGGCCACTGTGACGTGTGTGTCTCAGGAAAAATAACTGCATGCACAACCAAGAAATGGCACGTTTTGTTCTGTGAAGACTGTTGGCTACAGATGTAGACTGCTTAACTGCACAACTCGGAAGAGTGCTAACAGGAAGTAAAGAACAGAACTCATCACATATGTAGTAGCTGTGCTAACTGGAGGCTGCGGCACTAACCAGCAGTACCAACAGCTGATGTTAGAGGTGCTTCTCTGTGCCATTTGCTCTTCAGCCAGTGCAACGGTGACTCTGTAGCCACACAGCACGGTACAAAGAGTTACCTCTGAGAGGGCTGAGGAGAAGTGGTTGCAGTTCTTGTGCATGAGGTGGTAGGCGTTGCCCTTGTACTCCTTGCCCATCTCCTCCACAATGCGCTCCACATCCTCCTCTGTGAAGTCAGTGCTGCCCAAGACGATGGCCTCCCTGTGGATACAGCCGGGGGGGAGGGGAGGGGGTGGGGGTGACAGCACATGGCCTGTTTAACACCATATAACTATGACAACTGCATTTCCCACAATTCACAATAAGCCACTGGTTCCCAACCCTGGTGTCACAATGACATATGGTCGCCTGATATGCAACATAGGTAAAAATTGATTTTTTTACGGAACCTTTAAGCCATATTCAGACAAAGTGCTTCATGTCAAGTTAACTTAAGGTCTCCCTGTTTGTTGCCTGATACAAACGTTGTCTTTAAATAAATCTGTGTGGGTTGATTAATGTGCCCATCTGGGCGACTGTGGTCAAAAATTAAAGGGTTGAATCACTGCTGTTCGTACCCAGAGTGCTCTTAGAAAACTGGCATGAGGTGGTTGCTCTGGAGGTGATAAATCACAGACCACAACAGGCAGTTCTGGCTCAACCATTCAGTTAGAAAGTCCTTCCAAATAATTAGAAGCCTCCAATGTTTCCAGTAGGGCATAGGGAATGTAATTAAAAGAATATGTACATGTGTGCTCCAACAGACAGAGCTGCCCCTAAAGCTGAGGGAAGGGCACACCTTGTCCACTACCCTGGGACCTACTTGAGGCTGAGGGAAGGGTACACCTTATCCACTATCCTGAGGCTCAGGGAAAGATACAGTACACCATGTCCTACTGGGACCTTGTAAACGTATTTCAGCAGTCAAAACTCTCGTGTCAGATAATCCATGCTGGGTTTGATAATTTCCAGTCAGTGCTGTAATACATGTGCCAAAGTATTCCATGTAAACAAAAGATCCTAAGTGACCTTACCTGTAAAAATCTCAAATATATTGTGTACCTGTAATTTTGGATGTCGTTACATTATAAAAATCTAAGTATGTACACACTGGTTAAAATCAGTGTTTTAAAATGTTACACAAGACTGTATTTTCACGTTAAAAAAATAAGGCCTTTGTAACCTCCCTTTGTGTTGGCTGCTGCTAAGCACAGTGTGTCCCTGAAAAATAACAATGTAATTTTTCATTGCACTTGAAGTAATCTGAGTTAACCTACACATGACCTTGGCCCCAAAGTTTCTAAACGCCTGTTAAAGGTGGCTTAATAGCACTATAAGCAGCATGTAAATGAGTTTAATACAGTGCTTTTTTAAAGACCATTAGAATGCAAATGTAGTGAATTTAAAATAGACTCGATGACAAATATTGATTTTTTAATATTTTACTAGTTTATGCCAAACCAAGACGTTTGTACTGCCAGGTGATCTGTGGACAAACTAACATTTATGAAAAGGGGAAATGGGATTACATTTCAATAAATAAAAAAATACATTCAAATATTCACATAGTTAAATTCATGCAAACAGCTGAAATATCTGTTGTTTTGGCCTTTGCAGTTTCAAAGCAATGTGAAGCTTTTCCTCCCACGGTATGAAAACAGTTCAGCAATTTTTATCCTATGTACACTGCATGCCTAGATGTTTACATAACTTTTTGGGTTTAAAAAACCTGAGCAATACAGCAGAGATTTTGTGGTGTGTAGCTGGAGGTACTGAAGTAGAGTATGAGAGCAGCAGGTGGAAGACAGAAAAGTCCAACAGACAGTGAAGGAACCAGTTACCCTCCTGCCACCATAAAGGGCAGCATCACAGACCCTTTGTCACAGACACAGCAGCAAAGTGAAACGACAAACCGCACAAACCCGACACAGGAGTCCTCGGCTGTGATGCTCAAACACAAACAGCGGCAGGTCATCCACCATCTATTCTCCTTCAAAAACCATGTTACATATTCAGCAGGACATGTCCAACATGTCTAAGTCACAACTGAGCAACTTTACATTACTTAGACTGAAGATCTGCTTTCACACAGATTAATATTTCCTGGAAGGACAAAGTGTGTGCTCGCCTACAAACTGAAAGTGAGAATTTATTCAGTGACAAAGACTCTATATTAGGAACTAGATAAACAAGTCTATTAAAGCCAATCAATATTTCACTTGGTGAACAAACTAAACAGTAACAGCCATATTGAGGAAAACAACACTAGCTGAAAGACTGGCGTGCTTACAGGTGTCTTTATTCATGTCACTGGGTCAGTGCAAAAACAGAAGTAACGGAACAGATCAGGTGTTACCAACAAGCTACAGAAAAATGTTAATACTAAAGGCTGACATTATGAGAGGAAAGTCCATGTACCAGCATGAAATGTCCCTTTGAGCAACATCCCAGAAACCCCTGGAATCCCAGCATCCAAGACAACTGCAGCTCAGATTTTGGCTGTAGCCATGTTTAGCAGACAGGGTGAACACTGCATGTCAGTGATGTGCTCTGAACCACAAATAGCTGCCACTGAGAGACACAACAGGGGTAAACACAAGCAGCACCTTTGTACTACCCTGCTGCAGTGTGGTGTTACTAGGGTAAAACAGCATCTCTGAATAACCAGCACGCACTGCATTGATGAGTGTAATGTGATACTACTAGTACAGACCATAATAAGCAGCATGAGAGTCCACCCACATCTGCAGCTTTAAAAGAAGGTGGTTTGAGCGTGTGCAAATTCACGCTCCCTGTATTGCACAGAAATGCACAGAAACACCCACACACTGTCACACACTCTCTGCGTGCATCAGTAATGATAATCACTCACTCACACACACATACACACACACACACCACTGACAGTGAAAAGAAAAGAAAAAAAAATTAAAAAATCAGCAAATCAGCAAGATGTATGCTGTGAAGGCAATTTTATCTAGAAAGTTGCATAACTCAATGAACATGCAGAAAGAAAAAAAAATTCCCCTGTCCACCCCCTGCAGCTAACAAAATGGACTGATCCTTTGAGTTGCTACCCATTGCTCTGTTTCAGGCCCATATGAGCGCTGCAGCGCTTAACATAATCTGACGCCTTGGTTTAATCTCAATATAATCTGACATGCACAGTATCTACTCCACTACTCAGCTACCGGGAAGCTACCGACCCTAACCTGGAAGCAAATGTGTCAAAGCCAGTGATATTAAAGTGGTTTATGAGGCTTTTCACAAGGGAGGGTTCGAGCAGAACAAGGACAGAGCTGTAATAAAGGCAGTTTTAAAGTTGCAAAACAGCCTTGTCCACATCCTCACAGACACAGGGAGGCTATTATGCAGCTGTTCTTCACAGTCACATGCTAGCTCACCAAACTAGGGAGAGAGAAACTGTAAGTATCTCCATTTAAGAACAGTGGGTCAATGAAAGTGCCTCCCATTCATACTTGGTGTTTAAGAGATCATTTAAAAATGAATACACTGAAATGTTGTTGTTTTAAGCACCAAAATAAATTCAAATACTTGTTCACCAAAAATTTTAACTTCCAACATTCTTGCAATTAAATGTTGACAGTATAATTAAAGACAAGTAATCATGAGCAGCCCGTTACATGGCGAAAAGAGTGTCAATAGGTTGGGTCTACCTGGCTTTTAGTGACTCTCCTCTGAGCAGCATCACACATGTGTTAGGCCTTACTGCTACCTCATATGCTAAGCATTATGTTAACTGTAATACGTTCCCTTGAGCGAGCGTGCTTCCCGACGCGTGAAGATAACAGGCTTTTTAAGGGCTGGTTACAACAGATGCAGCCAACAGTAAACAAAGCTTGACCCACAATGTTCTGTAACTAAAAACACTACTAACTTGTTCTGGTTTGATGACCAGCAGGTAATGCTATACAGATATAACACGTCCAGCAGCCCCACTGCCCATTCTGTCTAATCCATGGATAATTCTGGAACAAAAGGCTGCCTTCTAGATTCCGACCATGGCTACATCCTTCCTGATACTTACTTGAATTTGAACGTCTCCCCAAGTTCTGTGGCGTCTCCAGGTGTGATCTCGAATATCCCTGAGAAAGGGTATGGATGCCCTCCATAGGCAAACTCTGTGAACAAAGGCAGGAGGTATCAGCAGATATGAAAACTGTAAACACAAGCAGGAGGTATCAGCAGACATCAAAATGGACACTTTCTATTTTAGTGGCAACACTTGGTTCTCACCACCATGCTTAACGCTGAAATAAAGCGTGACGTTCCTCCATGAGAGGATAAAGGGGAGCCAGAACACCTCCATCTGATTGTCCTCTTACTGCCTTCATCTTCATCATGGCCATGTGAAACCGAGATGAAGCTGAGCGTAGTAAACTACATGTTCCACTACCACACACCTATCTGTCCAATGCTATAACACGTTCTGTCAGAAGGCCGTGTTCAGCAGTTATCCAGTCTGCTGGGACTGAAACATGTGACATGCTGAAGGAACAGGGACATAGGCATGATCATGCACACGCATGTATGCAGAACCATGTCCGTAAAAACAACTACCACAGTAATGCCTTAATCCCTCCACCTCTTGTTCAATCGTGAGAATTTGCACTAACATGAAGTTCAGCTGAGGACAGTACACGCTCTTATTTTAAATGTTACCATTATCTGCCTTAACTGGGCCATCTGTCATCGGGTCGATTAGCCCTCATATGCATGAGCTCACTGTTTGGGTGAAAGGGAAACGAAGCCCCCACTCACACTGCAGGGACATGTTAACACCACTAAAAGGGGCCTTTACAAACTGCACAGCTGTTTTAGAAACCCAGCTGTGTGCTGAAGACGTTATAAGGAAGGAAGCAGGAAGCCGCTAGCTGGGCTACCAGCAAATGAGGGTCTTCTATCCTTTGGCAAAGCGAGACCTACAGTTATCAGGTTAACGTTTGTCCTAAACTGGACATGTTGGCCAAAACACAGGCAGGAATGTTGACAAGGGCTTTATGCAGGAAAAAGTCTGACATCACAGGCTCCAACAGCTGTTTCTCGGCCTTGGAGTTCCCCTTCCTGCCTCACCCTGAACCCCAGGAACCGTTCCATGGGGTGATTTAGGGCTTAGTGTGCTTGCCATCCGTCTGCCACCAGCCAAACCATCTGCATAAGACAGTACATGGCCAGGGCAGGAGCGGGCCACGTGTTCTTCCCTACCACTATTGTTATTTGTCTCACAAGGGGAAATTAAGGTTTCTTCTTCTTACAGCAACGGCAGGGACCCTTGGAGTCCCGAGCCAGGTGGACCAGCTCGAGACAGTTCCGGCACTTAAGGTCCAGAAAGTCCTCAGCCTTGTGGCCATGGCCCTGGCACACCCTGCAGAAGGGAGGCTGTTCACCATGAAACAAGTGCTCTCTATTGGAACCAGTGCAAAGTTATTGCAGGTCAGCTGAGATAAAGTTAACGCATGGTCTTCAGGAAATACTGAGGAGACTGTCTGACCCAAAACGGCTCCAGTGACTAGAGCCCCCCCATGACAGCATGCTTATGAGGAGCACCTGTCATGTTGTGTGTGGCTGTCTATACAAGCACTTGCCTTACCTCTGCCGTAGATCTCTATCCCTGAGTGAAAAACCCCAATTCCCAGAGAGGCGGTGAACTCGTTGATCCAGTACTGAAAGGAGAAAAGACACCATGACACCAACTTTGTCTCAATTTCGTCTCTTGTATAGCTTATTTCAGTTTTGCCATGGAAATGTGGGTACCCACTCCTGCAAGTGGTACCTGCACCAGTCGGCCTGGATGCTCAGGGGACCCGTGTGTCATGGTCATCTACCTCAGCAGGTAGTGAAGGGGGGAGAAGCATGAGGACAGACAGTGTGCCAAGCTGGGATCTGCGTTACCAGCCCAACACAACCTGTTCTGCTCCAGCTCTCCTTCACGAGAACAGGAACAGCACACAGCCAGGGCGACGCACTCATCTTAAACAAATCGCCTTTTACATTTCTGAATACGAGACACATTCATTCTCATTCACAGCACACTCAGAGGACTGCTGTTACTGCTCATGCTCTGTCAGCTCCACGGTCAGTAATCTCCATGTCACATGACCCTATGATGCTTTCTGAACCTATTCAGCTTACTTCTTTAATAGCCTTGTTGTTGTGTTCTAAGCAAACTCACTTTGATAGTAAGATGCCTGAAAGCTAAATACACACATCACCACCGAAAAACAGCTTTCCATCAATGAACCAATGCACTCTGTGCATGGGTGTAACGGGTATGCAGAAATTCACTCTGGGATACCAAAACACTACCACACACCATTCAGAGAAAAAGAACAGAATCATGGCTTAGCAGAAACAGGTCTTGTTTTAAGTGAGTGAAACCCAGAAAGTGGAAAGGCAGCTTCATTAGTCCCTGTGGAAAGATAACCTAATCCAATCAGGTGTGAGTGCGAGCTCATTAGCAACAGGAGGACTGACTTTCCTGATGGATCTCATGGCTAAAGATTAGCGATAACCCTTTATGTTTTAATATACTGCATCTTAAAAGATGTACTTTTTCTGTTGCATGTGTTCCACCAATACAATGTCAACAGCTTTCAAGTGTACACTTCATATGTGATACCCTACAAAAGCTAAGCACAGTTCAGCCTGGTAATTAGTAGCCTGATGGGAGACTGCCTGGGAAAGCGACTGTCCATGCTTGAAGTGGTGTTAGTGGGACCAGCAGGGGGTGCTCACCATGCAGTCTGTGTAGGCCATAACTCCTCAGTGCAGTGATGAGGACACTGTACTTTGAAAAGTGGCATCGTCCTTCAGAAGACACACAAGAATATCCTGACTCTCTGTATTCATTAAAGCTCGCAAGGCTTTATGAACATAAAGAGTAGGGTTGATCCCTGGTCTCCTGGCTAGATTTCCCCAAACAGTCATTATGGGCTCCTAATAATCCCCTTGCATGAATTTGCTGTATCACTCTGTCCTCTCCACCTGTAGCTGGTGTGTGGTGAACTTTCTAGCACCGTCTAAGGCTGCTGCAGCATCGTCTAGATGTACGCTGCATACTGATGGAGGAGCAAAGCCCGTATTCCATCTTAATCTGCTTTGGGTATCATGAAAAACCTCATATGAGCATAATATTCATTCTTTCATTTGTTCATTCATTCCAAACTACTCTTGTAAGATGCAGCTGGGGGTTTCTTCGTCACCCCTCTCCTTTGCTTTTTGGACATGTAAATACAAGGCTGACATGTTTGCTGAGAAATGCACCCTGAGTATATGCAAAATGTGAAGAATGAGGTTACCAAAATGGTATATCTACCTGCTTCATGACTGCCATGTCCACAATGCCCAGCAGTCTGAAAGATGACCCAGATGTGGGTGCTGGCATATAACTCATGCACGTAAAGCAGCACAAAGACGATTCATAAGCAGGCCAGTTTCACTCCAGATCAGTAACCATATGAACAGAAAAGCCATGTGCTCCCCCACTGCATTAGAGCTACATCTGTGGCAGGAAACCACATGTGTTTTCTTCACATATGGGGCTGTCAGCATCCAACCGCTACAAGGTGAGGGGTGAAAAAGCCTCATTAAGGCACCTGAACAGCAGCCTCACCTGAGAACCTTTCTCCAGTATCTCAGTGTCTCCTACTCAAAATTCTCCCTGTGATAAATGGTGATGGCAATTTAACTATACATGAAGCACAGATTTTGTTTATGGAGGCTCTGTGTGGGTCTTTCACACAACCCTACTGCATATACAATACGTCCACATAGTACTAAGTAAGAGCCACACCACCCAAAGCTTCTTCCATAAGTGGGTGGGGGATCATTTCATAGACGTGGGACAAGGGAGGCATGATGGCATATCATCATTAATCATGCTCAGCTCAGGGGCAGTCTCTACCTCTGCCTGTACCTGCAGGCTTCATTCATCAGTCCAACATACTTAAGACCAGCACAGTACAACTTTTTTTTTTTTTTTTTTTTTTTTAAATACTTTATTAATCCCAGAGGGAAATTGCTTCTCTGCATTTAACCCATGCAGCAGTGAGCAGCCACATGGCACCCAGGGAGCTAGCGCTAAGTGTCTTTCTCAAGAACACACCTGGCTGGGATTTGAACCAGGGACTAGGGGACTTCCGCCTCACAGTGTTTCTGTGACAATAAACATTTGCATCATGGAAAAATGCCTGCAAGGTCTTATCACTGACAACACCAAATAAAGAAACCACAATACATCATTATCATTCACAAACACTTGAGATATATTGATAAATGCCACAAAACAGCATTGGAAACTAAATGTGCTATGACAGCATTTAGACAGATGAGGTGGCAGAGGCCATTTGACTACTGTCTTGTGCAATGGTGACGCACAAAGTGAATGAGAAGGTAGCTGAAGAGTGTGTGAACCCATGTGTCCTGGAGAGATTGGGCCCTGGGGAGCTCTCAGCTTTACGAGCATGCTACTAGAGTGAGGAGGAGGAGCAGGAGAGTTACAAAGCGGAATATGGGCACAAGAGAGAGACAGACTGTGTGCAAATGCAAGGTACAGATGGCAGGGATGCCCAGACCCAGTTTTCCCACCACATGTGCCACTCCATTATGTTTCTGTTACCAATAAAAAACTGTCTGCATGGCAGCCATGCACTAGGCAGCATCTGCATTTACAGTCTAGGCCTTGTTCTAGTTTTTGCACTGCATCGCAGCTATAGCATTTAGATTGCTGACATTGTGGAAACAAGATCAGCGTTTTACAGAAGGGTTGGCTGAGACCATCATCATCGCAAAGCACAGCAGAGGCTGCCCTGTCACCTTAGCACGACCTTGACAGCGGTGATCCAACAAAACAGTATAATACAACTGACCATGAGGCTTCAGGAAGCCTTGAAGCAACAGAAAAACAGAAGTCAACACAAAAATACACATATGCACACAGACGCGCGCGCACACACACACACACACACACAAACATATAAACACATGTTAAGAATTAAAAAAATAAATAAATAATAAAAAAAAATAAATAAAAAATTTGAGGTGAACGATTTTCAGTTTGCCCCCAAAACAAGTGAAACTTGACAAATGGACACAGTTCTGCCCTGGTTGCTCCACGACCTTGACCAATGCCCTGCAGGAAGAGGCTCAGGTTGTGCGCACTGGCTATCGCATTGCACGGCTACAGCCTGACAGTTCACAAACAGACACAAAACCCAGAAAACTTGCCTTTCACAGACACAGTCAAACTGAAATTAGCAAAAAGTGAACAGGGGAACGAAGCGTTCTGTACGCCGAGTGTTTTCACAGAACAGAAAGATACGTGCTCGAAAGCCCGGCGGCTCTCAAGTACAACAGTGTGGAACGAAAGCAGGCTGTGGACACACTGTACAGCGCTTTGTTTTGTGGAAAGAGCAGCACATTTGCATGGCAAAGGCCAGCGGCACTTGTTAAGCAGCAGCTGGGACCCTGCAATCACGCTGCGCTGCTGTGTTTCCTCACTGTTTTTTCTCATGGAAATGCTGCTCGGCGACACTAATACAAGGCAGCTAAATACAGCCTGAGGGGATCTCGATAATCACCAAGCCTTTTATCTGGGCTCTTAAGCGTCTGTGATAACTTTAAAATGAGCACAATGGGGAACCTTTTACCATTGCCATTGTT
This sequence comes from Chitala chitala, assembly GCA_025773905.1. NCBI lineage: Eukaryota > Metazoa > Chordata > Actinopteri > Osteoglossiformes > Notopteridae > Chitala > Chitala chitala. Next base: position 695,191 of record JABJVR010000077.1, read on the forward strand.
ACTCGCATAATCATTTTATTTCTCTTTTTTTGAAGAAAAAATTACCTTTCCCTGGACTTGGCTTGTAGTTTACAACTGCCATACATTTTTATATTAAATGCGTTGATATTCTGCCTAAGATTTGGAAACATGTGTATCTGCAGCAGTGGCTTCCTGAACACAGTCCACGTCTTACGCAACACAGATCCTTTTGCTAGCAAGATGGTAATCCATGTTCAGGTCTGCAGTGCTCCAGGAGACTGCCGCTCAGCCTCATAGGGGAGGGGTGTGCTGTACCTGAACACCAGAACACTGGAAGAACAAGATGCAAGTGTGTGCAGGGAGTATCAATCCGCCTGCTTCTCCTCCCACCCACAAGAGCCTGAGACTTTTGGTGACCCATAATCTTCACCCCCCCGCTGACCACATGGTGCTCTAAAATTAAAAATTGTCCAGTCTCACACCTCCCACTCTCTGTCACATAAACAGATAGCACATTAAAAATGGCACCACCTTTATTATCATCTGCCAATTCAGAAATTATGACTATCCCACAACTTTATCTGAATTTGGGAGGGCTCAGTGAGTGCAGTGTTAAAAATAACAGTAATACAAGCTGCACGGGTCATGTGACCAGCTGTACTTTACATCACTCACTGCATCAACGTGGGTAAAATGTCAGTCCTAGAGAGTTCACTGGAAATCCTCCTCACTCACCGCCTACGCAGTATGGTTTCACCACCGATGATATGATTACAACCACTGAAACTGCAGCTCTCCTTCCTTTAAATCTTTAACAAGTTAAACAAGTATCACATTTTCTTTAGGAGCATTTAAATGCCTTCAGGAGGGGCAAAGACAACAAGTCTGACTTCTTCATTGTTCTTCCATTTTAAATCTGTGAAATGCTGTGGACAAGCCACTTGACAACCCAAAGTCCAATCCAAGGACATGTTCCAGTGCACTATTCAGCCCCTTTACCTCCAAGCCATTTGTTAGGCTTCAGTAATGTCCTTATTCCTTGGCCCCAATTGCTTCCAATCGTATTAAAGGCACACTAAACCCCTCACTGTAGTACTGTGCATCTGGCACTTAAGTCTGTGATTACGGGGAAACCTGGCACTGCAGTAATGGTACTTAAGACCAGAGCCCAGGGAATCCTCACAAATCTCCAGGCAAAAGATTTCCCTGAGCCCCTCCCAGAAGGAGGGCTATCCACACACCCTGCAGGCTACTGTTCTACACACTGATTTGGGACATGTTTACAAAAATGACACTGGCAGACATAAAAGAATGTTTGGCTTGTAGTCCTCCAAAAACAATTCAATTTAAGGTTGAAGAGGAGCTAATGTGGGCAGGACAATGGGCACTGGGATGGGCAGCATCAGTGCATTGTGGATGGCACCAGGCCAACAGTACAATCAGGTGGTGCTCACTGATGAGGGAGCATTTAAGGTGACCACCTCACCTCAAATTCTCACATGCATACCTAGTCTGTAGGAGGACACTGAAGTCTCAATGGAATCTACACAAGCAGATGGAACATGCAAAGAACTGACAGAATATCCCACGATCATGGAGATGCAAGCTCCACACTTTGTGTTAAAGAACGTTAAAGGATAGTCTGAACATCCCACAATTGTAAAGATGGCAGGTGCCAATGCTAACCAGTACCTTGGCTCAAATGAACATTAACATCAAAGCAATTAAAATACAAGACAAGAATGGAACCAGAACTCACTAAAGTACTGAAATTAGATGTTCGAAATCAAACTTGCTTTAAAATTAAAATTCAAGACAACACGTGACAAAGCACAACTCTTAAAATGTTAGTCAAGTTAAATGTGGCTGTTTAAAGCACTTAAAGCTACATCAAAAAAGCATCTTGGTTTAAATAAAGTAATTACTTTTGGATATCAAACATTTACAGTTTGTCATAATAGAAAGTTTAGCAACAGTTTCAAAAATACTTCACTAAATACATTTCTAATCTGAAGATGCTGACAACTGCTATATTGTCACTGCTATTCGTTCACAGTAAACTCCTGTTACAACTGACGCTCTAACATCATTGAGCGCAGGTGAGAGGATAACAGAGGGAGAGGCCACGCGCCTCACGGTGTAATGCGCTGCAGACACACACTCATGTCTGATCGCATCCCAGTGAATCGTTTAATTTGAGATGGTCAACGACGTGATTTAATGATCTTGCCAATCAGTCACTGACAGTTGAGAGTTTTCTAGCCTGCTAGAAATTGCATCAATAACTGCTGTGAGAAGCAGCCAATAAGAGCAGAGTATGAAAGCGCAGGCAGAAAAGGAATAATCTGAATAAGGAGAAATATATATTATTTGACTCATGGTATAGATTTCCCTGCTTCTTTTTTTGATATTCACCACTCTAGTGATTCCGTTTTTTTTTTTTAAATCTCTTATTTCTTTTTATGTCCCCTGATTGGTCAAGCCGAATTAAATAAATATATTTATGAAGGAAGGGTGGAAACAAGTTTCTTTGTGCATGCAATCAACAATCCGTCAATCATTTGTAATTTCTCCTACGTTAAGACTGCGCCGTGTGAATTGCTGCATCGGCAATCAGTGTCGTAATGTGTGATGTCACCACACGCTGTAGGCCAACTGGAATGCAGTCAAAAGTCAAAAACACCACATAGCTAGCCTACCTATCAAGATCACAAGCAAACAATGTCCCTGTTATAGAGTTCTTTTGTACAGCAACATTTAATATACAGTAGTATTAAAGTGTACTGCTACCTCCAGGAGACCAGGAGATCAATCAGCGCAAAGCCTCATATGGTACATTCAACCATGTGTCCAGCAAGATAATGTACCAGATGCATGCCTATGTCACCACCAGCTTTTAAGTAGCAGTTTGCTTTAGCAGAGGTTTCAGAACAAATGAAAGCTTTAGGAATACCCATGCTTCATTAGTTCACTGTGTTAAGAAACCAATTACTTAACTGTATGGGGCCCAAGAGGCTAGAGTTCTGTTATTTAAGTTCAACTAAGCTCTAGCTCACAGAATAGAATAGACTCCTATGAAACAAAAGATTTAAATTTTCAGCAAGGGCAATATAGCTGCAGTACATGGCATGCTCTGGACTATCGAACCATAAACCATAACAACATTACAAACATACATACAAGCTCACATTTCAACAAACATCAAATAAAGCTGTCTGCAAAATGCTGACTTCCCTTACACAGAAACAAATATGGAAATGTCAATGTTTAACACTTGTATTAATTATGAAACAATGGCAGTAAAATAAAAAAACAACCATTTGCTACAATCCTGAGATTTTAATTTTCCACATCCTAGGTCAAGGTTGGATGCATTACAGATCAGTCAACAGCATGTACTTTGTTACAGACATGATGCTAAAACGTGACACTTTCCCCACTATTTCCACAAAAGGGACAGTTATGCCAAAACACTCCTGGACTTTCCTACACAATGAAGATCTAGGCCCAGTTACAGCACCAAACCCCATTAGATCTGGGCGTTGCCTGCATCCTAATCCCTCTTGACAGCTCCAGCTCTTTGCAATCTGGTGAGAAAACTGAACGATGCATCACTTGGACCTTTTACACAATGGGATCAATGTAGGTCCATTAGAGCCTGAGTGTGTGTGCCACATGTCTGGAAACAAAGATGTGGAATGCTTCTGATGTGTTTAAAATGTTAGCTAATTACATACAAACGTGAACTTGCAATATGCTGGGGTAATGCTGGCTTTTGTTATTGCTGGGCCAAGTGAAATGCCTTTAGCTTTGTAGACCCCAAGTCAAGTAGACATTCAAAAATTCTTGTTAGGACCAATTATTAAACTCAAAGAGCTTATGTCAAACAGATGAATGTATTTTTATGTTACACTATGAACTAGGTAGTTGTGATATCAAAGTCAGTGTTGAACCAAATAGAAAAATGCTACGACTGTTCAAAATTTGTTACACATCTGTCCCATGGGAGTAGTGACCTTCTAACTTCTGACCTACAGCTCCTATTTATATCTTTATCTAGCTGTTTTTTCAAAACTAGAAAACAATGGTAAGGTGCATATTTCACAGGACTGAAATAACAGTTCAGGCTAGAAATAAATAAACCAATAATGGAAAAAATATATAAAGTTTAACTGTAACAAGACCTAGAAAAATAACAGGAAAATACAGAAAACTGCTGCAAAATGCTTGGCTCATGTCAGTACAACAAACTATTCACAAATAAAAAGTCACAAACAAAGCAGGAATGCAAAAAAAAAAAAAAAACTTTGTTTTGTGCAACCCAGTTCACTTCCAAGCACACAGTAAAATCATTTGTCCGTTTCAAGAAGCTATGAATTGCAAAGCGTCTCTGTGAGGCTGTGAGTGGGTAAAGGGCGATCGATGGGAGCTGTCCATCAGTAGGACTGGTGGGGAAAGACTGGTGGGAAGGGGGGGCAAGCATGTTCTGCTGTCAATGGGAGAGGCAGCTGGGAAGCAGCATCTATTAACAAGCTGCCAACGTTCCTCTCACCACCGTGCCAGTGGGAAGCGGAATGGGGGGGGGGGGGTCCCAGAAAAAATTAAGATATCACGCTGTCATGCGAAGCAGTGGTAATGTGCACAGAGGGCCAGACAAATGAGGGGAGGTAGAGGGGAAAGCCTTTCGTTTTCTCGCCGCACGCCTATCGATCACGGCGCTCTTGTGGAACAGCCCTACTCGCAGCTCTGGAAACTGCTCTTCATGCTGACCGCCTGCAGCTTTTAACCAAGTCCACAGCTCTGATTTCATTCCCGGGTTGTCTGGGCTGCTGTAATCAGTGTTAGCAGCCTGAGACACTCGGTCTCAGCACTCTGTAGAAAATGCCAAGAAGAGCAATGAAAATGCAAATGCCAGTAAGAGCCACAACTTACTTTTCTTGCAGGATTTCAGTTTTTAAACTCAAGGTTCAGTTACTAGACTGATGAAAATCCAGTATATCGACCTCACAACCTCAGTTTAAAAAGCTAGTTAGTAGAATATTTCATGGTCCTTCCTCAAAGTTTAAATATTAAGACGTGACGATTTTTCTGCACTCAGATACAAACATGATGACCAGGTATTTGTGTTGCAGAAACAAGATACATTTTGACTGAGAGCAAAAACACATATTAAATATGCACTATAAAAGCACCCCTGTACATTCACAGTCTTCAGAGACGCACTGTTATTTTCAGGTAAAACTGTTCAGACAAGACTAAAATCTAGTTAAACTGTAGAACTGTGCTGTTATCTCTCTTTCTCACACACTCACATACACACACACAAAAATCACAGCAAGAAAACATGGTGGAAAAATTGCTTAATTCACTAACCGCTAAACATCATGAACAAAGACGCTGTCAGCATGCAGCAAAATGACAGCCTTTGCCTTTCATCCTGACACAAAGCACACACTTTTCATTCCTAATTAGAGCTCAGTCCCATGACGAGGTACATAAGTGGGGATAAAAGGTTCACAAAACGTCATCATAAATATCCCACTATTCCAGTCCATCTGGAGAACATGTGACTGAAATGTAACCACTCATTTTAATCAATTTATGCAAGTGTCATGCAAATATTCCATATACAAACATACAAATGGATAAACAAAAGATTAACGTTGAGAAGATGCATTTTACGACTGCCAGTGTCAAGAATAGCTAAATGGTGATTTCTGACTCTAAAAAACATATACTTCAAGCTTAAAAAAAATAAAATAAAATAAAAAAATATATATATACACACACACACACACACAGTTGCCAGTTCTGACTAACTTTTTAATCCATTTGTTATGTCAGCACTATATACCGATAAATATCGTACGGCACTATACATCTCCCACAACAGACCTTGCCACACAGTGGGTCATGAAGGAAACCAGGATGCTACAACCTGAAATATTAATTACACTCTACAAACATGAAGACCAGGTATTTGTGTTGCAGAAACAAGATACATTTTGACTGAGAGCAAAAACACATTAACTATGTCACCACACAATGTGTCGGATAAAAGTTACGATTCATTCCTTATAAACTGTGAATAACGTAATTTCTCAAAACTCCGGATAGGACAAAAAATTAAAAGCGACACACACTGAAAGTTTCAGAAATTATTCTAGGGGGAATTTGGGACACCGCTTAAGATGAAAGACCTACAGATGCCCTGGGACACGGCTTGTCTTCTGTAATCAGCGCTGGCATCACAGCGTGATTTTTCTGCAGCTCCGCGCCCCTCTCCCTGTCAGTCTCGCATGAGGGGACAGCGAGATGGTGGGCGAAGTGACAGGGTGGGGGGGGCTGCAATGTGCATCAAGTGTACACAGGATCTGCAGGAAATGCACAATGCTGTAAATTTAATTTCAAAGCTACACAGTAAACACTGTGTGACCCTTCACTGGTAAAAGGACTACATCACGCCTTCACTGGTACAAGTTGCCAAATGTAAGTGAAACCCCCTTGTGCTTTCATTTCCCTCATTTTCTGTCTTGCTGTTGGTCCACACTCAATTTTTTTTCATATCATTCATGTGGTATTCACTTCTCCTGTCTCCTACCATATACCAGGTGATTTTCCCACACCCTCAGTTATGCCTATGCAAGGAGCAGCAATCACTTGGCTAAATGGAGATCAATAAGCAACCTACAGGACACTGTCTCAAAAGATCACCTTAGGGATACAAACCAAAGAAACCCAGCATCCCACTGGTGACTTCTGACACTCCTACAACATCTGGAAAGGAAACCTACATTCACACTACATAGCGCCTACAACATAAAGACAGCTTCCCTGGCATGGACCTCCTTAAAAAGCCAGCAGAGTTTACAGAGTTTTCCCTCCTCTTTTCTGGTGAATTTGTAAGTCTGCTTTGAAAGCAAAGTGTCACCACAGGTGCTTGGGAAACACTACACAAAATATAACAAGTCACAGCAACCCCCCCACCCCAACCAAAACAGCGCCTGGGTACACCTGGCGTGCAGGCAGTGGGACAACTCAGATGTCAGTAACAAGGTTAGCATGAATGAGAAACAGCAGTAAATGACAGCCAACAGTTACTGTCATATATAGACGTAAGAAGATCAGCTCACACCACATGGACAGAGGAACAATCCCTGTATCACAAGTCAAAGTCGGCAGACGTATGTCCATGTGAACATACACTGTTTACTACTAGTGCCATGTTAGGACAGTGAAGCAGACAGGGTAGAGGAAGAAAGTCAGCAAACTTCTTGTTGTGAAGCAAACACCATGCAGAGCTTTAAAATAGCTTGTCTGAATTAGTCTGTGTCACAAAAAATCTAAGGCATCAAAGGCAGTGGGAGAACCTGGGCTACTTCTGACAAGACAAAACCTCTCAAATACTTCCCCACAAATAGGCACTAAATACCTCATTGATCCAAATGGCCTCTTTTTGGGATGTTTTTGTGTAATCAGAAAGCTCATCAACAAAGGGCTGAACTTTAACAGAATGTGCATCAAGAGCTGGAAGAGCAGCAGAGGGAAGTGTGTACTCCAAGTAATGCAAAGCACAGCACATGGTGGTAAAGCCCTGGTTTGTTAAATGTGACAAAAAGGGAACTATAAACAGCTAGACTGCTCCAGGACCGAATCAGAAAAACCCTTGTAGTGCAAAAGCACAAAGCCTTCAAAAAAAAACCTTTCCTGTTAAGCATCATGCTAACTCTGACCTGCGCAAACCCTTTGATGCTTACGCTTTGCACAATTTATCACTTGTAAGAGAGCATAAAATAAATATTTAGAGAAAAACTTAAAAGAGCTCTTCTGTTATGCATCTCCAAAATGTGATTAGACAAATTTCCAATCACCAAACAATTTTCACTCGCAAAAGTTTGATGTTTATTTAATTTCTACAGATGACCTAAAGGACCATATTTAATCAGTGGTGAACATACACAAGTCCAGCAGGAATATCAATCCATACCAAACCACCAGAGCCAAGAAGCCTTACAGCTGCTCCTAAAATAGCTAGGAAGGGAGGTGCAAGCAGCTCTCACCAGCTGACTCCAGCAACAAGCAACAATACAAAACAAAAAATTGCTAATCACAAAAACACATCGAATCACAAATAAATAAGACGGATTAAGGCTTTCATGAGCAATATTTAGAAGCTGTATTAAAATCCCTTCTTATGATACTGAAGCAGTCTCACAGACAACGGCCCAGGGCACAGACACAGGACCAGCCTGTCCTTCACCCCACTACCAACCAAACACCACCCAGGGCCAATATACTAAAAAAGAGATCCCGTCAGAGCTGAAGGGCTACTTTGACTGAAGCAAGCCCCAACATGGTATTCCAATCATGCAGATGAAGATGCCACCAGAAGTTGTGACTCGCCCTTTGTCTAATCCACATTCCATTTGAAGTTACACTTCTTCCACAGAACATGTCCCAGACATGACATACCTTTGGCCCTGAATAAATGTCACCAATGAAGTACAACAGCTTAGCTGCTAAACACACTAAATCTGTTTTTGTCAGATAAACATGCTTTACATTAACATCATCATATTTTGTTGAAACAATAATCATATAAAATCAAACACTAATAATGCAACACCATTAAGGCATTAAACTAAAATCTGAATCTGAAAGTGCATGGGGGTAAGCTTCACTATCTCACAGAAGGGGGGAAGCAACACTTCACACACACACTGCTAACAGTCAGACTAAAATATAAAACAAACTGGCACAGACACACAAACAGCCATGAAATCTACATACGGTACTAAAAGCTCCTGGCACGGTTTAAAATGCAAAACAACTTGCCATGACCTGAGTACCACTGACCTTGAGTAAAGCAGCAAATGGAAGAGGGGGGAAAAATAATAAATAATCAAAAACCCTTTGAAATGATGGCATAAAATACATGAGGTAAGGAACTACCTTATTAAAACCTATAAAAAAAAAAGCATCATCCATGCAGATACCCATAGTCTGTGATATAAAGCTTTGCCATAAGAGCCATTACATTTATTACAATAATTTACATTTAAAAAGATGAGCCAAACTCCAAGAACTGCAAAGACACTTAATTCTATGGCATTTTCAAAGTCAATATTTTTATTTAAGGTTAACCTATCCTGTACAACATGCAACTAAAGACCAATAAGTATGCATTAAATCAGACGCTACGACGGCATTATGTATGCATTGTTTTCATTCTTAAATTCCGCATTCTAAACGTGTCTCTGCATTATTGTGTTGGGGACAGGGAATACACTACTTGAGAAGTTAGACACACAGGTACTATTAACTGTAGTTAAGGCTATAACTACAACTATAACGCTGACTTTGACTTATTCTGAAACTGAAAATTAACACTGTCTAAATAAAAAGGAAAATTTAACTAAGAAAAACTTAAGGAATATGACACCACAGATGGAAAAATAAATTACATGCATACTGAAACAGTAGGCGTTTACAGAAACGTCCCTATTACATCATTTAATGTCATCCTTTCAAGAAAAGCCAGTTAGATCACCATGCATTAAAATGGGCAAACATTCCATTAGGATGTACAGTAAAGGTTAGCTGGAGGAAGCGGCTTTGCGGCCCAGGACCTGACATTAAAGTCACAATACACCATCGTTTACTGGTCCTAAATCCCTCAACACAGTCTGAAAGTTAACGTCCTCTTTCAGTAACCTAACCCTAACATTTACTACAGACAGTTATTTTAACTTTTTTTAAAGAAACAGATGCTAGAAAATAGAATTGATAACTTCAATGTAAAGATAATTAACGGATTTTAATCCAACTTTTGCGCAAACCCTGCTTAAACCCGTGAACGGTGGACCTTTCAACTTAAACCGTTGAAAGAAAACAACTGTTACATTTGCTTCATCGGTCGTAAATATTTTGCATTCTTGCATTTGCGTAATTACATTCTCTAACTTTAAAAAACGACAAGTTCTTTAACAAGTATTCGTCGAAGAGTTTGTTTTTGAAACCTTTAGTAATATTAAAAAGCACAAGAAACTTAGACACTTCCCTTGGGAATGACAACAATGTGCTTCAAAACCTGTTAACTCCTACATTTTCTCACTGCACATACCTGACAATGCATTAATTTCAGAATGAAACCACGAACTGTCACTTGATTTGTGTCACTGGATATCATATAATGTGAGCTTGCCTATTAGGTCTATCGTCAGAAAAGTAAGCAATCTGTCATCCTCGTACTTACCATGTCATAAACATTCAAAATGATAGGCTCGTTTGCCATTAGGAATGCAACCAGATTCTCCAGATGCTGTCGATCAATCACCTATATCCAGTTTAAGTAAGAATTAAATCTGAAAAATGTTATTCTCTCTTCTTTGCCGAGTAATTAAACAGTCCTCGAAATTCGAATTTCATTCGAGTGCTCTTTTACAAGATAATCTCTTACTAAAAACGAAATCCAAAAGGACTAGACAGCTACCCACCCGACAAGCAGCTAGCTAACGTTGCCCTGTAGCGGCATACAGTACATTAGCGACCTAACTAGCTAGCGAATTGACGCGTTAAAATTCTGGAAAAAGTAACGAGCTGATTATTTCCCGTACGATACAACTCCCCACGTCAAAAACCAAAATTATCGAAGTATATAAATAAAAGAAATAGGAACGTGGGCGTTCGGTTTCGTTACAAGAACGAAAACAGCTTTTTCGGAGTAGTGTATGTAGTACGAATAATAGGCAATAGTTCAGTCAACCCAACCGCCGCGGGATCGCGTGAAGCACACTGAGTGTTAGCCACGCCCCATTATTTCAATTTGGACGGAACTTCCGGTTCCGCTTGTACTTCTTAAGGAGAAAAATCGGAAATGGAAAATTAGTATAACAAAGTCGATGCAATTTTTAAAAACTATGTATTCTCAAAGCACATAGGGTACTTTAGTAAACACAAGTAGTACAATTCTGCGTTTGAATGGCAGCCCAAAAATAAATTATGCAGTTAATGGCTTAGTTTGTTTCATAAAATAACTATTAAATATTAAAGTGAAATAACGTGTAAAAATTGCATGTAAATGGAGTTTCGCGCTCAGTTTACTGACTCCAGGTAGTTTATTCATCTGCTGGATTTCTTATACATGTGTAGTGTACTGTATGATACAATTTAATATTAATAAACGGTAACTCACTGCTGTAATTATGTTCTGATTGGCGGTACTGTGGATTTCTCCGAGAGGTACTGTTGGTTCGATCGTTCATTCATTCCCAATCATTTGTCCAATGCACAGTCGTGGAACTGGAGTATCAGACATCGACTGAGCACTCAGACAAACTAAGTCAGACCATTTAGATTCACCACGTGACCTGAACCTCACGTCCTTGGACTGTGGGGGAAAAAGTGAAGCATAGGAAGAACATACACGAGACCATTAACCTGTTTGACATTGTTTATTATTAATGATTAACGTTTGATTGACGTTTATCTTAACACAGTAAACGTCATTGATGTTTCCTGTTTTGTGGTGTTATTATATAATATATACAGGATCTTCAAGATGAACTTTGACGAATTGTACAGTGCATGTTAATTTCAAACACAATGCTTTGTTTTAATTTATACTGCAGTTATTAAAAAGCGTAGCAATGGCAATGCACTATTAATAATTCATATTTTCAAAATAACTATCCCTGAAACCAAACACAGATAAGCTTAGTCAGATTGTTACCAGTATTTCACACAGTATGCAAACCAATACTACCTGCGTAGGTGTAAGAAATATTTTAAACAGCAAATCGTAACTTGAAAATTGATTACTTTAATCACAAATAACTGTGTAAAGTAACTTTAATCACAAATAACTAAAAAAATTAAAATCCCCTCCCCAAAAAATTTCCCAAACAGTAACCTCCGCTTAAAAACGTGAATTCACTTCAAAATACAAATCTGGATAACTTTAATACAATAATTACTATGCATGAATAAACAAAAATTGGAAATAAACAAGCTGATAATTTTTTAGTTGGAACTGTATTATCTGCACTGCAGTGGGGTGGCACCCCACTCTGGGTGTCCTCTGCCCTGTGCCCTATGTCTCCTGGGACGGGCTCCAGGATTTCCGCGACCCTTAACAGGTTGAAGCAGTATGGAAGATGAATGAATGAATGAATGTATTACCTGAACTTAAACAGAGCATCTGTATGACAAATTTCAGAAAAAGGTGCAAATTATGATTTCTATAAAACTCTGAGCTGAGCATGAAAGGCTGTGTAGTTTGTCAATATTTTCTCTTCGTGAATAACATACTACATGCAGGTTTTTTTTTTTTACCGCTTGTGAAGGTTGTGTTCCAAGTCATGGAATCCTGTTCATTTTGCAGCCTGTTGCTAAGCAACCACTCACGTTATTCACATAGACTTCAAAATGTATCAGTTATAGTCCTTTTAAACTGTCAATCTCATGTCAGCAGCTATAGTTTAGTTGTTGGGTTCTGATTGTTCTATGAATTTCACTATAAGATCTGATGTAGACAATAACAAAAGGCTTTAAAAAGTGAGGTATTATTGTATTTAATGCAGATGGTTTACCCAAACAACTTTGATGTCAAATTTATACAACAGCTTTAAACAAGCTAATGAAAAACAATAAATATCTACTGAAATTACAAAAAATATCAGTTTCTATTTACAACTTTTTTTTCGTTCTGTTAGTAAGTCATTTTTGGTAAATCAGCACATATCTGCTGTAGTTGTATGCAAGTATACAAAGACAGAAACGAGTGAGGACCAGGACCCCGTATGCAGCCTGATACTGGTATTTCCTGAAATAAACAAACAGTACATCATTGACATCCATGCTTGGTAGGTTCAAATGCATTTGCAAAGGGGTGCACATGCAATTTCAATGTAATTCTGAAGACAGCTATATGCTTTAGCCTCCCTTAAAAACTGTAAACTTCAGGCAGTACTACTAATAAGTACTACTAGTAAGTGTGAAAGGTTTTATCTGATAAAATTGCTGCAATTATTCACTTCGTATCCACGAAACAGCAGGTAAAAGGTTTGTCATCTCATTTAATGGAACATTAAAAAACAAAACCGACCATCACAGAATACCAAAAAACCTCACATATGTGAGCCTGTAAAACTATTAGAGTAACTTATCCTAATATGCAGCTTGTATGTAACTGAATGAGAGAATGCGCCATTACCATAGCTGCTCATACACCTGTTTTTTTAATTGCTACAACAGGCTATTTGAAATACTCTAGTAAATGCATGGCAGCTCTTCTCTGCATTTCAAAAGTGTCCTAAAAATGCACAAGATTGTGTTTCAGGGCTTGGGTCCTGCCAATCCACTGTGCACTGTTGGTCATACATGTTATAGAATACAATACAGTCAAGGGTAAAGGTCTGTGTCAAATGTGTGATGTGTCTTACAGTATGCTGATCCCAAATGTCTGGACAGCAAAGACAGTCCGTAGGTTGCAGAAGCAAAAGGACAAAAGCACAAGAACAATCCGTGCAATTTGTAGCGCAGCTCTGCCTCTTGGGTTAGTATTGTGTGATATGTGTAAATAACTGACAAGACACACCTTGAAGAAGACCTTTCAGATACAAGTTTCAGACATGGTGCAGTCAGACATACTCAGTCATCGCTACACTGAAGACCCACACATTGCAAATCTGGTTTTTACACCTGCACTTCAGTTGTATGTTATTACCCAGACATTAAAACCCATTATAAAGGGTATACTCTGTAAATATCTCAAGACTTAACATGCTTTGTAGGTATTAATAACTTTCCTTTAAGACAGACTGTTCAGCTTAATATTTCTTAAACTGCATTCTTCAAAAATAAAATCATGCACTGTGTAACAGCAGCTATGAAACTAAAATTCAAGGCTTTTGCAAGGATAATGGGTAAAATGAGAAACAAAAAAAATGCATTCTTCATTATACTTTCATCAACACTCAAAAGGGTGATGACCCAAGATACTGGCATTATTATTACCGTGCAAGACAAACACCGGCTATACAAGTTATTTGTTAAAGCCCAAATTTAATTTCCCCCTCAGTATCAAATAATGCAGTATTTCAACACACAACCTTTTGCTATTTATAGAGGTCTCTTTGAATTGTACTTTTTTTTGTCATAATTATCCAGAAATAAATTATTTAAAAGGCAAGATAGTATCAGAGTTACACTCACACGAATTTATAAAGAAAAACTCATTCTTTTTTTGGGGAAAGAAATTCACTGGTATCTAGTCGCTATTGGTCAAAAGAACTCTCTGGCGCCACCGTGTGATCTTTTACCAGTGCTACAGAGTAATTTAGGTAATACATGCTGATTGTATACAGCTGGTATCTTAGCACAAGACCATATATAAAAAAAATAATAAAAAAAAAACAATCTAAAGTACTCCTGGCATGAGGTTCATACCGAGGTGTCATTCCTTTATTTATAAAAGAAATATTCTTTCTATTGACATTTTGAAAATACAAATTTTATTTACTGTGTGGCTGCAGCTCCTAACTCCTATAGAGCAGTTATCTGTAATGAGGGCTGAGTATGTTAACATCAAACACATTGATGACACTGTTCAGTTGGGACAAGGTTATGTGGTTGCTGGAGCTTCTGTTCATTATCTCATATGGCTGGGTCAATTTCCCACTTTCCCTGATGCACTGTCAAAGCAGCTCCTGTAGTTATGGACCATACAGTTAGGTTCAAATGCACCCTTTGCATTTTCCAAACTGTTCACAAAATAAATGCCAACACATTGAAACACACACATCATATTTACAGGTTTTCCCATTCATTTCTGTATGAACCTTCACGCTGTCCTGTCTGTGTATGGATCGTAACACTGTCCTGTCTTTGTTTGGATCCTTAGGCTGCCCTGTTTGTGTTTGGACCCTAACGCTGTCCTCATGGACCCTCACGTTGTATTGTCTGTTTATGGACCCTAACACTGTTGGCAGTGTTGATGTTTCCTTACCTCTGGCTCCCACACTTTGTCCTGGCTTTTGTTTTTTACCATCATCAAGCTCCAAGTCTGAGCTTCCCTCACACACCAAACCTGTAAGATATCCAGCACTTATAGTGAAAACCTACAGGCTTGGACCAGTGTTGTTCTCAACACCTAAAGGTACAATTGCAACATCCCTAAGTCACAGCAGGTACAGTGCACAGCGTCTGTTTATGAAAGCCTCAATTCTGGAATAAGACTCACTGTGCTTAGGGTGCCAACATTGTATCCGTGTGTGAAGTGGAATTTCTTTGTGATATGAAGCAAGTCTTGCGGGCTGGACAATAGATCCACTTTCACTGTAGTTACCTTAGGGTACACCACCTGGGCCCACACCTCCACCTGATCGCTCATGTCCAGGTAATACACCAAGCTGTGCATACTGTGTCTAAAGGAGAAGAAGGGCTCAGAGCGCTCTTAATCTCCATAAGTAAAGGGTACCTGCACACCTCTAATCCATCAGGTGCTCTCATCAAGGTGTTTAACTGGTCCTTCAGGTTCAGGTACAGGATCACCTAATTGGTCAGGCTCCTTCCATGCATGCAGTGGGACAAGTTGACTCATGCCCACCTTGTGGTAGAACAGCTTGTTGTTCTCCATCTTGACTAGAATGTTTCATTAATTTTTTTGCAAGGTAGGAGCTATATTAAGGTGGGGTGAGTGGGGCAACCCTGTCTAAACTGTGGAAAAAAGTTAAGAAAGTGCTCACACTGCCACAACATATACATTGCTGTAAACTCAAAACTGGTCATTAGACTCTCATAAAGGCTGTCGTTACTGTACATGTTACCATTGCCCACCACTGAGCAGTGGTGTAGGTCAGGTTTGCATGTGTTCACAGTAAGGACGGAGCATGGAGTGCCTCACCTACAATCAAGTAATGGATTCTGCTGCCGGAGGAGGAAGACCTGGGACTGCCGTTTGACAGACTCTGCAGGTGTCAGCCAGATAAGTGGATATTGTGCCAAGTTGAAAAAGTACTTACTGAGACAGCGAGACTGCTGAAACACAAATACCAGCCTCTGATCAGATACTGAGCATGGAATCTGTACCTGAAGTGAAACAACGTCACGAGCAGTGGGAGGCTACAGAGAAGCATGTCGCACATCTGAGGGCACAAGGGCTAAGATGTTAGTCTCAGAGTGGTCTGCTTCTTCCGGATCAATGACCCACACTCGGATCAACTATGAGAACATTTCATTTGTACAGCCTCAGTAATTAAAATCTGGATTCCTAGTATATGTGGAGCCAATGCTAAACCATTGGTTTATAAGTGTGAGGTGACAACACTGTGCCACTTAAAAAATATTTTAAAATATAAACTTTGTAAAATAAAATATAAACTTTTATTAAATATAAACTTTGCCCAGGCAGCATGGTGGTGTCGTTGTTCGCACTGTCGCCTCTCACCTCTGGGCCTGGGGTTTGATTCCTGCCCTGGGCCTGTGTGCGTGGAGTTTGCGTGATCTCCCTGTGCTTGGTGGGTGTTCTCCGGGTTCCTCCCACAGTCCAAAGACATGCAGGTTAGGTGGATTGGTGTCTCCAAATTGCCCAGTGTGTGTGTGTGTGTGCTCTGTGGTGGGTTGGTGCCCTGCCCTGGTTGTCCCCTGCCCTGTACCCTATGTGTTCTGGGATGGGATCCAGGCTTCCTGTGACCCTTAACAGGAATAAGCAGTATAGAAGATGACTGACTTTGCCCATTCTTACAAGATTTCTGATGTTGTTTCTGTTACAATAATTGATAATATAACCATGGTTTTCAGTACAGAAACCTAAAAAACACCATAAAGAGGGAAAATATTTTAAGGGCATTCTGTGTAGAGAGGAGAGCAAAGAGTAGTATTATTTAGTTAATGCAGACAATCTGCGATGGGTTGTTGCCCTTTCTAGGGTGTCCACTGCTTGTGCCCTAGGCTACCTAAGATAGGCTCCAAGCCACCGTGACACCAAATGGGATATCAGTTGGGCAATGGATAGATGGATAGATGGGTGGATGCATAATTTAGACATTTTCATACATAAGAGTCAAGCTCAACTGTGGTTCAACTGCAGAGTTCCTGTACGTATTACAAGTACGAGTTCCTGCAAAAAACTATTATTCATACCATTATTTATCTAAGTACTGTATTATAATAGTTCTTTTCATGTGTGTATGACGGCTATGAAGTACTGTCCATGTAACATGCTTAGCTAATATTTGCTAACTGTTGTACAGCTGCATATCTTGCTGGGACCAGTTACCTAAGTTTGTTAAAAAAAAACTTGTGCTCGAGCAAGTGAGCTCATTAGCTGAATGAAGGTATCACTGCATACCACACACATATATACACTCACTGGCCACTTTATTAGGTACACCTGTTCAATTGCTTGGTAACACAAATTGCTAATCAGCCAATCA
>JABJVR010000077.1:712686-742577 GCA_025773905.1 Chitala chitala
CCTCAATCTCTTGCACCTTGTTTTCTTGCACCTTAATCCCACTTCCCTATAAACTGCTGTAACAAGAGAATTTCCCCCACTGTGGGATCAATAAAGTTCAATCTAATCTAATCTAATCTAATCAAAAAAGCCTGGGTATGTCATACATTCTTGACAAAGACAGACATTCAGCACTTACAAATCAAAACAGCAAAAAAAAAAAAAAACCTGCTGACCATTATTAGCAAATGTTCATCCTAGAATGTGCCAAGATTTGCCTTTTGTGTAATCCACACTAAGAAATAATTCCACAGTAATATCAACCTACTGTTTTGACCAGGAAAAAACGGGTTATTCTAAATCCAGGAAACAGCTGGGGAGGGGGGCACCTTTTGTTTATTAGCCTCCCTAAGAAGGCTAATAAGGTCAAATTAGTGTCACCGCATGACTGTAGTCAGCAGTGCCTCTGGAAAGAGGAATTAATCGGGCAGCCGGCATGGGTAAATGCAGACCATCACCCTGATCACAGCCGTAAATAACACGCCAAGCAGCAGGGCTATAGAGAGGACAGCCAAGGGCACTGAGGCAAAAGGCCAGACACTGAATTACAAGGCAATTTGGATTTAAACGAATCCCATCCGCACTGCAGATTTAGAAAACTGTGACAGGAGCAGCCTGTTGGTACGTTTCTCCAACCTGACCACCAAACGATGTCAAAACCAGCAAACCGACAAAGAAATTGTTTTTAAGAATGATAAAGAGAACACTGGACACTGTTTGGCTAAAGCATGTGCTATACTCTGTTCTAGCAGCATCATGCTAATTTCTAAACTTGGCTGGGCCTGAGGAACCAGCAAAGATGTTTGACACACATGTATGGAAAAGCATAAAGAAAAGGGAGGTGCTACTTCCTGCTTAAGGAGAAGGCATTGCCTTTGTGATCAGGATGACTTAGTGTATTTATTCAGATGATGGATTTACCAGTGGAGACAGCTAACGAGAAAGTTTATACTCTTAAAGAAGCAGGGGAAAATGTGAGGTTAAAATTATGATTCTCCAGAACTCCATTTTTCTAATAAAGAAAATTACAGGATTCCTCCATCCTCAGTAGTGGCTTAGGACAGTACTTGGGCATCTGTGATTACAGAAGAAAAATAGACACACACAAGCAGAAAGAAAATTTGGAACCAGTCACAGAATAAAACAGGCACTACCAGTAACTGCATTCTTGCAGTAAAACATAATTAGCTATTTAAATATAAGTCAGAACAGGTACATAAAACTACAAGAAACCCATCAAGGGTCCTTATAAATTGTCCTATCTCCAAAAAGGTTCTGTTTGAGTGTCTTAGAGGTTACATTTTAAAATTTTATAGCAAAAGTATTATCAATTATTTTTAAAAAATCTAGTTCCTTTTGAAAAAGTAACATTTACTCATCTAACTGTTTACATGGTATATTCGTATGTCAAAGGACAAAGAGAACATGTAGCGTCTACTGACGTTCTGGATATGATTAAATAAAGAACACACTTTGACATTCCTTTGCTGAAACATGAGAAGTTAACCAAGAATATAATTAAAAAGTGTTGCCTGAACAGCCTAATGTGAGCTTCTTATCTTGGCTGCCAGTCGCACATGGAGACTAAACGCTGACATAACAAATCTCGGCATCACAGGATTCGCCTGGGGTTTTAAAGCAGACTCTTATTTCTCCCAATGTCTCTTCTAGGGTTATGTAATCATCAACAGTCATTTGGAAAGGGTAATTGGATTCTGGCACATTGGGATATCTACTGTTAAAACAACAAGTTTATTTCAACACCTTTAGTAATGGGTTATGTCTGATAAAACCATCACGACTCAGTCTACAGCTGTAGAGTCCTTGATTACATCTTATACGACTTTTTAACTTTTGTTACTGTCCTATATATATAGTGAGGATACATACACATATATTTAAAACTAGTTTTCTTAAGATATTAACATATTAACCTTATTCTTCACACTTGTTATGATGATCGAACTAATGAAAACATCTTTCCTGGTTACGGTGCATGTCCAAGTAAACCTACGTTTAAATGATGTTTATATGAGTACTTTCTAAGGCATCATACATGAATTAGACCTACTTTGGAGTATTATTACCAGACTTTAAAAATTGGATTTAGATGTATTTTAACGTTTCGGGACATTCAATTATGCAAGGTTTCTACGCAATAGAAATTATGAAACTAAGTACAACTCATACAACAGTAAATTTATTATTATTATTATTAATAATAATAATAATAATAATAATACCGTATACAACACGTCATCGCTTAAAACTGAAAGTCACACACGAAATGCACGGCTCTATCACGAGTTCCGGTGACAGCGCTCGTGTAACCTGGAAGTTCTCGCTTTTCCACGAGGGGAAAATGGCGATATACATAATGTGAGAAGGACGGGATCTTAGCCGGGTTTCAGATTGCAGCAATATGTATAAAACACCTTGCACCAAAATTAGAGGTAACTCGTTGTTGTCGGATATTTCGGTTAATATAGATCTTCCATATGCTTGACTTGTTTCATTTTTCTATCCTAAATAAGTCTTGATTTTTATCAGGAAATACCCTAAATGAATACGCCGGTTTACCTGTTGGTTAACCTTGGCGTCTCATTTTCATTGCATCCCTTTCATCTTGAATATCGAGGTTTTGTGTTGCGACAGTGTTTATATTAAACTTCCCAGTGGAAATTAAACAAGTTATAAAAGCTTGTTTGGTTAACCATCTACCTACTCCATTTGAACTGTTAAATATCATCACAGGTCTACCAGTATATGCACTGTTACTAGATTTTCTTCGGTGGCACGAATCAGTGAAAAATGTGCACGCACCGCGGTACGCTGTGCATACGTGTTTGCACTGAGATTTTGAATTTTTACATGCTTTATCCAGGTGCAGAGCGATATGACGTTTTAAAATCATACACGATACTTGTCATGGTTGTATATGCGTTTGTTTTATGCTGTATTCTGTTTTTTATTATTATGTTTTTTTTCACTGCTTTGAAAAATAAGTTAACAGTGTTAACAATACAGTAATATTTAGGTGGTCCATTAGCATCTAAATTTACCTTCTATGAGCGATCACAGATTTGTATAAATTTGGATTGAAGGTAAATCATCTATAATAATTAATTTGATACGGGGACTAGAAAGTTACACTTTTGTAACAATTTAGTGTTCTTTATAATCTGCAAAAAAAAAACTACAAATTTTCATTATTGTGAACTGTCTATTGTCTACAAGATTTACCTATTGAAGCAATCACCAAAAACACACTTATACAGGGGAAGTATTTTCATTCTCAGTCACACACACTGATGGTGACACAACTATTTAGTAGGTGCTGCTGGGAAATGCAAATTAGATTGTCCCTTCCCACAGTAGCATGAAAACAATGCGTTGGCATTACAGTGTGTAATTTTGCAATATTGAGGCCTGCTTTCTAAAACAGTTATGTCCATCAAACCTTTTGTTTTCCTCTTATTTAGACCATCCCAGTGTTAACTGGCTGTACTTTTGGTTTTTATAATAACTAAAACTGCGCTGTCTTGATACAGGCTTGCCGAGATCCACCCTTTTTCAGCACCTTTCGGAAAATGCAACTTCTGGGCACTCGGTTTGTTGCCTCCTGTCTCAACTCTGCCGGAACTGCCCTGCGAACAGGTTTACCTTTCATGACCTTAACTTCCTGAAATGGCAGGTATGCTTCAGCTTCTGAGGAAAAACTCTGGCATGCTGCCACTGTAAATGCTGTAACCTGTACCACAGAATGCCTTTTTGTCCGTGCTCCTATACATCACCTTACACATCAAAGGGTCGTGAGGTTATTAAGGCTTTGTAATCTGAATTTTGTTAGGTACTTCTGTGAAACAGCTTTTATACCACTGAACTTAACAGTGAGTTATAACATTTCTGTTTTGATATGCAAGTAAATACAGAGCTGGAGGTAGCATTGTTGTTTTTCATGCAGCCTTTAGAAACCTTAGAAAGTTTAAGGTTAAAGTTTAGGTATTTGTCTAGTATGTCTCTAGTAAAATAAATATATTTTTGATTTAATGGGATTTTTGAGGAAGAGAATTAAATTAATTAAAATATTAGTAATTATTACTTTTATTGTTGTAGTAATTGTAGAAATGTTGTTAGTCTAGTATATTATGTAACTGTTTATGCTATATTTGTTCTGTATGCAGTTTGGTTCCTAGTTGCATCTATCAGATTAGAGGTTCCTGGGGTGATGGTGAATAATGGAGGAAAGTCATTTATTTTCCCTGTAATTTTACATGCAGAAAAACAACTTGGAGCAGTGGTATACTGCACCAAAACTATGTGAGCCTCAGCCTCCTGGTATCTGCCTTTGACTCCCACACAAGTTTATTACACAGTCTGAAACTGGTATTGTGACTTGGACAGGCCAGTATGATAGAATAATTTGTGTAACAGTTTAGACCAGGTGTTTCAAAGTATGGTTTTGAGGGCTGCAGTGGGTGCACTTTTTGTTTGTTTTTTTTTTTCCCAGACTAATTCATTTATTTTAATTTGACCATAATTTTAATTGAATATAAATTATCGGTACATTCTTTGTTTCTCTTAATTCTTCCTGATCATTTCCATTTACCTACACTTAGTTGCCTAAATCAAGTGAGAGAAAGAAATGGTTATAAAGAAGAAAATTAAAAATGAAACTCTTGTGCTTTAAAACCTGTAACAAAAATATAAATCACATTACAATGGCACTCTAACTGCAGCACCAGAACAGAATATGTCTGGATAGTTTAGCGTGGTGTTTAATTCAAACCAGAAATCATTAATTGTATTCAAATTGTAATAATTAATGAACAGCATAAACAGGTGCCAGTGACAAAAAAATTAATCAGGAGCATTGACTTAAATGATCATTAACAAGATACTAATTTAAAGATAATACCATTACTATAAAAAATATGAAGCAATATCAGTAAGTCTTTGTAATGCTTTTAAAACTCTTATTAAAAATTAATTTATCTTGTTTGCACTTCTGAATTGACACAGTAATTATACAAAAAAGACAATAATGTTTATTTGAAATAATCAATTAGCAGCAGAATTTGGCTGAAACAAAAACCTGCACCCACTGCGGCCCTCCAGGACTCTATGTGCTTTGTTCTAAGTTCCACCTCCCCTTCTGTTTTTGATGTACATAATGTACATGAATGATAAAATGTTGTTGGCTCCGTGATGTCTACCCGCCCTTCAGTTTGTATTATCATTGGCTGACTGGTTATTGTTGAAGTGATTTCAAAAGATTTTTCCTACCGTTTTCTCCTCTTCCTCTCTGGCTTCAGTATGTGAGGAAGGCCAGCACTCAGCCAAAGCGAGCATCTGTCTCGGTCCCACTGGAGGAGCGGGACGATGCGGTGATCAGGCACGTGCAGGAGCTGCCAGCCATCAGGCTGCCACCATCACCAGCGCCAACAGGGGGTGCAAATGCGGATGTGGTGCCCAGTGCCCACGTGGACCGGCAGTGGAAGGAGCTGAAGGTGGACACAAGCGACTTGCCAGGAATTTATGCCCGATTGTCCAAAATTAAACTCACAGGTATGGTAGATGTGGGACCAGTTCTTGACCACAGTGACTTTTAGGTACCCAGGGTTTCCGATGGGGCTTTGGAAAAGTGAGTCCCTGGGACCCAGTCACCTGTGAAAAACTGGGTCCCTCTTGCTTATTACCGAGTCCCGTTTTACCAGCATATAAATTTAAATGGAATGTTCTAAAAATAAATATGACGCCTCGATAGAGGTACGTTAATTGATAGCCAGTAATACCTATCTGAGCTAGATTTCATTTTTAAAATATTACTTATTCAATATGATGAATCAGTACAATTCTTTCTTTAAAAATATAAATGTGTGATAATTTAAACACACCTGACATCGTAGCAAAACTAATTATCGATCAAAAATAACTGGATAATGGAGAACAAGTGTCTACTAAAACAGTTGAATTAATTGACCAATGAGAAAATTTCTTTCTTCCGATTTCATCTATTAGCACAGTGTGCATGTGCGGAGTTGATATAACCAACCACGCACCGTTTTACAACAACAATAACCAACCACGCATCGTTTTACAACGACAAAATGGCGGCCTATGTGCCGAGTCATTGATCACGCTTTACAAACATTATGCACGGCATTTTGATAATTTCTTGGATAAAACTTCAGTTGCATAGTTATACTACACAATTTGCATAGTTAAACTACACAATTTATTCAGCGTCCGAGTTACGTAATGATCTTGTTAATCTGCGTCCTTTTCAAATTCTATGTGTATTTTTGCGATGTGGACGGCGTCATCGGAAACCCTGGGTTCTTCACTTGACATCCTGTGGTCGTTCTGTTAAAAATCCAGTTCAAAGCAATGGGCAGACATCTTTAATCACTTTGAGGCAAATTGTTGTGAAAGGCGCTATATAAAAATGAATTGAATTAAAAATCCAGATACTTTAATGAAATTCCAGTAGGTCTCCTCGTAGACCTGAGGCCATTTTCTCCCTGGAAGCCTTGCTCTTCAAAGTAATGTTCATCCTGTTACCCCATTAAGATAATTAAGTGCTTCAGCTCATCTCAGTAAATCTGTAAACCATTAATTTTGCATTCACTGTGGAATACACATGCAGTTCAAGATTTGACTATGATAAATTGGTATCAATTTTTTTTTTTCCCATCCATCAGTTTAAATCAAAACATGTTCTCCTGGAGCAGATTAAGGAATTTGTGGTGTAAACTGAATTGGTGGTTGGAAGCAAATGTGTGAAATGTCTGTAATGGTGAACAGCTAAATGTCTGATCAGGGCTGGGATAATGGAGTTTGGTGCTGTTTTGAGGCAAATCCTCCTCAGAAATTTTGCTTGTGACAGATTGTCTCCAGTTAAATCCTTATTTGTCACCTTCTCCCGTGGAACTAGCCTATACTGCACATGAAATAAATCTGATGCCTGCATCGGAAAGCCTACAACTTTCAGATCCTAACAGAAATATTTTATACTTTGGTTGCATCGTGACAAAATGTATAATTACTAAATTTTGTTTGTGTCTTCCTTGGATCCAGCCCTGGTTGTTACTACAGCAGCAGCTGGATTTGCGATGGCCCCGGTGCCCTTTGACCCCAGTATGTTCCTTTTGGCGTCACTTGGAACAGGCCTCTCATCTTGCGCAGCCAATACCATCAACCAGGTTAGTTTCTTTGTTTTTCTTTTAGGTGACAAACCCTTGTACTGTATCGTGGGGAGTTGTGTAGTGCAAGCATGTCTGGCTTTTATTTCACACCGTCTTGAACTTTTGCCCCATCCACAGGTCAGTATGAGCATCTGGCTGTTCAGCACAGTGGGTATCACCCTCATGCTCGGGTTTTGTCAGACTTGTTAGCAGTATGTACAGCAGTTTCAGTGGCAGTTGAGTTTAATTTCATATAATGTATCCTCATGAAATGCTGTCCAACAGACCTTGCTAAAGACTGAATATTGAATTGTTTTTTATATAGCGCCTTTTACAACAATGCGCCTCAAAGCACTTTACAGAAGAAGTTGCAAAAGTTACAGAAATAACAAGGGAATAATTGGAGTTATTGATAAGAATAAACACAGATAAAGTCAGACAACAGCAGAGGAGAGAGAACCAAAAACTCCACAGTGTGGAGATAAAAAACCTCTCCAGCCCCTCCTGGTCATGCTAAGATTAAAGAATAAACAGGTAATTATTTAGACTATGAATGTAAATAGCACTATATAGTCATCCTATGCTCCAGGTGTTGAAGTAACGCAATAGCCTCAGGGTATCTCTCAGGTGATGGCCTCATCCAAGGGGGTACACTAGGTGTGAGCAGCTCTAACAAGGCATCCCGCTCAGATGGTTGCCCAGGTGGGAACCAGGTACACATATGGACAAAGAAAGATTGCAAAGATGGGTTAGTAAATGATACAAACACTACTAGTCCCATAGCAAAATATCACAGTTATATTCGCATGTACAGCATGTGCCAGCAACATTAATTACAGTGAGCTATAGAGACCATTGTGGGAAGGGTAAATCAAAAAAGTAGGTCTTCAGTTATGATTTAAAGACTGAAACCAATTCGGCATCCTGTATGTAACCAGGCAGACTATTCCATAGACTAGGGACTAAAAGCTCTAGCACCAATACTTTTATGTATGTGTGGAATGGAAAGAAGTCCTACATTCTGTAATCGTAGGGAATGATTTGAAGTATATATATTAATCAGCTCCATTAGATATACTGATGCTTTGCCTTTGAGTGTCTCATATGGCAACAAGAGAATTTTGAAATCAGTCCTGTACTTAACAGGAAGCTAGTGGAGTGAGGATAGTATTGGACTTATATGGTCGTACTTTATGCTTCCAGTAATAATTCTAGCCACTTCGTTTTGGATGCTCTGTAAAGTGTTTAGTGTGCGGTTTGTACTTCCCCAGAGTAAAGAATTACAGTAATCTAAACAACTGTAAACAGAAGCATGCGTCTTTTCCATATCTTCTGTGGTAGGAAAACCACGC
This sequence comes from Chitala chitala, assembly GCA_025773905.1. Lineage (NCBI taxonomy): Eukaryota > Metazoa > Chordata > Actinopteri > Osteoglossiformes > Notopteridae > Chitala > Chitala chitala. The sequence continues at coordinate 721,265 of JABJVR010000077.1, forward strand.
AGCCTAGCAATATTTGTCAGCTGCAGGAAACACACCTGTGAAACCACATTAACATGAGAACCAGAAAAGGTTTGTGTCTAGAATGACCCCTAAATTACACACCGAATCGCTAATAGAGAAACAGAGGTCAACAGCATTGAGGGCTAAACTGAAAGCACTCGTAGTAGAATTATTACCCTCAAACAACATGATCTCAGTTTTACCTGTGTTTAGTGATCAGCAGTTTTTGCTCATTTACCTTTCAATGTCTTTGAGACTTCTAACTAAGGTGTTAATTGATGCATTATCATTAAGTTTAACCACAAGGTTTAACTGAGTATCATCAGCGTAGATATTACAGTTGATGTTATACTTGCGTATAATATTACCAAAAGGTAGCATGGAAAGGGAGAAGAGTACTGAGCCAAGCACAGATCCCTGTGGTACTACATATCTGTGTAGTGACATGGGTGAGTGAGGGTGCACTGTCATTTGACATTTGAACATAATAGTAATGGTTTGTGAGATAAGAATTAAACAACCTAAGAACAGTTCCACTAAGGCCCATGATAGTTTGAAGCTGGTTTATCAGAATAGAATGATCAGCTGTACCAAAGGCAGCACTAAGATCTAATAGTAGAAGAGCTGTCGTGTTCACTGCATCAGATGAAATCATAATATCATTCACCACGCCCCTCAAGGCTGTTTGGTGGATTTAGTATTAGTTATTAATGCTTTAAGGTCTAACACACAAGTTGGTGAAATCTCACTAAAAGAATGTGAAAACTCACTAAAAGGACGTACTGCTAATGTTGTTGGTGGACTTAAAAGGTGAATAATGGAGCACACTTTGAGTCTAATGTGGTTTAATTTATTATTCAATAACTTTATTACCTTATCATTGCTAATACTGGAAGGCACTCCAGGTATATCTTTAGAGGTTTAATAACCTCCATTTCCTATTTAAAACATTAGGTAATGTTTGTTGTCACAAATAAGCACTTTTCTGTGTTGTCTCAGGCTGTTACTCCACGCCGACTGAAATGCCTCGAGTTGTGTAGACTTCCACTTGTACTCTGTTTTTATTATTCCTGTTTTAGTGACTAACTACTACATTAAAGTTGTGTAATATCAATAATACATGCACTATCAGTGACAACTGTGCTCTTTGTAGCATCTGTATGTTTTTTCACTTTGTCTTCATTTAAATGGTGGGTCATAATGAACTTTTCTTTCACATGCAGAGGATAAAATTTCTCGATCAGTTCAGAGATAAAACTATCAAAGCAGGAATTACCAAGGCAAGGCATGTTTATTTACATAGCACAGTGATAAATCAGGGTGCTTTATAGACATAGAAGAAAACATATGTCAGCGTAGTATTTGCATTTTTCTGTAATGTAAAACCTTACATAAGTTTATTCTGACACTTGACCAGGTGGCTGATTTGTCTCCTGAGAGACAATATTGTTCTACCCATAATTGATGCATTGTGTCAGTGTCTTTATTGGAATAGCCTTCTGTGTATTGGGACAGGCCATTATCCAGGTCAGTGGTGAACAGTGAGGTCTTGGTCATGTGACAGCTGAGTACATCAACCTTGTACGGCCTTGTCAGAAGACAGTGTGTCCCACTGTCCGCTTGTGTTCAGAGAGTACAAGTGGACACCGTTTGTTGAAGTAGAGCTCTTCAACTGTTGCAAAAAACCATTTAAACCTTCTAATCACCCCCATGAGGCTGAGGGGGGGCTGTTACTGGGATGAAGATGATGATTATGAGATTTGTTTCAGTTTTGTTCAGAGTTGGAGAGGGGTGAGGCTGCTGACCGTTTTACAGTGAGTGCGTGCAGGCGCTGGATGTGTTCACAGGGCAAAGCACACGCCTGTATAATTATGTGTCTGGTGTTTGTGTTATGGGTTAAACATGAATCAGAAGTTATTGTTTGTTGCCATTGTCATTTTGATTTAATACTGTATTTCTTTATTCGTGAGAAAGAAAGATATTTGAAAACCAAACAAATCAGTGCCTGTATTATTATTATTAATAATTATTATTTTATTTAAATTAAATTAAATTTATTTTTTATGTTGTGGGTGTTGACACTATGGTCAGGAATGCCATTCACATCCCAGCACCTGTTTTTGCCTAGTAGACCATATACCTGTTTTTGTACCCTGATTTGCACTTTGTGAAGTTGTGTAAATTGCCTGTAATTTTGAGTAGATTCTGGTCATGCTTAAGGTTTGTATGCTTCCCCCCCACTGTGGCTGAGTGCCACAATGATTTGAGCAGGGGATTCTGCAGAATTAGAAATCCATGCTGAAAAGTGTGTCGCCATAGAAATTGGTTGTGTGTGAAGTAAGTGTTTCCTGATGGGTTGAGGTTTGTGTGTTGTTACTAAGGCTGGCCTACACGGTACATAATGTTTCTAAGTGTAATTCCTTTAGTGCACAGTGGCACGCAGACTGACTCTCGTTGTACATCACTAAGCGGCAGCAAATGTCCTGCAGTTCAGAATTGTAACTGAAGCTCCTCTACTTCGACTTGAAACACCAGTAATTGTTTTGCAAATATGAGGAAGAGTATCAGTTTCTGAAGGGGAGGGTCCCTTGTGAGATGTGAGACTCCTAGTGACATCCACCCCACATCCCAACATGGTTGAGTTGGTGCAGTTTACAGTGATGAGGTGGCCCTGGGCGGGACAGAGGGGTCCAGACTGCCATACCTCCTTTCATCCTTTGTCCCTCCACATCAAAGGGCACAAGACAGGCCTTTTCTGGAGCCTGGGGCTCGACTGAAGGTGAAGGAGATCTGTAGCTGCTCATCGAAGGGAGGGGGAGGAGACATGGCATTAGCTTTTTTGTGACAGGGAGACGGAGAAGTGGCAGGGAGGAGGGTGTTATTAAACCTGCGCCGAGGACACTATCTGAAACGATGGAGTGCTATTACTGTAAAAGAGGGCGGAGCTTAAAAAGACATCCTATTTCTCTGTAATGTCTCACATGCCAGCTCTTTGAAGATCTAATGGACTGAGGGCAATTTAGAAAGGCTTAGTCACGGTCGTTCGTTGCTCATTCAGTCTGGGATCTGCCGTGGGAATTTGGGGTGTTGCTGATCTGTCTGAGACACTCCTGGAGACGGCCTTGTCTGTCACCATGTTCAGTTAGAAGCAGACGCTTTGATCCAAAGTTGCATTAGATGATTTTTTTTTTTTTTTTTTTTTTACCCATTTGTAGGACAGGTTGTGCTCTGAACTATTCAAGCTGATGCACTGATTTTCCTTTCTGGGTCCTGAACCAACAGACTTGTTGCCCACGCCCTCTTCCCTGCATTGTTCATTGCAACGTTCTGGTTGTCCGTATGGGACTAGCTGTGCATTCTCCAATCTTGCACCTTGTGTGATGCCCTTGAAACGTATATGTGGATGTTGGTGGCTGGTATCCCATGAAAGCAGTTATGAGGGATGGAAGCAGTTTGGTGGGAAAAAAAGTCATAAGGAATTAATTAGATGCTAGCTGCAAATTCTTCAATGCAAGGGTGTTTGCATGTGATGGGGCTTTGAAGTTCTCTCAAGATCTTCATTCTCCCTTTCTGAAGAACATGTCCATTTGCAACAGGTACTGATACAAAGTGGTGTGTGACTGGTTTTTTTGGTGACATAATTTTTGCTGGGGTGTCCTGACATACACTGAATCAACTGGACGGCTTTCCTGTTCATCTGAGGGTGGAAACAGCAGGGGCCGGGACACGCCTATATCTCTGTAACTGTGTATCTCTGTGTAACTGATCGCTACACTTTTGGTCTTGTTGTTCCTCACAACAGAAAGCATGGCTTTGTGATGACGAGGGGGGAGCTTTAGATATGGTGCCAGTTTTTAATTTTTTTCTTTCTTTTGTTGTTATAAAGAGTAGTAGTGGTGACATTAGTAGTGGTGACAGAAATGAAATGGTGAAGCAGGGTTGTCACATACAGTGATGTGTTGTACCTTTCTTGGACTCAGTCCCACTCTGTTCCCTTGAAGCCCACAAACTGTCAGTTTTAGAGGGAGGCCTGCTGTTCTCAGTGCAACACAGGGATCGGTTTTCCCAAAAATAAAGAAAAGATGGAGTGGGGGATGGACGTGGATTTCCAGAGAAAGTGGTCCAGTCCTTCGACAGTTGGTCCAAGGAGGTCCCCCACCCTCCCCAAGTCTGGTGGTGCAAATCTAAGGTTTCTGTCTGAAAACCTGCTTCGCTCAAAGGATCACGTAAGATACTACGGTATTTATGGGAACCCAAGGAGTTTTGCTAATGTATGTCAATAACAGCTTTCTTTTGAAATTACAGAAACCAGATTTTATTGGTTCACCGTTTAATTTGGCCTAGGTGTAACAAATTAGCCCTTTCTGGATTAAAGGCTTGTTGACCTGTGTCCTGTTTCTAGCTGTAACCCTTTTCAGGAACCTTGATGGCAGTGGACACTATTGCGAGTGAATGTGTTACTTAGTTTAGGACAAATTTTCAGTTCTGCTGATCATTAACTGGAATTACTGACTTCAGAGGGTTCATGAAGTTGGTGTTACTCCAGTCTGACAGATTTAGAGCGGTTGGCTGCCCGAACACTGAATGTGTTTTAAATACTACGTCGATATTGACAGAAAATTTCGTTGTTTGTTTCAAACCCCTGCCACTCGTTGCCTGCTGTCATTTTCCTTGTTCACATATGAATTGTTGTTAGTTGTGCTCATGCTTGTATTGATGAACAGTGAAGCTGATGGACTACTCAGGTTTGAGCTTGTCTGTCTTCTTCCTGTAAGGTGAGGTGTATAAAACCCAGGGCTAGAAAGCTGTAATCAATTGTGGCATCTTCTCTGCTCTTTGTTAACTTGACTGGAAATATTAGCAGTGGTTCAGTCAGCCCCCCTTAAATATGTCTTTTAAAGGAGATAAACGTGGAAATTAGTTGGGTATACTATAAAAATAAACTGAAATAGCTTAATAATACAGAAAGGCTCACTAGAATTATGGTTATGAAGGTTTATTGAGTTATGGGGTTTTTTTTTCCAGCAAAGAATGTTTTACAGTTGCTTTGGACATTTCAAGTGCAAGGAATTCATTACGGATGTGGAAAGATGGCGTGCTCTATCCCAGCCTTGAGTTTTGTTTTCCCTTTCTTCTCACGAGCAACAAATGACAAAAACAGTGAACTAAACACGGACGGCTGGCTTCTCAAAACAGGAAGTGCCCGTGACACTGCTTTCAGGCTGCGCACAAAGACAACCACAAGAAACCCAGTGGTTTGCTTTGGCTCTCAGTAGGCCATCTTTAGCACACGCAGTTAGACAAATCTTTTTTTTTTTTTATGTTTATGTAGAACACATATGCCACTGTGGAATTTATAGTATTAAGAATAGATGTTTAATTGATTTCTTTATTTTCGACAAAAAGAAACAAACATTTTGCTTGTCTGTTTTTTAGCTTGTGGTTATGAACTTTAACCCAGACTCAGAATCTGGTAGGCCTTGGAGGATTTGCTTTACTTGACTGTTGTCTTGCACTGCCCAGGTATAACCGCTAAAGAAGAGTTGAGTTGTAATGGTATAACTGGGAACACCTTTGTCTCTCGTGGTCTTTAACATATTTGTTAAAATATGTACCATACTTGATTTGAACACGAGTAGTAGCATTAGCCTAAGGATGTGGCATGAGACCGAACAGACAAAAGTGCATTGGTTATGTCTATGTAAGATATGGTACAGAGACGTGCGCACAGCCAGTAATGCCTGTTAGAATATTCTGTTTGGAGGAGAGAGTGTGGGGTGTGGCCTGCATCTAGATAATTTATTCCTGTTCTTTTGTACCCAAGTAGTTATTTCAAATAAACGTGTTGTTTAGTTTTGTCAGCTGCATCTCTGCCGCTGTTTGTTCATTGAGGCAGTCAGCCTATTTTTATTTTAGTAAATTGGTGTACAGTTATTTCAGATTTCTGTTTCTCTTACTTTTTTTGTGACACACAAATATTTCAAATCTGCAAAGTCATAAGCATGTTGTGTAAATCAAATGGTACGAACCCCTAAAATGTCAATTTTAATTCAAGGTTGTAATGTGGAAAAACAGGATAAACGCCAATACTTTTGCAAGGCGCTGTAGAAGCACCTGTCCTGATCTGACCTGCCCATCCCAGCAGGAAGCTGTTGATAGTTACTCTGCTGAAAAGTAAAAGGGCTGCTCACCATCCCAGTATGTGCTTTTTTTTTTTTTTTGGATTTGTCAGGATTTTGTCCTGCAGCCATACCACAGCACATGAGCATGGGGTGGGGGAGGGAAGAAAAATGCCCACTCACACATGCACATGCACTACAGTGTCTGTACACGTTCAAAATCCACATTTCCATACAGTGTCACATCATCAGTGCCAATGTACTGTAACGGTTAGAGGAGAGGGGATCAATCTTTTTGTCTTTTTTCCTTATTTACATGCACATTATGCCTATTAAATTTAAAGTGCACCTCAAATCAGTTTTCCAAATGAATAGTGCTGGCAGGGGAAAAGATTATAAACAAGTGCCTTAATTCATCCCAGGGTGGTGGGAGGTGGACACTGAAATTGCCTGTGTAATTATTCCTATCAGATTTGATAGTCTGCTTCAGGATGATTTTTTAGATTGCAGTCTAGTTGGTTGCCAGATTTCAATATTGTTTGCATTTTTCTGGATTGTTACTCTGTTGTTTGCATGTTACTCTTGGCTGAAAGCCTGTGGTTTAAAAATGTTGTTCTTGGCCTCCAACAGTATAACCTTTGTATCTTAGTATGTTCCAGTAGTTTTGCATGTAATCAGTTATGTGACAGATTTTTTTAAGAATTTTATCCACATTGCTGACTTGAACCCTCTTTTTGTCCTTGGTGAAACCAGCTTCTCTACTGATGCCATGGAAGTATGTCTTTAGGCCCCGATATCCAAGACCATGGACATACGATTTAATCTGACCCTGTCCTGTCCCTTAGTTGTCCAACCTTGTTCATGGGTTTTGAAACCTACGTGCACATTGTAAAAGTGGCATTGTCGAAGATGGTTCTGTCCCATCTTTATACACAAAATTTTCTTTCAGGATTTCCCCCTTGTTTTATGGACCACCGTGGTTTAGTAGGCATTTTATAACTCCTGTGGCATGTGGCACTACCTAGACTAGACTTCCACCCTCCCACCCCCCTTCACCATGTTGGGGCTGTTTTGTCCTCTCTTGCTCCGCACCTTGGGCTATTAGGGGTAACAGAATCTACCACTGCCCTGCTGGCCCTCTGTCATCTTCAAAGGCGGAGAACATGCTCAGTGTTTTATCTGTCCCCTGGCGAGAGGTGAAGGACAGGAGATACGCTTTCAAACGGTATAAAAATTCTTCCCGCGTGACGACATGCCACCCCTCATTTGAATGTAGTTTTTCCTTCCCTGCCTTCAGGTTTTAGAGATTCTGCTGAGGGGAACTGTATTTGGTGATATCACTTGTTTTCCTCTTTTTGTATATTTTCATTATTAAATAAAAAAACGAGTGGATTGTTTTATTTATAATTTTTTTTTTAAAGATGAACGGCTCGAAGGCTTGCATTACCGTTAGGCTCTCAGCAGTGACTGTTTGAAACGCTTCAGTGGTGGGTCGTTTTTCAGCAAACCTTTTCATTACTGGAATAGCAGCAGGCAGAACATTAACGTTTTACTCGAATGCCGTTTTGCAAACACCGTTGACGTATTTCATTTCCCCAGCCAGGTGGTGGCTGCTGTTGTTGCACCTTTTGTGTGGGTGGTCAAAAACTCACCAATGAAAAAAGATGACAGGGGTCAGGAGCACATCTGACATGGGTTTCTTACTTCCCATCCTGAAATCAGGATTTTTTCTAGTCAATATCACGGAGGGCACAGCGATTTTATGATTGCTCGTAATGTGGTAGGTGATGGTTAGTTGTCTGATCTTTATATGCATTCCTGCATGACTGTTTTATCCCAGTTAGCTTTATTGACAACTTTTTTTTTAATGCAGAAAAATGGGTGGTTAGGGGGGTGGGGTTATCTCCCCTGCTGACTTTGGAAGCTGCTGGTGAAATGTCCCATTGGCCTTCTTGCAGCAACGTGGGCCTGAGGGGGTCCTGCATCCGAGAAATAATCTCCAGAATTAAAGAGGGAAACGTGCCCTTCACCATAGCTTTCCAGCTATGCCCTCTGCCCTGCAGCATTAAATATGACAGGGATGTATTAAAAAGGCGGCTTTTTCAATCTCTGGGTAATCCTCCTAATATATCAGGGGATATGAATAAATATTTAACAAGATGGTGCTTTTCTATAATTAAGCATTTTATTGTTTTTGATCAGTCAGTGCTTTTAATGTCTACATCAAAAGACGATAAAGGACTCGAGGCATAGCTGAGCTCTGTTGGCCATTAGCGCTGCTCTCTCGGTACTTAGAAACACACACATTAATGTCAGCCATAAAACAAATGCAGTATGTCTGGCTTTGTTGAAGGGATCCAAGAATAACAGATTTCTCAAGGGTGCACATGAATAAGTTATACCGTACGTCCCAATGCATCCAGAAATGTAGATTTGCAAACTGCGACATAACTGTGCTTTTGCACAGGCAAATTGGGGAAAGTGTAATTACAGCATGCCTCACGTCTAGGCAATTTTACTGCGAGCGGAAAGTCCCACGTCGTACATCACGCACATTATGGCGTGAGAACGCTCCCTGATTAAATCATTATTTTCTCGTTAGCGTCTGGTGAGAGGGCTGTTAAAAGGTCTACGTCAGGCAAGCTGAGTGGGGTGTCGTGCTTGCACACGCGTGTTTTCCCGCTGCCTGACTCTACCGTGTTTTTGGTTTAATTGTTTGGACAAAGAGTTTGGAGACAGACCTGTTTCCATGTCGTGCTTTTGTTGCTGTTAAAGGTCTAGCACCTTTTTGTGTCATATCCAGTACCCCACCTTTCCTTGCCCTAAGCGAGGGTGGGGTGTTGTAACGTGACCCTGTTTGTGTCTGCGATCTTTAGATCATACAGCATAGCCTCTCTGTACTCAGAGGGGGGGCTGCTTGATGAGCCTTCGGTTATTGTAAACCTTTAGACTCTTAAGCGAGCCGATGGCAGTTAAGTTGGGTCTGTCAGCAGTTTGTTAAATCAAGTGGCTCAGCCCTGGAATGAAAGTCAGCAGACACTCCTCTGCAGCCCCCCAAACCCATCTACAACCCCCCAAGGTGAGGGTTTTCTGGGTCTGCTTTAAACTCAGTGTCCTTGGCTAACGGCTGGACTCTGTCCGTGTCACTGCAGTTAGCTTGGTGGTGCTTATCAAAACCTCACGCAGGATCACCCCCATCCTTAATGGAAGTATAAGGAGGTTCTGTCTGTTTCTTCAGGTCTCCTGGAACAAACTAAATTAATAACAGGATGTGAGGACCTTTCTGTTTGTTTGTAGGCTTCTTGTCCAACACTTTACATACGTGCCAAGCGAGAAGCGTTGGTCGCATAAATTCAATAATTTTTTTAGTTACGTGCTAGCACTACTTGAGATGATAAAGACCCCCTGGCTTGTTTTTAGGCTCAACAGGATCAGAGATGTGGGAATGTGCTGAGATTCTATTATGCTTGACTGCGTGTGCAGGTATTCCTACTTTCTGTTAGTTTCTGTTAATTCCTCAATAGCAGTTTTGAAGCCCTGTCTAGGCTCCTAGAAGGAGAGAGTACTGAACATGGGGTACAGACACATCCTGATCTTTGTTCAGGTGACACCAATGTGGTCACCTCCCAGAAAATGATGGCGGGGGCACCAGTTTTTACAAAGAATACATTTTTGGGGGCCTAGATTTATTAATGACATTTTTTGAATTTTAAAAGTATGGTATGTGCTTTATGAAAATGTTTTCATGGACAAATCCAATTAAAACACTGAAAAATAGTTAAAAATTAATTAACCTAATAATAATAATAATAATAATAATAATAATAATAATAAAAACCAAATTGGAAGCAGATGTGTTTTTGCATGGTTCTGTATCTACACTTCCCTTTGCTGTGCAGGTGATTGTAGTGAGGCCTAACAGGAAGCCTGGTGGTCACTTTGACATGTGTTTGCTGCCTGTTCTCATGATCTAACCACCATGTCCCTGTCAGATCAGTCACACGACTGCTGCCTAATGCAGCTTGATTAGCCGGCTTTGTGAAACACGTCCCTTCGATTTTACTGTCTTCTCCAATTTAAAGGCATTGGCAGAGAGAGTCTTCTGACCCACAGCTGTCCTTCCTGCTGTCAGATTCCATGCCGCAAAACATACTGCCAAAACCAAGACATCCCGACACAAGTTTCTTTTGTGAAGCTTCTCAACAATTTTCCCAGAGTGCTTCAGTACAACTGGCATTTGATTGTCCTATGCAGTCCCTGGCATGTTCTCAAACAAGTGGCTTCACTCAACTCCCAGTTTGCTCCATTAGCACCCTAGAGTCATAAGTTCACAAACGTTGTGTGCCTTAATGGCTTGCTGTGTAGGAGGGGCTGTCAGGCAGCATTGATAATCTTGCTTGTGGTGGTGCTGACGTTGCCATAGACCAGCAGAGTTGTCTTAGTTGCTTATCTTGTATTTAGCCATTATGTTCAGATGTTACCATTTGGGGGCTAAAGTGAAGCACTTACCTCCAGAATTGTCAATCTGTTGTGTATTTCAGTTAAAAGATGACTTTACTTGGATCACTTTTTTTTTTTTGTTTTTTTTTTTAAAGGAAATTTGCGTGTTTTGAGCAAGATTAGATTTTCTGCTTTTATAATGGATGTTCTGCGCCTTTTTGAATTAGACATCCTTTGCTTGATTTGCATGAGATTTAGAATGTTTCCATACTTGTTTTCAATAATTTTACTGGAATCTTGATTAGTAGATTACACTATGTAACAGAATTTTTGTTTCTGGCTTCTAAGTACTATATTTCAATTGCTTATTTCTGAAGGCTATGCAAAATGGATATATTCATCAAAAACTTTGATTTTATGACCACGGTCTACAAAAGTTTCATATTTATAGAGACAAAATAGGCAAATTTTTTATCTTTTCAAGCAGTTAGAGAAAGAACAATATATACTTGCACCACAAATATACAAAGACAGTCAAAACCACTTAAAAGGGTTCAGAAATTTGTAGATTTTCTACATTTGCAGATATACTCCAAATTTCTTTCTCTTTCATAGTCCCCCTTCATGTTTGTGTTATACAAATGCCCCTCTACTTACAAACATCTGACTTGCGAACATTCATAGATACGAACAAAGGGCGCTACCGCTAACAACACTAGCCTGACACTTTTCACCAACCATCCACACACGTGGCAAAATGCATCTACTGGGTGCAAGCAACCTCTTAATGGCATGTAAATCAAATATTGCTATTCTCTCACTATTCTCTTACTCAGCAATAAGATTAACTAAAATATTGGTTTAAGGCACCTGTACTTTTATACTTCAATGGATAATACTAGATAGTTCCAGAAAGTGCTAGAAAGTTCTAAAAGATTCCAGAAAGTTATACAAAATTTTGTCCAATTCTAGAAACGTCTGGACAGTTCTCACAGTTCCAGAATATTCTGAAAGTCTACTCAGCATTGAATGTGAATCAAGAGCGTTCTTTAAAACAGATAAATTTCAAAATATCATTGTGCTAACCACAGAAGCAAAGTTTTTGTGGAACATTAGCTATTTTCTATTTATTTTAGGCATAAGGGATTAGGAAAATGCACTTTGTACCCAGGAACAAAAACTACATTGAAATCTATTACATAGTGTTATTAATGATCCTAATGATATTAATGATCTTTACCGTATGTCATTTCAAACACTTGGACAGTACATAAATGCTAAGTCTGATTCATTGACTTTCCAGGCTGGTTGAGTGTGAGTACATAACTCTTCTTTTTGAGAATAATATCGCCTGGTCAAAATGTTTTAAGTAAAAGTATTGAGTAATTCTTGAGTAACTGCAAGTAAATGCTTGCTTGGGCCTTCAGGTGTTTAGGATTATAGAAGAAAATGACAAACATCATGTCAACTGGCTGCAGGTGATGTCATGCTGCTCTCTTGGAGACAAAGGAGAGTCTCCCACTGGCACGCCATGAGGAATTTGCAGTCTCTTTGGAGGTTTGGGTGGCTCTGTCTTAACCTGTGCCCAGTGGTGCAATTTTTTCACTTCACCTTCTGACAGGATTTCCTTCCATTGCATTTAGTTTAGTCCTAATTCTCAGGACAAGCCAAGTGTGTCAGGGAGCTGCAGATACCCAAATCTCCCCAGTATCGGGACAGGACTTTCAGTTATTACAGCAGGAAGGCTAATATGAGAATGCATCTGACGTGCAGTAATGTTCCTCCATTCTGTCGTTGTAAGCACTTTACAAGCACACTGTTTCCACCGTCACATTAGTTTATTAAGGGCTCTCCCACTCTAGCTCACATCCCTGCCTAGCGCTTTTGACCACATGAATACTGAGCATATTGGTGTAACTGCACTCAGTCAGTCTACGTTAACAGACGTTTCGCTGTAGCACTGTGTGCAGCAAGGTAGATGCTGCCATGTGACGAGGAGAGCCGTGTAAACTCAGGGAAATGCTTGACCTGTGTGTATCTGCTCCCCTTTTCCTCCCCACTCCATCATCAACAACGTGCCTCCTTGGGACAAAAACAGCCTGAGCAGAATTTGAGCTGGTGCTGTTTAAATACTATTGCCTTTCTCCCATTTGCAGGTGTTGTGTCTATAGGATTGCCATGCACTTCTAATGCTGCTGCGTAGATGCTTATTGGTTTTCAGAGGGCATATCTTAATGGCTGCTCTCTTTTGCTGCTGGTTCATGAGCTGCACATTCTAGATAAAAAAAGCCCTCAAAATTCAGGTGGGTGATGTGATCATGAGAAACGTCTTTGAAAAAGTGGACAAATTCCAGCCATGGTTATAGGAGAAATGTCTTGTGACATTCTATAGATGTTAGCCTACCTTAGTAACAAGATTTTTTGTGCAAATTAAAGAAAATCTGTTCATGTGCTCTTGCCAATTGGTGAATGCAAATTGTGTGTCCGCCTTAGAGATTTGAAGGGGCAGGCTGCGAGGGATGTGGTCGGTCGATCTTCTCCAGGAACTGGCCCCAGGCTTTGTTCCATCTGCTCTCCTGTTTGCTTCAGGTCCTTCACCCGGGTTGGTGCCCATAGAGCCCACAGCATTCTTCTGGATGCTCTTGTCGGCCTGTGTGCCACCTTGCCTCACCCACGCACAGTACCAGCCTAAGGGGCTGTTATGGATAGAAGAGGATTAGAGTCTGCGTTTTAATGGCAAAGCAGATGGTATGGGAGTTAGCCATTGGCAAAGCCTAGCAGAAAGGGACTAAGATTCAGTTATAAATGAACATTGGTCTCCATTGTTGGCATAAAAGTGGAGTGACGTTTTATGCTGGAAGCCAAAATTTGAATTTTTTTTTTTTTTTTTAACCCCCCCCTCATCTCTAAGTTGAAGCTGTGGACTACCTTGGTTCTAAGTTATTACAAGGATTTTTTTAAGCCTAAACTTCACCAAAGTTCCCACATGCTGAAACAGGAAAACCACATTGAAAAATATGTTTGAGCATTTGATGTTTTTCTCCCAGTTGGTGAAGTTCCTTACTAACTGTGAAGTGATTAATTTTTCCCCTGCAGTGTAGGCATCGGTGCATGCTGAATGCTGGGTTTGACTCCATGCAGCTGCACAATGAGGTTTTAATTTGGAGTGCTAATTGACTGTTCTTTACAACCATTGTAACTCAGTGTTTTTGTACTGTCATGAACATACACTTAGTGGCAGACTAATGCATATGAAAGTACAGGGCTTGATGCTTGTATTCTCAGCAGCATCCTCAGGTCTTTGTTCTTTCTTTTGGTGTCCACCCCAGTCATTAAATACCCTGCTGGCTAGCAAAGGTAAACGTAAACCTTACTCACTTTGGAATTCCATTAGTCTCAGTGTTTAAGGACAATGTAATGGACTGAGCCCAATGTTCATGCCTTTGGTAATTATAGTGTTCCCTTCCTCGTCTCTGAAAAGACTGGAGTTGACAATTTGTGGAAGACCCCATCCTTGACCCATGTACTGCTCATCGTCATTGTGTGATGGCTGCTATGCCATATAAAGTAGGAAATGGCATTGTTGGAGTGTTGGTGTCAGCAATGGGATGATTACCCTTTGTAGGGGGTGAGGGCTGGGGCTAGGCTTTGGAACCAAAGATTTCAAATGACAATTTCTTCTCTTTAACTTTTGGTCATGATTGAATCCATTCATGAAAGTCAACTTTGCCAGCTGCTGTGAATAACCCCTACAGATATTTTCATATTGGCCATCTTTGTTTTTACATTAAGAGAATAGATGCTTTGTAGATTCTCATTTGTGCACGCTAGCCAGCCTGTTGTAGATTTCTCACAGCGACTCCTCAACCAAGATCTAAAGTCCAAATCACTTTGATTTGTACATGAACAAAGCCTAGATTATGGTTGGTAGCACCTGGATAGATTGGTATGGTCTGAAAACTCGCTTGTCACATATTTCATTTGATTTCTTGCTAGCGGCCAAACAATAGTACATGCTGCTAGTGTCCCTTAAATGCCCAAATGTGGTCTAGGTGCCAGCATGCACAAGGTCAGGCTTGAACTGGTTTACATCGTGAGGATCTCATTATTGAAAATGGGCCAAATAACTTAATCAGCTTAAGTACTCTTGAGTAACGCAGGAGACTTGATTTCAAATGGAGGAGTTTAATACGTAGTTGTAATCAAGTCAATTGCAGGAGAGGTTATTAAATGGTATTTTACAGTGTCATTTGCCTACTTATATTCACTAACAAAAAAAAGAAGAAAAATTGGCCGAGCTACCTAGATATAATTTGGAAAGTAAACTGTCTTGCTATCCAAACTGGCAGGTTTAACAGAGTGAAGAATTTGTTTCTAAGAGAACCCATATGACTGGGCTGAAGAGCTGTGCACTGAACATTTTTTGTGTTTACCGCAGGGAACTATCAAGCTCTGCATGGCTTTATTTGCTGTCTGCCTCCTTGAAACTTTGACACTCTCTTAGACAGCTATAGATGCAATGCCTGTCTATATTTTCTAAGCACATTACTGCATCTTACTGTCTATCCTTCTTTCTAACCCCAACTTTGCTTTTTCTTAACAGGTTTGCAGTCTGTTAATTTGTGTGTAATTTATTTGTGGTTTGTTGATAAATGGCTGTTTTCCTGAAGCACTTGGTGTTCAGTAGTTTTTCTAGGTTAGAGCAGTAGGACTGGTCTTTATAGCAAACACATAACTAACAGGTGACTTCTTTGTCCTGTGTGTGACACAGCAGATGTTTGTGGCATTCTGAGACTCTGGGTTGTTTTTCCCATCAGTTTGTTCTGTAGAATCTGCTGGGATGGATGAAATTGTGCAGAGGTAATGAGATGGAGCAGTCACATTCCTGCATTGTTACCCTCGCCATTGGCGTATCCAGAAACAATACGAAAGTGATACCATCCTGGCGTGAATACTGTGAAAGACTTGTGCGTCGCGTTAATTCGCTGTGGGTACTAATTGGAACATTGAGTACGAAAGGAGTGTACATTTTCATTTAATCGACTTAAGCCTTGGCACGGCTAAGGTGAGGAGGAAAGTTGCGGCTTTAGTTTCTCCAGAACCTCTCATGTTACCTGTTCTGTGGGATCAGGCTGTAATCCTCAAACTAGCCTTTTAAGGTAAGAACAGTGATGGGACTTATGCCCACATATCGCTCACTGCTAACCTTGTGTGGACACCGACGAGGACCTATAACACCCTACTACATCATGCATATTGTTTTTTAGGAGCAAAGTGGAAGAGCTGTTCTGGGCCACTAGCAAAACTGTGTAATTGACTCCAGTGCTCCCACTTATAGCTTGATGTGTTATTTTTTAAATTATTTTTTAATCATCAATGTTGTTGTCGTGGAGTGAGTGTGTGTGAAACTGATACAGTGGGGGTGAGTGAATGGTCTCTGTACACACATCCCAGGGGCTGCTTCCATAAATATTTAACGTAGCCTAATTAAAAGACCCCAAATGACTGCTGAATAGTCACGGTGCCTTGCCAGCATGCCTCTCCTTCCTCCATCTGCTCTTTTATGTGTTTGTAGGACAGTGTGTGCTGACTGCCACTGGACAGGTTTAGCCCTCCCCTGTTTTATAATTTTATTTGCTGTCCTTTCTTGAAAACTTTCGGGATTTATAAAGTAGCTATGGTTTCACTTTAATGTTTTTGTTAATATAATTAACATTGTCCTTTTTTTGTGCATTTTTTTAAAAAATTGGTGCCATTCAAGTCAGGTATCTTGCTGAAGGGTGCATCAGCATGGCTCACTTCTAGTTTAAAGTTTAATTCTTTTTTGTGGTCAGACTTATAGACTTTATAAGTCTGTCTGTAATTCCAGTGTAGAATCTTCCTAAGCTGACGTTCACGTACCTGCAGTAGAAACATGTAGTTAGTCTGAATGAAAATTCTGTCAGGTGAAGGCGAAAAGGCAAATCACACAGTTTTGTGCCTGTAGAACTTTCCCTTGGTGCTGGCCTTGGTGTGTTGCGGGTCCTTGGTTTCTCATAGAGATCTTTCAGCATGACCTTTTAAAAAGGCCTATTGAGAGTGAGCATGCAGGTGGTCTGGAGGAATGTAGAGGGGATCCTTGTGTTTGCTGCACGCTAGCTTGCTGCTGAGACATCTCCCGTCAGGCCCTTTTTAGACAAGCCCTTATTACTGATTACCAGCCGGGTGAGATCAGGGGGCTGAGAGCGGAGTGCTCGCAGTCGGGGCGTGCTGAGATGGTTGTTGTCAGTCCTCACCTAGGTGCTCAGTACTCGGTGTGACGTAGCCCTGCCTGACCTGCATCTTGCAGTTTCACTGCCCATCCATCTCCCCACCTCCATTGACCCACTTTGGTGTCTCCAGACCAAAACCCTTTAGAGTGTGAACCTGTACATGTAAATATACAATAACTAGCCCTTATGACAGACTGGCAAATGAGACTGAATATTCCCTAGTTTTTCAGAACTAGGATCCCCCCTTCCCTCCATCCCTTTCTTACCAAGTTTTCTTGGTTCTATGCTGGTGTTGTCAGTACAATTTCCCTTAAATACCCCTGTACTGGAGGTGTGAGCAAAATCTACTGGAAGGATGGGTTTTGATTTTGGCTTTGTTTAGTTGGGTACTGAGAATAAATATTCCCCCCCAAACCTACTGTATATGCGTTATCATTCAAACTGGTTCATGCAACACCCTCCACAGGGTTGTATCATCTTTGACTTGTTGAGGTAAACAGTCAAGACGAATGCCAGACCAGAGAGGACAGACAGGCCGGGAGGGGGAGAAGTGCAGACTTAAGTCCTGTCTAACCATTAGTTCCCAGGCTGCTCCCCTCTTATCGTGCAGATAACTGTTTACACATTCCCCGCCCGCCCGCGCACACACACACACACACACACACACACACACACACACACACACACACACACACAGAAGGGAAGTTGCCCTCAGTGCTCTAGGGAACTCTCTGTCCTTTTGTAGCTGTTTACCTCGTTCTCAGGATTAGGAAATGATATATGATGGAATAGTTCCGGGCCCTGCTGTTAAAAGTCGTAGTTTTGCATCAGGAGTTTTCCAGGAAGCAATTAAGATGGACCGTAGCTGCTGTTGTAAATTCTGGGTGGTGGGTGCCCTGATAGGCCATCACTTTGTGTCAGAGGTTAATTGGTAATCTGGGAATTGTCCCGTTGACATGTTGTTGTTGGTAGTACTTGCTGGACGTGGCTAGATAAAGACCCACTTGTTTCAGAGCATTCAGGTTTGCCTATTTTGATTTCTTTGTCTCTCAAAGCTCAACTTCTGTTATGCACTAATAGGAATCCTGTGACATACGTACTACTGTGTGTAAATCAGTTATGTCAGACATACAGTTTATAAAAAAAAAATAAATAAAAGTTAAAATGGCAGTGTACATTCGGAACAGGTCTGAGCAGGGCAGTGTTTTCTACGGGGAGTGACTGTTAACCTGACAGCCTGCCTGCGGAAGGCTTTACCACAGGAAATACTGTGTACTCAGCTGAGAAGCCCTTTGGCTGTGTTTTTAAGGATACAGGTGAAAGCCTTTATTTTTATACTGGTTTCCTGTAAGAAAGAAAATTTGTGAAATTCTGCCAACACATGTCTTTCCTATATCTCTCGTAGTCCACAAAGCATGCCTGAGATATGGGTATCCTGCACTAAAAATGTAACCTTGTGCTCTGGCAGATAGTTCTAGTCATCCTGACATTCACAGCTCACCATTTAACCTGCTCACTTGTTGGTTAAAACATCAGAGCTGGTAAAATTACAAGTAAAGGGAGCATGACTTCCCCAATTTAATTTGATGTGTGTGAGCGGATTGCTTTTTGTCTGTTTTGGCATCTAGAAGTATGGAGTCAGGAGACGAATGGAAGTTTGTCGTTTTGTTTTGTAGTGCCGCTCCCTTGGCAGACGATTAAAGAGGCGAGTTCTGTGATGGGCAAAAGACCGCCTGAGTCCTGCACGCTGCACCGCATTCCTCTTGTGTTTTTTTGCGCTCGTCTACCTCTGTGGTTTACTTCAGCTGTGTTCAGGACACAACTAGGGTTGTCACATATCTAAAGTTTGCTTTGATTTTCTTTCTTCTTTTGTACATATCCAACTAATATCCAAATGAAACGAGCCGCCTCTTAAAAGGCGGAGGGTGGGGGACTACAGCCGCCTCCCCCCTTCCCGTGTGGCCTCCGGGTCTGCGTACTTGTCGGGTCTAGCGGGTATGTCGCCCTGGCGGGTGTATGCGTGCGCGAGCACGTGCGTGCATGAGACACATAGATGGAGCGGCTGCAGGAGGTTGCACGTGTGCTTTCTGTCTTTTCACTTCCGTACTGACGAGCCATTGATGCTATTGGCAGGTTCATCGTGTGCTGGGGACTGGTAGGTCGTACGCGCCCGCACGCGCGCGCGCACACACATCGCATATGCACACAGGGTTGCAGACTGAACAGTTCCAGCTGGAAGAACAACTTGGAGGAAAGTAATTTTGGGGCTGCTGTCAGAATCCCTCAGGATTAGATGTTTCCCATGTCTGACTGCAAGGCACCAGCAACGAACCCCCCACACCCCTTCCAATCTGTCCAACCCATATTTAATCATCTCCCTGCCAGAGCCTCTGTGTCACAAATCTTTGTCAAGATTAAGCATTTTATTAGGGAAGTCGCTGTGTGTCCCTGCCTGGTACTAATGTCAAGAATGAACCTTGAAACCTGCCGTTGTCATGTGGCAGTGCAGCCGCTAGATCCATCAGATATGTGTGCCGGGAATATCCTTCCACTCTTGTTATCTGCGATGCCTCAGATACCAGGTCCCCCCCTACTATGGCGAGTGCTTGTTTCCCAGAAGTTCGTCTGTGTCATTGAACTGAACTTATTGACTGACATTTTTCATGTTTCAACAGTCCAGGCTGGACTGCTGTTAAATGAATTAATTAATCAGTAGTGTTGCCAGAAGATTATTGTTCCAGGATGGGTCGTTTGTTAGAAATAAGTATATTTTAAGATTGGCATATTTGCATCTAGAGATCCGTAAATCTTAAACATATGCAGGAACTGAACATGCAGTATAAAATGTACGTGTGTGTGCACACGCACTTGTCTGGAGGTATGGTGTGTGTTTCAGAGCTTGTTTCTTTTCGAACAGTGACAGAGTTGATGAATGACCCCTGTCAGACAAACAAGCAGGGCAGTCCTCAGGCTGATGAGCTGACAGGTCTACACGAACTCCTAAGAGGCGGTGATGGATTCGTGGGGAGGAGGGGGGTGGTGGTGGAACACGGGTTCCTGACAGCACGTTTGTACACCTAGCCTCTATTCTTCTGAAATAGCATGCATTACTGGCTACTCACTGAAGTAGGTCTACAACTCTTATCAAGACTTTATCTGTGAAGCACTGGACTGAACCTGGATTTGCAGATTAGCCTTCTGTGGCTGATCCACTGATGCGTTGTGTTAAGAGTATACTCACCAATCAGCTTATAGACACAAATGCATACATGCTTTTCTCCGTTGCATGTAGTTTTCACAACACTCTTGTAAACTAAAAGATGCAGCAATTATCTTTTAGAAATGGCCAGTTTTGCAAGCAGTTTTTGATATTTAAATACTTTGTTATAGGTGACAGTGATATAGTTATTACTGTGTCTCAGATGAGTTCTAGACAGGTAGGATATAAATACACACCACATTTAAACATTTTAATAAAATATTCTTGATTGTTGGAAACATTGTCCAGTTGTTAATTTATGCAGCCTGGTGGCTCAATGGGTAGAACATCAGGCTGGGATGCACAGGTCTCCTGGTTTGAATCCCAGCCACCAGGTGTGTCCTTGAGCAAGACACCCTGCACTAACACATTGTAACGTATTTGAAACGTTTTATGTTGCTTTGGATAAGAGTGTCTGCTAAATGAATAAATGTAATCATAACTTTTGACTTTTTTTGTTTATATAAACAATTTTTTTTTCCACCATAGTGTTTCTAGAGTAACTGGCACATTTAATTTGTATGAAATTCTGTGTATTTTCTTCAACATTTTAATGTGATGGGGAAAAAAAAATACAAAAAATCTTGTGTAAACAGAAATAACACATTATAATTAATAAATAACAGATTTTTTATAATTATAAAAAATTTGCCACTGCAATCATCTTGTTTTTCATTGTGGCAGTTATTGGCCACTGGAATTTTCTGTTTTCTTGAACAGAAACTGCTTAGTATGTATTGTTTTTTTTTTTTTTTTATTATTTTTGTGAAATTTCAAAATAAAGGCATGGTGTACCATTAACAATTTATTGGCAAACTGCAATGTGCAGTCTGCAGCAGGCTTGCCGTGAGGTAAAGCTAATTGAGATCCTGATCTTGACTGGGCGCCCAGCATGGTGGCCACCGTTGTGCTTGTCATGTTGTGTTAGCAGCAGCAGCAGCAGCCTTTCCGCAGAGACGTGTGCGTGACACGCACACGTGGCACGTAGAAGCAGCCCTCTGTGTTTGCATTCTGCATGAATAAATAATGCTAAAGAAATATTACTGTTCACACAGCTGGCGTAAAACAGGAGAACAAATCGGTATGATGGGATGGATATGATAAAGATGATGCTTTACTGTGTGTAAAAAAAAAAAAAAAAAAAAAAAAAAAAAATTTGTTTAAAGGGAAGAGGAAAAATAGTTAATTAGCAAATCGTACGGTGGGAATAATTTTTTTGGCGCGGGAGGGGGGGGTTCGATGGC
>JABJVR010000077.1:742587-777687 GCA_025773905.1 Chitala chitala
CAGCTTGCGTAAAACATGACAACAAATCGGTATGATTGGATGTTTATTATAAATATTATGCTTTAATTTGTTTAAAAAAAAAAAAAAAAAAAAAAAAAAAAAAAAAAGATGTGTTCAAGGAAGAGGCTACATAGTTAATGAGCAAATCGTACTGGAGGAATTCATTTTTTGGCGCAGGAAGGGGCTGTTCTCTGGCTGCCATGGTGGTCAGGAAAAAGTCAGCAAGAAGGTGTTTGTTAAAGAGTCCAGATGCTGTCTCTACGGAATCCTGAGCTGTTTATTCCTGCGTGAGCTCTGGCTGGAACGCTTCCTGTCTCCACATCAGCCAGCCTGCGGTGATGCTGAGTTCCTCGTACTGTTTCACACCAACACTGCGGTTTCCTGAAAGGAGAAGGTGTGCCTTGGAGGCTGATGGGTTGGTCCAAGCTTTTGGAGTGGATGTTTTGATAGGGTCAAGTGTGTGTGTGTGTGTGTGTGTGTGTGTGTGCGTGCGTGTGTGCGTGTGTGCGTGAGAGAGAGAGAGAGAGAGAGAGAGAGAGAGAGAGAGAGAGAGAGAGAGGATGCAGATGCCTGTTCACATCTACAAATTAACGAGCGTTGAGCTCATTAACCCCCTTCCTTGTTCACAGTTTACCAAGCTGTGTGCATTGCACTGATCTGGAGAACGTTTCCTCTGGAGGAGTGCAGGGTCATTACAGTGTTGAAATTTTCATTAGTTGTTTTGTTTACTTTGTCCGATTTCAGTTACTTTTTATTTTTAGTAAATGTAAAAGACTATTATTTTTACTTTACTGTTTTAGCTTAGCTTTGATTCTCTGCAGGAGAACGCCTTGGCAGAGTGCAGACAGTGTACCGGGTGCAGGACCTCACTGAACG
Source organism: Chitala chitala (assembly GCA_025773905.1). NCBI lineage: Eukaryota > Metazoa > Chordata > Actinopteri > Osteoglossiformes > Notopteridae > Chitala > Chitala chitala. The sequence continues at coordinate 743,464 of JABJVR010000077.1, forward strand.
CTGGAGGGGCGACACATCTGTTGACTGTACACCAAAATATACAATAAGATTATTAGCTCAGGCAAACTGTAGCTGAGGAAATGACCACATATACTATATAAAACACAATTTTATTGTAATCATGAAATTTGTATAATGCAGAGAGGTCTAATTGTACAAAACAATAATTACAGGAAAATATTTAAAATTCTGGTCAGTACAAGGTTTAAATGGCAACATTACCGATACACATAACTAATCCACTACGACCAAAATCATGTCTCAACACAGGTAGAATACCCGAGTTAGTCTGACTTTAAAGGGAACAGTTTCTAAGAAGGGGCACTAAAAGAAAACCAGAAAAAAAGAAACAAACAAAAAAACTAATTTAACCAGTGAGGAATGTTCTAAAAATGACTGTCCATCCTCAGAGTTAAAAATATCACTAATTAACCAAAATAAACAATGCAATCGCGTATCCCGCCAGACACCCATTCTCAATATTAACGGGTGATGAAAACCAACACATTTCCCCCGCCTCACTGACCTACACACCGGAAAAACACGACCACCCGATGTCACGTACTGGGGCCACAAGCGCTCGTGTGTCCTTCAGCATGTCAACAACAGCCATGTGACACACGAAGCATATGGAACACTGTCCCTCTCCTCTTAAACATTACTTACAAAACTCTTATAGTATTCCCATCTCCTGCTACAGACAAAGAAACTACTTGCATAGCACCTGCCGTTATAATAGTCCTCACACACGATCATCTTACAGAAGGACGTGCAGGTGAAATTTCCTACATCTTCCAGCAAGATGGTTCCACTTAATTCCGCTAGTCTGTTACGGTGTCTTCTGTGTCCTCTGCCAGCAAGTAGATGACGAAAAGGGATAAGCTACACTTACAGCTGCTGTCATGGCTGACTGGGAGCTGGTCTGTTTGCTTAATCAAGACATGTGGTGGTAATTCAAACAATGTATGTTCACTGAAACTATTTCATCACCTGCTTTTGCTAACCTGTTGTGTGATGGTCCCGCACTTTTACGTACATAAAAATGTGGGGTGAGATGTTTGAGTGGTAACCTGCAACTCCCTGGTAGATCAGCATGCTCCGAGTTACTGACGGGGCACGTGTGCTTGTGCTCTGGTATGGTGTTACCGTTTTAAACTGAGCCATGCTGTTGACTTAGGGGCCACTGGCAGTGCAGGTGGGGGCCAGCTGGTAGCTTTGAGGCCCTCGCATGACCGGTGAAAGGGAGGCGTTTGATTACACTGTGACGACATGCACTCGTGCGCTTGACCTCTCGGTGACACCATGTTCTCTCACGCGTGTTTGCATGTGCTGTTTGCTGGGGGGGGTGTCATGGAAACACTCTCCAGTGTACACTGGTAACTGATGCTATGAGATGTTTTTCATTTACCATATTGCTCACATATATGTAGAGAGTGGTTTTGTAGATCATTGTGTGTGTGTGTGTGTGTGTTTGTGTTTGTGTTTACGTACAGTTGATCTGCAGTTTATGGTGAGCTAATTTACAAAAACATTTTTTATATGAGGACAGCTGGGGTGAAGCTACAGGTATGAAAAGGTAACAGTTTGCAGGGATAGTAGACAATGACTGCTAATTAATATGAATAAACCAATTTTTTATTTTATCTTATCTTAAAACGTCCTTCCATCCTTTTCCCCTTTGAACCATGCCCAGATGCTACACTGAGGTAGTAGACCACTAGGGGGCGTGTCTTAGCCTCTAACAAATGTGTTTGTGGATCACTGTGTGATCAACAATGTAACACACATCTTCCACACAGTCCAGAGACCATCCCCACAAGCCTTGTTTCACAGACAGATGCACACATCTTTTGAGTCCGCTTTGACCAAGAAGCCTCCTCCTGCTTGACCTCTTATCAGTTGACTACTTGTGGTGTGACGATCACATAGTCTTTAATAGCCATGGAATCTGGCTGCTGTAGCCTTTTTGTGCCTTTTTATCTGCTTAGATTTTCTACATCCTCTACATCTGGTGGGTAATTGGTGATTTAATCAGTCACTGCTTCTATTAGCCCTGCTCATCGGGCCTTTGCCGTCCTTTATGTAATGCAGGTTTAATTTTTTTATTTCTACCACTTCACGATAGTCAGCTAACGCATTATGGGAAGTGGTTGTTTTATAATTTATCACAATACTGAATTTGGTAATTAAATTGCATGTATTTGGTTCAGGTTGAATTTCAAAATCCAATCTTAAAATATGCTTTCCTCGTTCAGTTCCGTGTCACAGGCCTCAGTCAATTTTTATATACCATTTCTGATTTTATGTGTATTACCAGTAGCCTACTATATCTGTATTTGCTCAGTTATATGCAGCTTCTAAATAACTTACTTTTTTGAGTTTCTGAACTTTATGCGTAAAATTTTCAGCAGGTAAATTATGATAGCAGCAGATAAAGTTAGACACCCATCCAGAGGTATAGCAGCCGAGTCCCTCTATGATTTAAGCAAGCAGTGTTGCTTAAGTTGCTATGGTTTTATCACCGTACTGCCCCAAGTGGAAATAAGACTGTTTTGCAGGAAAAGGACAAATATACAAGTCACTTTCTGAGTATGATAACTTCACATCCTGTTGTTTAATGCAACAGCCCACTTTTTCATCTTGGGGGGGTGGATTGGAGGAAGTGTGGGAATGAGCTTCAGCAGAAGTGATGGGAAACAGATGAACAGGCCACTTTAAAAGGGAAAGGGACCGGGGTGGGGCTCATAGTGGGAAGGGAAAAGCCATACACATGTGAACATAGCTACGTGTGTTCCGCTCGTATGTGCCCCATCTGTTTCCAAAATGCGAGCAACGGGATTTTAACCCAAGAGAGGACACCGGTCATGCGTGTTGGCATTAAAAGGGTGTCGTCCAGCAAGCATTTCCAAAATTTGTTTAATGTTTTTGTTTGCTGGGACACTCACAGATGAGGCGATACAAAAGCATGGTCAAACAAGTGGACCTTTGCTCTGTACCAAATGGTGATTCCCAGCAACCGTTCTCACCCAAGCACCAAAATCAGTGATGTTGGTTTGGACGCAGGAACCGAGCTCAACACTTTGCCCAGTTCTTGTAGGTCTGCATCATGGTCACAGCTGTGCTCAGTCTCAGCGGCGAATATTCATTGTAGCAATAAAAATCTATATACAAATTAAAAATTATAATACTAATAAAATAAAATCTCACGTTCTGCAGGGAGGTTTATGGAGCACATCTGGGGTGTTGATTCGTCCTTCCTTCAGCACAGTGGGGGGTTCATCTTGGTAACAGCCAGAGTCATGAAAAGAACAGCCTTGTTACCCTTCCATGGGGAACAAGCTGTGTGTAGGAGGCATTTCCAGCACTGACTGAAGAGGTGGATGAAAAAATGTTTGATGGTTCCACAATGCTTTCCAGCCCAGGTGTGTTGGCTGTGTGATCCAGCCGTAATTTCAGAGAGGAACGTAGGTCTTTTTCATGGGGGTGTGAAGAGATGGGGCAGTGCTGAAGCCTAGTTTGGAGAGGGGGGTGTCCTGAGACAGCTGTTCTATAGCACTTATATAGAAGAAGCTCAACATGTCCCACAACCATCAGAGTTTGGTCTGGCCTGCTTCCTCAGGCTATATAACGAAAAATTAAAAGTAGCATTCATGAAACATTACAGCCACAAAAACAGCTTTAACATGGAGGCTTTTGGATGTAGAGTGTGTCTGGTATTAAGGTGCGGAGAGAATGCACATTGTGTTAGCGTTTTTATGCATGCCATATTTCACAAGGAAAGAGTTCTACATATTTCTCTATTTGAATTCTTCATCTGTTTTTCTCATCAAGAGAATGCCGGCAGCCCAGACACCTCCGGTCCTTGAGGCAGTGTGTCCCATGTGTTTACTTTTTGGCTTATTCCCTGGGGGACACGTTGTGCAGAATGAGCTTTTTAGCGGTCTGCTTTGTGCCTCGTGTTCGCTGGATAAGCTCATCGTGCTGCCTCTTTGTTAACTGGTTGCTTTGCCATGTTATTCTGAATTTGAGAGAAACACTACTGCTGCTTGTTTACATTGCCCCCCCCCCCCCGAACCCCCAATTGCATGCCACATGTCCTCCTCGAGGCTGAAGAACTGGGATATTGTGTGTGTCACATTGTCACAGATTAGCCCCTTGTACTTCCAGTGCTCCTTATGGGTTTCTGCATGTCCACTCATTCTAATGCCACCCTTTCTCTTTCTCCCTTACGCATTCTCTCCACAGTACTTCGAAGTGCCGTTTGACTCCAACATGAACCGGACAAAGAACCGACCACTTGTCAGAGGACAGATCAGGTATGCATCCTGATGAAAACATATTGTTGTGACACAGCTTTTCAAGCCGATATTAAAAGACTGTAATGGTGAAATAACCAGTGATCCTGAATAGCTTGTAGTAAGGCTCATACCAGTTTCAACCATATGTCTCTTTACACTCCATATGGCTGATATTTAAAATCGCATTGAAATTTCTCCAGTGCCCCAGTTTTTATATGCACCTGCCAGAAGTAGTAATGTGAGCTCTTAGATTTTTTGGGGGAGGCACCTTACTTCACCCCCCCATTCTTTGGACTGTTCAGACTGTAGCTCGCCTCTCCATTGTGGTCCGGTGAACCATGTGTATCGGCCGCGATCGTTACAAACCCAATGCAGTAACAGGACACCAGGGTACCTGCAGCCCCTCCACTTGTGTAGTAATGGATATGCCCGGTCCCCCTGTGTGGGAAGGGCCAGCCTACCCCATTTTGTGTCTCTGTGTGTGGAAGAGGGGTGTTTACTGACACTAGAGCTGGGATAAAGATCTCTGTGGAGATGGGAGAGACTGACCCCGCTGATGTAGTCCAGCCCGATAGGGCATTGCAAGGTCATGGATTCAACCCGGGGAAGGGGGTGAAGGGAATCGATGTGTTACAGCCTCTGGTTAACTGCTGGTGTTTGGTCCAGTTTTCAAAAATGAAGACAGGCAGTTAAACACTTCTGAGCAAGAAACTGTGGGACTACAGGCTTTTAAGGACACATGAGGACAAGATATAACGCCTTGTCAAGCTGGATGCTTATAGGCTATAGCTCCAGTCTGAGGCAGCTTTTAGTTTTAGCAATGTTTGCACCCTAATGTTTATACCTAATAATTGACACTCCTAGATGTGCTCCTCATTTAAACTGTATTAGTGAAAGTACTGGACACCTGAGATCCCAGACATTCTAGGTCCCCAAAACACTCGTGCATGACTTTCCAGACACTCACACTTGTACTCACTGAGCCAGTCTTGCACACACAACGAGTGTGCAAACACCCACACTCCTGAGCCACCACATATCTGATGGAAGCATCCACCAAATTTGTCAAGCGATGAGACCCAACCAATTTCCACCAAAGTTTGATTAACTGGAGTAGTTTCCAACTCTCCAACTGTGAAAGTGTTCCTAACTGTACAGAAGTCCACTTTTCTTGATGTGTTTGTTATTCCACTTTGTTTCACCTGCCAGCTGTAAATGCACTTTTCAAGAGGAACAGACAGAAATGACAAGTGCTAATGCTGTAAACACAAAGGAAGAGTGAGGTATACTGCCCAGTTAGCCTGTTGCTTCAGTCAGCTTTGATGTTCTTCCAAACTGACTTGTCAAGCTTACACCAGTCAGTTTAATGTTTTTTCTTCTCTCTCTCCTGACTGCAGCTTTAGTTACAAAGGAATGTTTGTTCTTTACTATCCATGAGATGCTTTAAGATTGGCAAATGTTTGTTCCTATTCCGGGTGGCATCACGGCTTGAAAAATTAGGATAAACTCAAAGGACAGCAAATGCGATTAAGGAGAGGAAAGCGTTAAGCATACACACGTCAGCTTGTGAGAGATAAGGAGTCCCTTTTTCTCGCTTTAAAGCAGAGTTGATGCATTAGTGAAATACCTGCTTTTTTGTGGACTTCCCTCACACGACAGCAATGTAAACTTCTAATGGGGGGCGGGGTTATCCATCTGATAGTTGGTAGATGACCTTGGGTTACAAATACTGCCTGACAGTACACATCAAACAAAAGTATGTACCCCCCACCCCTCGACCACCCCCAAGCAGTGTGATATGACCTCCACTGAGAGTGATAGAGGAAGGCCCCCCAGAGCCCCCCCCACACACACGCCCACAGACATGTATAAGGGCTGAATGTAATAGAGACTTCAATCCAACAAGCGGAGACAATTAATACAGAGTTTCCATAGCCTCAGAAAATTCTTACTTTAGCCTGTCTTCACTCAAGATTTTAATCTCTCTAATTTGTGGATTGCTTGTTGTGGACCCCAACCAGCCCTGATTTGCTACATTCGATAAAGCAGGGGCCTTAGGCTGACAAAGGCAGCCCTGGTCTGGGTTGAGAGCTGTCTGGTTTCCACTCATGCCCTGTCCTCTTATGGCTGGCTCAGACCTGTCTCACGAGGAAACTTTCAAATCCTGACGCGGTTTTTAGGGACTGAAGATGCGCGTTTCTCTGGGTATCGGAGCTGCGTTACAGCAGGCTTATGTGCACGTGTATAAATCGAGGGCGTGCCCAGGTTGGTCATAAGCCCGCCCAATCAAGTGGAGAAAATAATTTCAAAAACCATCTGATGATTGAAAATGATCAGGTCATAGTCATGCTTTCACGGCACATTTCCGATTTTGGGTGTTTTGTGCCAGAGGAAGCACTCTTGCTTACCTAATTTATTCAGTTTTGGTACATGGAATTTACAATATGGATTTTCTGTCACATTGCACATGGAAGCTGTGTTCCTCATGGGTGGGTGTGGCTGCATAGATGAGGGGTCTCATTAATTTTTTTAATGGCTGGTAGTAACACATTTTGCCAGTTGTAGCTACTAAGTTGATGCCCAGTCTAATGGTCTTTTCCACTGGTGATTTGTACATATACACACACGATAGTCTGTCTGGCCCTCAGTGGCATTTCCTGCCATTTTTCCCAAAGTTTGCCTTCAGAACAGATTATTGGAAAGAATTGGTAGTGAGACAGTTAAATTATGTTTTTTTGTGATAGATTTGCTGGACTGGGAAAACATCAGAACATGCAAGCTGCTACAAAAATAATTTCCAAACACAGCTTTTAATTTAATGTCTACGCATGTGCCTCTCTTGTATTTATGCTTTAGGTACATGGAATAAATAAGGAAACTTGTTACAAGAAGTCGTTTTGTTCACTTTCATGGTTAACTTTTGAAACAGGGTGGATGGCCAGTTCTTCAGCTCTGGTTGTTTGATTTGGCGATGTCTGTCCCAGTCTCATGTTGTTTGTTTAGTAGTGACATCATAATGGTCTGTCCAGTATTGCTGTGCAACAAAGAAATGCATTGTTTGCCATCCGTGCTCACTTAAAGGGCTGTAGTGATCTTCTTTGTATTGTTGGCATATCTGCTTTTTTTCCTCAGGCCTACCCAGAAATGTATTCCTGCCTATACCTTTGGCACAAATATGTCTGCGAAGCTGACCGCTTTGTACCTAGCCCCTCTGAAGACCTAATGCAGCCATGCTAATGATGAAAATGCTGTCTGTAAAAGCAGGTTCCTCACCTCCTCTTTGTAAATGGTGTATTAGCCTTTCCAACCTGGTGTTTCTAGAAAACTTCATAAACGGATATAATCAACGAAAAACTCCTAAGGTATGAATCAGTGCTAGTCTACCTAGGAGAGTTAGTGAGAGAAGGGGCCTTCTGCATTTAAAAATCCATCTAAGTGGTCTGTTCAGATTTGGTTTCCTCCTTCTTGGAGTCGCTGATCTGTTTCCATGAGAGGTTTTCTAAACCGCACGCAATGTGTAATGATAGTACTCTGGGTGTCGGAGAGGTTCCAACATTGCTGTGTGTTTTCTGCCCACAGCCCACTCCATGCTGTAACGTTTGCCGCCTCCTGTGCTGTGCCAGGCGTGGCCCTCCTCACCCTGGCTGTGAACCCCCTGACAGGCTTTCTCGGGTGCCTGAACATCGTGCTCTACACCTGCTTCTACACACCGCTGAAGAGGTTAAGCATCGTCAACACCTGGGTGGGCTCCTTGGTGGGCGCCATACCCCCGATCATGGGCTGGACTGCTGCCACCGGGGCTCTCGACCCAGGTATGACACAGCCCATGTGCTCCAACACTTTTCCAAACCGAGCACAGTCGGCTTGCCGATGAGTGTCTGTGTTATGGAAAGACACATTGTGTCTGCAGCCAGGTTCTAAATGTTTAGTCCAAGTTACCGACACATTGATGCCAGCCTTGGAGGCTCTTTGTAGTGATGCTGGTACTACAATATCAGTCCTAACATTCAGCAGAATTCCTGCTCTGACACATTTGTTACTTTCCAGATTTCATTGTACAAAAAAAATCCATCCATCCATTCGTTTTACTGCCTTATCCAAATCAGGGTCACTGGAAGCCTGGAGCCCATCCCAAGAAGCACAGGGCAGGGGACACCCTGGGCACGGGTGCCAACCCACCACAGGGCGCACGCGCACACACACACACGTGTACACACTGTAAGCAATTTGCAAAAGCCAATCAGCCTAACCTGCATGTCTTTGGACTGTGGGAGGAAACCGGAGAGCCAGGAGAAAACCCACCAAGCACAGGGAGAACATGCAAACCCCATGCACACAGACCTGATGGGGGCATCGAACCCTGGGCCCGGAAGTGCAAGGCAACGGCGCTAACCACTGTGCCGCATGTACTAAATAATGCCTTTATATCCCAGAACTAATACTGAGTGACTAGAACTGCAGAATAGCGGCAGAGGCTTGAGCTGATGCTTGACCACACATGAATGTGTTACATAATTTCACACTCCCTAATAATATATGTTTTCTGAGCTCTACAAATTGTTCCTGTTACTATTATGACCCCTCGGTCCACATCTCTTTGTAGACAGATTTCCCCCTAAAACATTAAGAGCAAAATGACCTCAATTTGACATTTTTGCCATTTTCTTTATTTTTAGAGATATCCTCAGTCCTTCACCATTCATTTGGAAACTTTTATTGCAGAAATAAGTGGACATTGAGATAGTATCCTGAAATGTCTGCCAGAGGTTAAGTGCATTGTTATGGTAACCGGAACATATCTTTGTTATCTTTTTCATTACTGAAGATCTTCAGTATAAGCAAGACTTAAGTTTATGCTTTGGCTGTCCCGGTTGAGTTATACTATTTACAATAATTTAAACGATTAAGTAATTTTTTTTTCTTCTACCAAAACAATCAAAGCATCTTCTGAGTCAAGTTTGAGTATTCCCAGAAGTCTCCTCTTTCCTGATGCTGTAGATAGTTCATGACTATTTTTTCATTTGTCTAATTGCTTTTATCAAAGCTAGCCTGTGTTATCATATATGTTACAGCTCTTGTTTGTAAACCTGGGTCACGGAGCACATTTAAATGAAGTTCTCCTAAAATGACAGGCAATCTAGGGAAAAGATGCAACCTAAACAACAGCAAATACATCCAGTATTCTCTCTACTCTCTGTAAAATGTTGTAAATCTCGCTCAAGGCCTTGTACTTTCTCTGTGTGATTGTATGAGTTGGGGCCGCTCCACCAGGTGCACCCATTGGAGCAGGTATGAGTCTCTGTACTCTTTGTTGGATCCAAGGTTTTCATGTCAGCTTCAGTACTCAGTGTGTGCATCTCTCATGTAAGAGCTTCTTATACAAATTAGCTTCCAGCTTAACTGTTCCCACTGGTGATTTTTCTGGGATATTTACTGAGGCCACATGGGTTCTGTAAACTGTTCAAGGACACTACAGCAAGGGCCTTCCTGGAACTTGAACCCTTAACTTTTTGGGTAAAAGTCCAATACTTTAAAGAGTTGGCTGTGTCCCTGTTACATTTTCTGTGATTACTATGTGAGGGTGGTTCCTTCACTCAAGTGTGGTGTTCAGATAAACCCAGCCAGCACCATAGGGGAGCTCTAGCTTCTTACCACCCCCCACCCTAAAACCATCACCGCCTGTCTTCACCTGGTTGTGTTTTCTAGGCAGTGGCAGTAAGCACATTTCTGTTAAACACATTGCAGGACATATGCCTGGCTTCTTCTGGCACTCTTCAGGTACCTAATATATGTACAAGTCCACCACATTACACCCTGACATGTACATAATTTTTTCCTCTGTCTCACTAAAATGCTGCGGTTTCCTGACTGCTGTGAAGTCAGACACAGACAGTCGGGCAGACCCTTTCATTCTTAAACAGGGCGGGTAAGACTGTCCACTTAAGAAGATCATTAATTCTGACTTTCCACTTTGCAGAAATAACTAGAGTTGTTCGCTTCAAATAAAGAATTGCCTGTCAAACCCAGAATTCCATGGTTCTGGAATTTGGGTTTTTTCTGGCAGATTTCTGGAAGAGCCGTTAATTCTCGTAGTGTCGTCTTATTCCCTGCGGAATGTGCTGTCATAGAAACAACAACAATGATGACAAACTACAAGAGTCTGCGGTCACATGTTGCGTTGTAACCATTTAAATTTCCCCCGTCTTGCTCTTTTGATTTACAGGAGCCCTGCTGCTGGGGGCCTTCCTCTACAGTTGGCAGTTCCCACACTTCAATGCACTCAGCTGGAATCTGCGGGAGGACTACTCCCGGGGCGGCTACCGCATGATGTCGGTGACACACCCAGCACTGTGTCGACGCGTGGCCCTGCGGCACAGCCTAGCCCTGCTGGGCTTGTCCGTCCTGGCGCCACCACTGGGCGTCACCACCTGGACCTTCCCGCTGGTCTCGCTGCCCATCAACCTGTACATCAGCTACCTGGCGCTGCGCTTTCAGAGGAGCGCCGATCGTGCAAGCGCCCGCAGCCTTTTCTTCTGCAGCCTGTGGCACCTGCCCATGCTGTTGCTGCTCATGATCACCTGCAAGAAGCGGCGGGAGGAGCCCGAGGCTCCTGAGGCCACGTTGGAGCACCTGGCTCAGCAGAGCTAACTCTGAGCCACTCCCTGTTGCCGCTGTCCAACCCCAACACCAACATTGCTCGAGGAGCTTCCTCCAGCCTTCACTTGCTCCAGCAAACTGGGTGGGGGTGACTGCAATGGATTGCTTCAGCCTCAACTCTGCAGTCTACACTTTCCAGTTATGTGGTTTTTTGTGACATGATAGTTAGAAGGAAGTGACAAAGCTCAAAATGGCTTTAAATAGAGGAACACTTAACATACAAAGGGAGTTCAGGGAGCCAACAGACTCAGGGAACCTGTAGTTAATCATTTCTCTGTGTGTGTACGTGCATATATTTATTTACATACAGCCCACTTGTTCCCCAGCCTGGCTGTAGTAGAAGTATGAAGTCAATCAGATGTCTAGATATCTGTCAGAGTTAAGACCAGGCTACAGATTCCTTTCTCTATTTGCAAAAAAAAGTTAAAAACAAAAAGTGTATATATACTGTACATGTATATAGTAGTTATAAACTGGGCTTGAGTAGTTTGAGTCAGCAGCCATCAGGTAGATAAAACTGATACCGTTTTCAGTGGTTCTTCTGTGTCTCTGGAGGATGCAGGCTTGCTTCAAACAGGACCAGCCCAGCCCAATGCACTCCCAACTTTTTGGACATTGCGACCTGTCCAGGCGTCTGAGGACTCGCAGCTGTCCAGGGCAGTGTGGTTCTAGTCTGTGCCGGTCACGTTATACGGTTAAACAAACCCCCAGCATACTGTATAGGGATCAAAGTCCCGTACAAGACAGAAATAAAGACAAATGCTCTTTTCATGGAGCACCTGTGGTCTTGTCTTTGTGATGTTTGTTTAAACCCCTCCCCCAGCCCTACATTTCCTTTTGTGTCTCATTTCAGCCATTACATTGTTTACTTTCTTTGCAAATAAATTGGTCACAATTGACTACTTTATCCTTTGATCAGTTTACACTGATGATTATTTACGAAGAAAAATCCAATTAAGAACTCACCAAGTCTTTTTTTCCCCCTGAAAGTCTCTCTTGAAAGACTAAAGTTTCTTGATCACAAACGTACATGGTGGAAAGCATGACATGGATTGTTTTTGTTGCTATTACCGATGAGTTCAGTGGTGATTAAATTGCAGCTGGACCTCAAACAGTTTCCATTGGCCAGTTTGAAGCTGGCCTTGGTTTGTCATGAGCCATGACCTGTATTTGTCCTCAAGTTTACAATCTAATTTTCACTCTTCTACCATTGATCTATGGGCACTAGTCTCTCACCCTCCCCAATTCTGGAAAAAGTACCTTTGAGGTTAGCTATTGCCATGATGGCCATGACAAGCAATCTACCCTCCCCCCCATAAAAATATGGTCCAGGGCTCCTGTGTGTGTGGGGGTGGAGTATCCAGCTGTTGCTTGGGTGTGTGTGTGTGTGTGTGCCGGGGGGTGGGGGGTGACCTGTCTGAGGATCGGATGACAGCACTGGCCAGACCAGGGACAGGGAATGTTTCCAGCATCCATCCTGCCAGGGTGGCTATGGACATAGGCATCCATAGTCCTTCCCAGTAAACTCCAGTCTGCCCATTCTGTGACACACTAAGCATGTGATATGGTCATTAGGTACATTTTAATTGTATGTGTCATAGCATGTTTGCTAAAGAACCTATAAAAATTTGATATGAACCATCATTGCCATCTTGTTGTATGACCAAGCCTATTCGCTCGGGTTTAGATACGTGGACATATAAAGTAGAGTCACCTTGTATTTATGATGACTCCAGCAATATGGTATTCCAGCTTCAGGTAAGTCTCGTTTGGTCTCTTGAAGAGTTCTATTAATTTATTTGTTTTTATTTAAAAATTTCCAGCGTATATCCCTCTAACTACACATACATCTAGACGTTTTTTGAAGTTTTTTTCCGTTGCGTTACAAAATGTTGGAAGTATAGCTTATACGAAGGATACTGAGTCATATCTTTAAAAAAGAATGAATGTATGTTTCCCTTTCTTTACACACGGGGACGTTCTTCAGCGTCCGTGAGAGCTATGTTTGAAAGAATTGTGTATACACGAACACTTCAAAAACTCCTGTCCAGTAATTAATACAAAAAGTATTTTTTCGGCACAGCATACAAAATGTGTTGAACACCTGTCTTAATTGTAAAAGTGATTTGCATTGTTTGAAATGTCATTACTGAAGGTACAATCGGTTCCACATAAGAAATTTCAAGTTATAATAAATGGATTTTTTCCCCTTCTCCAAGCAATACAACGGTTTACGAGCAGTTTTATAAGCGAGTACTAGTAAACCTAGGTAATGAAAATTTATATTTATGGAGAAGTGTCCCAGTAACTAAGTCACGTTTTTTTGAGTAGGCCTAAAGAAAATCAGCTATACAATTTGATTGCCAGATCTAAAACTTTAAAAACTTCAGCCATTTTTTCCACTTATGCGATTTGGAAAAAGTGGAGGCAACAAGTGCAATCACAACGCATAGCACGTTTTTTCACCCTTTTCACGTGTACTTTTATAGCACAACATTCTAAATCAGAAGTAATTTTCAGTGCGAAAATGGGTGTCATTGAAAAAGCGGCGCTCCGAAACTCGGGGTCACCCTGACGGAACTGCAGGAGATGTTCGAACATCTGCTGATTCTGTGAGCGCCCTTCCCCAGCCCACCAGCGATTGTGTCCGCCCCGTCATGTAGAAAGAAGACTTTTTTCTATTGTTCTCCGTTTATATTCTCATGTTAATTTAAGGAACTAGAGGACCCATAAACAGATGCGTGCTATTCGATAAATGTTGTACTTCATTATTTTGAGTGTATAAAACACGAGCTGGACACTTAATAAAAGTTATGCAGGAATGTAAAATTTATACGGTTATTTTTTAACCTAAAAAAATCACGAAATAATTTATCGAAGTCGTTGTTCGAATATATATATATATATATATATATTATTATTTTTTTTTTTTCTGCCCACAGGACCTATTCAGACTATTAGTAAATAATTAACAGAATATGTAATGCATAGGCCTGCCTCGTGCATTCCTGACTATATATGGTTTAGATAACTAATTATTTGAATCCTGTTGAAGACAAACTAATTATTATAATACAGACAAAATTTAGTACCGAACGGTTTTTCGTTATGTAGCCTACTAGCTCTTTCAATAAAACTGGCCATCAAAAACTGTCAAGTCACGGAATGTTTGTCTTAAACCTGGAAAACATGAGTTTGAAACATTGTAATTGTATGACGTGCTTCTCGCCGACATTGTTGATGTTATTATTATTATTATTATTATTATTATTATTATTGTTGTTGTTGTTGTTGTTATTTATATAGTTATAGGCTAAGTGTTGCATTAGTCGCAATAATATAATGCCGTTGTATGGAAACTTTTTTTTCTTGTAAAGGTCTAAGTGATGTGCTATTACGTGATAAATCTACTTACACTGGATGTTTCCCTTTTGCGAATGATCGCGCAAAAATATTTTGATTCACAGCAAGGGTTTACATTTCACTAAGCCCTTTTCATTTTTTCGTGATTTATCGCCTCCCATCGAACAGAGACCATAAAATTTTCTCAGCGCTTTTAAGTAACTAAAGTTAACTACACATTTAACTAAAATTGTTCTTCTGAAAAATATCCTCATACTATTATAAAAAGAAAAACGGGTGATGCTTAATGCACCATCAGCCTTTTGTAATGTTTTTATGATTTAACAAATTCCTTCCGAGGTATACTATTGGAAATTGTAAATAAAAGTTTTACGCGTCAGAATGTAAGAAAATCAGCTTTCCTTTAACCTTCTTCCTTACAGCGCAGGGATTGCAGCATCACGCATCTCATAAAGTAGTCATTTGGTGAGACCCGTCAATGTTCTGTTCGTAAAAGGAAACGTTTATTAGTTGATTCCTTTGAAGAAAGTTCAGGCATACACTCAGTCTCTGCAGCACTTAACTATACACTTTTAGAAAAATCAGAAAACATTATATTACTAGTTTTAATTAATGCAAATTTATTAAACCATGGACAGCTGTTCAACTGCAACTTGAATCAAAGGCAAAACACTAGTGATATTACATAAATATTTGTACCTTAACTGCTAATTAATAATAGTAATTAAGAATTAATATTGAGAACTAATTTGACTCGTTTATTTCATGTGTTTCTCGTAGTCTATCGACAGTACAGGCCTGAGACTAGTGCTTACTTGGTAAAGTCCACAAAATATTGTTAATTTACGTGATTTATAGATCGTTCAATATTTGCAGACCTAGTATTATTTATGTATTCATTACAAATGTAGTGCACTTCAAGACAGTCACAATTGAACTTTTTTTCTTTATTTTTTTCTGGATTCATAGAACACTTTACACATATACGCAACAGGTGTCATTAAACAACTTCAGTATATTTATGTGAGGAGTACAATTATGTGGAAATGTGTCAGTGAAGTTTATAAGCGTATGTAATACAATTTATTTTGTGAATTCTAATTGTAGCAATATGACGGCTATGAGAAATTTTCAACAAGAGTTTTTGATTCAAAATAATTAAATTAATTTAAACGTTAGTGTTAATCATATTGTTGTTAATAATTATATTATTTAGTTGTTTCAAATGATAGTATACTACCACTTTACAAGACCTACAAACTTTTAATACATTGAAAACAGTGATAAAAATAATACTTACAAACATTTCCATCATTCCTCGCAATTCTGTAGTCTCACAAATAAAATGTGTAAAATTGCACGTGTAGCTTACTTCAGGATGTCTGAATATCGAGTACGCCGATGTAACTACAACTGTTTGAGCATAAGGAAACTTGTTCTTCTTTAAAAAGACATAAGTAATGAAACTGGAAACATTTCCTGGGAATCAAACCTATTGAATGAACAGCTCTGTGTAGATGCATTAGTGGCGGCCCAGTGCACAGTAAAAGTCTTTTAAGAATGCTTAATTAAGGCCATGCATTTGCATAGTCGGACAGGATGAAGAGAAGCGGTCGCATATTCATAGCGCTATATCTAAAACACCGAAGCGTTAACATAATCGTTAATTTATAAGATACGCATAAAACCAATGCAGAAAAAAATACTGCTGAAACAAAGTAAATTCGGAACGTGTCTACGTATAATCTGTTTTTTTTCCCTTTGAAATTCCGATTTTAAACCAGTTTTAAAGTAGGAAAAAATATCTATCACTCACAAAAGTAATGATATAGTTGACAAAGAATATCACTATTATTATTATTATTATTATTATTATTATTATTATTATTGTGCTTTTGCTCTTTCGCTACTGCAATAAATTACAAAAAAAAGTATAAAATTAACATTTTTTAATTATAAAAACATCAAGTTTGCGCTTTCAACATCAAACGTTCGTACTTTTCATCATCATAAGATGTCACGCATGAATGCTGGGTTGTCCTGCATCATGTCTGAACACAAATGGCACATTTTCTTGTCAGATTCCTGACAAAACATAAATATGTAACGTTTAGAATAGAACAATTATGAGGATTCTGTTTTAAAAGCGTTCCATCCAATAGCAGCGTTAGAGAACTTCAACAATGTGACAATCACACGTTACACTCCTCCTTTAATTTTCAGTGATTGGTCTATATCTGGGACCCAATGGTTAAATTTCCGGACCAATCTTGTGATAGGCCAATGGCGCTGTCAGTTTTACTCATCTGGCTCTCTATAAGGACCTGCTATGTTGTAAGCATCTTGGTGCGCACAGTAGCTTGTAGGCAGGACGACGGAGATGCGCCGCGAAAGTAAGCGCAGGACTTAACGGCGGTATTGAACTGCCCCACTTGTATATAACAAATTTCGTCTTTTTTTTTCTCCTGTGACAATGTTAGAAAACGGGTGCCACCGTCTAGAATTAGCAATTGAGAAAACGTTTACTGCTTTAGCATAGTTATTTTAATTTTTTCCTTGCGGAGGGGCTCATTTGTTTCGCAAGGAATGTTGAAGCACAACCTGGAATGAGTAACTCTGTCAATATGTCTCCATGGATTATGGTTTGGGTTTGTGAGGCTTATGGAATATAGCCCGATTTTGAACCAGCTGTATGCCTTTTCATTCAGCCCCGTGAAAAAAAAAGTATTGCTCTTCGGCATCATGTTTTTAATGTGGGTGTACATGTTATATTCCTGCGTGGGTTACTGTGCCACTATGCCAAGTTTAATGGTAGACACTTATCTGGGAAAGGAGACGGAATCAGCAGGTAAAAGGATAGAAAGCGGTAGATTGGACGTAATGTCCAAGATGATGCCCAGATCCCAGAACTGGGTAGACTTGGAATCCGATTACGATGAGCCTTTGGCGAGGACTGTATCCAGAGACCTGCTAAATAATGAGTTTGAAGTGGACCGCATCGAAGACTGGGACGACATGAGGGTCGAGCATAGGTCCCCTGAGCCAAGTGCCATGTCAAGTTTCTCCAATGGGTCGGGCAGTAAAAAGCTGCCCCAGGCGATCATCATCGGGGTGAAGAAGGGGGGCACGCGCGCGCTGCTCGAGTTCCTCCGCGTGCATCCCGACATCAGGGCGGTTGGAGCGGAGCCGCACTTTTTCGACAGGAACTATGACAAGGGACTCGACTGGTACAGGTAAAAAATATGACATTGAAATAAATGCTTTGATTAATTATACACTCACACATGATGTACACACGTGTCAACTAAAAGTTAAATCAAAAGCTGAAAAAAATACTTGTTTTGGATTCCTGCGGATATGTATTTGCACAGCAACGAAAGTTATATTCAAGTGTTACCGCGAGTTTCACTTGTATTTCAGAGTACGGCTCGTGCGCTTGTCCATAACAGACTTTGAGGACTGAAAATGAACAATTTTTGTGCGCTGTCGCAAATCAATAATATTTTATTGTTAGATTAATTAAAACTATAACTAGTACTTTCAGTCTTTATATATAACAAACATAACGCGCATAAACGAATTGTGTATACATTCCCTATGTTATTTCTTCAAAAATAGTAAGTGAAATACTTTTAATGTTAAGGTCTAAAACTTCTTAAATTAATTGTGATCTTCATTTTAGAGATGTTTTATAGATGTTTGGTATTAAAACATATCTTTCATATGCTGAGAAATGTCCACGGTCACACAATTCAGAATTATTCGTTCATTATATGATACAATCTTAACATATTCACGTTTATATGTATATAAGTTTATAAGAGATGTGTCTCTCCGGCAATTATACAGGAATGTAATTATAACGGGAATATATAAGTACACAAATTCCATGTAGATATCATTGTTTTACAATGTGTGTTTTAAATAATTATTAAGGGTTTAAATAGGATATTTATTGGAATAACTGGGATTTATATAATTTATCTATTTAATAAGTAGTCATATATTGGTAATAGAGAGTTAAGGAATATTTTGCGATAAAACTAGACCGCTGAAAATTGTGCTCACGAGAATTGAACTTCGTGTAATAGGACAGTGCGTATATTATGTGTCAGGAGCACCCGGCATGGATATAAAACAGTACCGTGCCAGTCTGTAATGAGGTGTTGTTGTCAGACAGGTGAGCAGTTGTAAGTTTTTTTTCAGTTATCATTACAAACATTTTATTCGATACTCGAAGTCTTTTCACGTTCAGTAGTGGTCCCTGTTGGACGGAAAGGTACACTGCAGGTGAATGTAGTGATTCCTTTCATTAGTCTTTTTTTTGTTTGTTTTACAACAGATTTGTGGCGTTTTATATGTCAAAATATTATTAGGTGGACCAAATATAACGGTTTTATTACTTTATTACATTTATTACTAAGCTAAATTTATTCAGATGGTTTGATACATATACAAATATTCCTTGCACTTCTACAATATTGAAAAACAACTCAGGTTGTAGTAACCTTAAACACCTCAATATTAAAAGCGTAATAAAATAGCGGACGAATACATACACTTAGAAATAACGGAAAATATTAGAGTCGATCTGTATTCCTTTAAATTACATCTATGTTATAAATGAATAATTATCTTAAGACATAAGATTACATTTTATTGCAGACTTATATTTCAGACTAAATTTATCATCTGTGTCAAGTTCAAAGTTTTAAATCAAAGTCGCTATTAATTTTACCAAAAGCACAACAACAACAACAACAACAACAATAATAATAAATAAAGAAGAAGAAATAAAAAACAATGGCACAAGACACTGAAATGCTTTCAGTCAACTTTGGGAGAGTTACTACGTTTTTTTGTCGTGTGTGTCTGGAGGAGCTTTAGTGGAAAGTGAACAGCAACCAGTAATATTCTGTATTTAGTTTACCGTTACAATTAAACAAAACAGAAAAACTAATTCATTCATAACGTCTATTTATAACAATTATTCTAAAGCAGTGTAATTAAATCTAAAACCGACAGGCGAGTCTCAAGTGATTCATTAAAACTTGAGGTAGTCTGAGCTTGAAGAAAGACTGGGATTCATTTCGGATAAATTTAGTATGCCGAGCATATATGTTACCGATACGGGTACGTAAGAGGGACTAGACGGACAGAAATTCGCACACTGATATATGTGAACTAAACAAATTTTTATTCAAAAAATGAACCAGAGCGTTGCTTTTAAGTTAACCCCAAACACTCCACAAAGAAAGAAGTTTCTTGGTTCCATGTTCGCCGACGCGAAGCAGAACTAATATGCCTTCTGACAAGTTGATAAAAAACAGCGCGGAACCGCATTGCCTTTCTGAATAAACGGATTTCGTATGCGCGAAAGAAAAGTTCAAGTCAATTAAATATGCAAAAAGTTGAGGACCCAACAAAGCAGCCAGAAATAAGAGCATAGAATACTAAACATAAACATTTGGCTTGTTGTAACACAGAAAAACCTTGCACCTGCATTTGGTAAATAAATGATCTGCAACTGTTATATAGACGTAATGCCGAACAAGTCTCCAGTGTCATGTATGGTTACTAACTTAATTTATATGAAGTAATATTGTATTGTTAAGGGATTGTTTATTTTGACCCGTTTGCTGATAAAAACAAACTCACTTAGTGAGTACATTTCACCGATAAATCATTAAAACAGGAGTTCTATACGAATGAAACACTTAAAAATGTCGGAGTGTTAATAAGTTAAAACCAATTTAAACCCATGTTTACACAGAAATCAAGAAGCGACGGACGTCTACATTCTAGCTCGTGGTTTAAGCGACAAATAAAATAAACATGCTCGCATCTGAGATAGATTTTGGAGGGACTCTGGGCGCTATCATGGGACTGGAGCTTTATTTAGCACGCTTCATGGTTTGCTTAGGCCTCGCTTTTATCCGACCAAATCCACGATAAACCGCCCCTCATCTTCCAGTCTCAGCCAGTCCTTATCTTCTAAACGAAAATGGAAACAATACAGATTGCGAAGTAGTGCGACTACCGTACTGTTTTAATAGTTTAACGAACTTCGACGTTCATTGAGATGCATTTAAAATACAATTTCCCTCAAGGCAAAAGTGTCTTCCTCATCTCTGTCATACTGCCTCGAACATACAGATTTTGGTATAGACGTAAATGTAATCAATCACAGTGCTTATATTAATTTACATGGACATTAGAACAGTTAAACGTGTTTGCTAACTGTTGAAGTCAGGTGGAGGTTCTCAGCGTCAGCACACTGCATTTCACGTTTGGTTGTTAGCGCTAAAACTGACTAAAAAAGCAAGAAAATTGCTCATGATTTCAGATAATTTCAGCTATACCAAAAATGCATGAAAGTAATATTGGGTGTGGTCTGAATCGGGTGTTTTCTTTTTTTGTGGTCTGTAAATAGGCAAATACAAGGCATAACTAGCTACAGTATAGACTCGGAGTGTAAATTCTGTGAATTCTGTTTCCCAGAAACAAATCGAATTTATAAATAATAATTTTAATATATAATGAAGATGTACTATTTTATAAATACTATTAATTTCGTTTAGATTAAAACTGGTGATTACATTTATAACAATAAAAATTCGTAAACCAGAAGTCTAATCCTCTAGGAACGAAACAGCCTTAAAGTTTGCGAATTTTTTCCAGGAATGATTTCACCTAAAAGTTGTGTATCTAATCAAACAATTTTACACTTCAATCCGCACGCTTCATATAGTTAAACGATGCAGTACTTATTATTTATTGGACAATAAATGTCAAATAAAAACTACTTTTTGCCACGCCTATATTATCTTATGCTTCGGGATAAAAAATATATATTTTTTTCAATAACCAAAATGCAGCGGAGTTTGCATACCTTTTAAATGTTGTACTCTTTTAAAATATTTGAAAATAATTTTTATTGAATTGTAAAAATTGTAAATATAGCTGTTTAATATTTAAAAACAAATTGATAACATAAAGTACATGCATGCCATCAAAAATAATTTTTTTAGACATTTTGAAAGCATTTCAATATTTTCTTATAAACATTTTCTATCTGGATGGAACATTTCAAGGCAAAGAAACAAATTCAGAACCATGTGTATGTGAGAGAGATGTAATGTTCGGTGGTGAAAAATGTGAAAGCCCAGTATTGTAAGTGGAAGAAGGTGGTGAAAGTGTTCAGAGCAGTTAACAGCTAGGGAAGAGCTTAACTTCAGAGCTACTCTCCTCTTCTCTCTTCTCCTATTTGGAAAGATTTGATAAGAACAGTTTTCTTGGAAATTAGCAAGACTTCTTCAGGATAGAGAGGAAATGATGTGTCATCTTTAATACTCCTGAATTTCCTATTAGTGTTGGGCCCAGGGGAACCACAGGGGAGTCTGGTGTTTTTGCTGGGCACCGTGGCTAAATGATGGAAAAACTCTTGTGTTTAAATTGAGGAGCCCCCCCATCCCTCTTTTTAAGGGATCAAAAGTACCAGAACAGGAGTACAGTGGGAACAAGCTTTTAAAATCTTTAGACACAAATATTTTGTGCTAGATTGTGGCTCTAACCTGTGATGCTTTGGGAGTTTTTTTTTTTTTTTACATTTTTTCAGACAGTTATGACATTGACACAAAGTTGCTCCAGTGTTACAATTGATATAGAAAATGTACTTGGGAAAATGACAGAAAATTTACAACTTCACTTAGTGTCCAGAGAATACCATTTTATGAATTTTTACAAATTTTATATTCTAGTTTTTAAAAGACACATTTGTTAATTGGATGGTTTTTTCTTCAAAAGCAACATGTTTGATGTTAGGATTTTAAACCAAGCCAAAAAATTAATGTGTATTTCTCTAGGTAATATTAAATGTAATTCCTGTTCTGCTGTTACCTTCAGAATTGGCCGCTTGTACTTTGTTTTAAGGTTGAGAGTGACTTGATATGTAGTGGGTTTTGCAGTGTTTATTTAACTTTGTGGTTTTAAATATTTGCTCACTGTGGGATCTGACTTTTAATTTGAGCTTCAGCAATATCTGTTTCACTTTTAGCTTGTCAGAGCTGGAACATGGATATGGTTTCTTGAATTTTCTTAAATATCCTGAGAAATTATTGTTTGCCTGTTTGTTTATTTGTTTGTGCTTAACAGGTACCTCAGTTGACAAAAGGGCGATTAAAATGTTAAACTTGATGCAGCACAGTCCAGAATGGAGTTAAAAAGAAATGAACATCTACCATTAGTAAGCTTTTGTAAGGTAGCATTTCTGCAACTGACAGTTGAGCAGTGGCACACAATCCCTGCATTTAGTTTTCATTTAGACTAGCTGAGACAAGGTCGAGGTGCAGGATGAGCATGAAGGAAGTGGGTCGAGGTCATCTCATGTGTCTTTGGCCTGTGATCAAAGCCACTGTTCTGTCCAAATACCATTCATGTGGCCTGAGGCGCCTCCATTATTAGGAATTTTAAGGCTGCAGTCTTTATAATAAAACAAGGACTCAAAGGTGCTAATAGCGTCAAGGGATGGACTGGCTATTATGTTCAAGAAAGGACCACATGAAGGTATATTCAAAAGGGCTTCCGCGAACACCTCATTCCACCACTAGACCACTAGCGCAAGTTCAGAAGCCCTGTCGTGCAGTGTCTGAATAGGGGTGATTTCCATCACACACCCGTACTCCCATTGGCTGAGCACCACGGTCCTCATTGAAAAGCGTGTGAATCGCCATTGAGGTGATGTGGTCCTCCAACAGCCTTTTTGAACGGGTCAGGGCCCTCCACTGGCTCCTTTATAGTGGCTCCCAGCCCTCAATGTGGCACATGCAGTGTGCGCTCCCAGCTAAAACACATAGAAGAAGTGATGTGAGTCTCCCATCCATGGTTGTCCTTAAACCTTCTGTCCATCAGGCACTAATGAGGGGAGCTGTGTATGGCTAGTGGACTGCTGGACCAGAACACTCTGTGGACCAGATCAGGAGGCGGACAGGAAGCCACCAGGGGAGTAGCATTGACATGGATCAGGCTGAATGGACTGGTCAGGAAGTTTGAATGGTAATGTCAGGGGAATAAGGATGGAGGGGTAATGTTGCCCTTCATGATGGCTTTCAAATGAGAACATTCAACCCACAGTACACTAGTGATTATCTCCTGTAAACATCTGTGGATATGTTGCCTGATGGAGTGTATGCATTAAGGATACTTTGTGAAGGCTAACTGTAGTCCTTCTGGGCATGGTGTATGCTACTGGTTGAAGTTTGCAAACAGCAACATTGAGGCTGAACTGACAAAACTGTTCCTAAATGAGTGCCTTCAAGCTCCAGCAACATGTGCATGCTGGTGCACTTAGTTAACCAAGCCGTGTGTGGCTGAGATAAGTTCCTGCTTCCTCCTTTCTGCCCCGCCTCCCTCTTTGACAGCCCACTCGCCACATGCGAACGCACAGAGAGAACAAACACTCTTACCAGCGGAGAGTCGGGCCTTGCGGCGGGCCCACTTCCTCTCTTCAAAAGCCAGAGGCTGTGAATGTGCCATCGCTTGGAGCGATCTGTCAGTGTTGGCAAAACCTCCCTGAGCTCTCAAATTAACAGATTATTTCCTTTGTGATCAGTCTTTGCCATGCCCGCCCCCACCCAGCACTGCCCGTACAATGCCATCCACTCCCAAAAGGGCTTTTATCGGCTACCTTCATTTAATCTCTAGCTGTATGCCTACCCTGCTGGCAAACAGAATAGTGTCACATGTCAGCCCTGCTTTTGTCCAATCACACGTTAAAGTTCTTGACAGGCCTCAGTGACCAGAAACCTCGCCCCCCTTCTCAGCAGGATGCCTGGTCAAAGGGGAGGGGGGGGGGTGTTTTCCTCCTGTCTTAGCTGGCATTGCACTGTGGAAGGTAGGGAATAGTGAAGGCCTGCATGTGGGGGGTGCCAGCACGTACGTTCCCGAATTACCACTGGCTAATTTTAAAGGGGCGGCCTGTGGAGAGGGGCGTGGCTGTGCAGCCACGGTGGCCAAGCCTCTGCAAAGTTGTCCTGCCGAGTTCTGCCTGCAGCATTTGGGAAGCCATGGATGGGGCAGGCAGGAACCTCCTGCTGGAGTTGTGCACAAAGGCGATTGAGCTCGACAGGAACTCCGTGTCAAACACTCATGTTTCCAGAAAAGAAGCTCTGGCACTTGTGCAGAGAAAGGAGGAGGAGGGGGCAGAAAAAAAATGCCTTAACTATTGTTCTTAGCCATTCACATGGTCCCAAGACACTGGTGACTGTTAGGGACATTTTTTTCCCTTCTTTCCATTTATTTTCCCCTTGGCTGAAGTCAAGTTGTGACAAAGGATTCAACAAAGGAAAGAAGAAGAGGAAGAAGAAACTGATGTTGGAGATAGCGATCCATCCCCCCAGTCTTCCATAACCCAGTGTGTGGACCCTCCCTCTCAGCTTGTTGGGAATCGGGCTCTTTTTAACAACATGACAATTTGGCTGTTGGAACACATGTCAGAGCAGAATGAAGCTCTCCTCCCCCTTGAGATACTGGTCATTCATAGCTTCTATATAAACAGTCTCTGGCCTATTGGAAAACACCCGTGGGCCTGGGACACAGGCCTTCCAGTAACCATATTTCTTAAGCCAATGATTTCTCACAATTGCCTCCATCATTGCTATCAATGACAGAATCTGATCAGGGGGCCCCATCAAAGCACTTACCAAATATGTTGCTTCTCATTGACCCAGAATGCATGATTTGTACGATATTATAATGTATTGATGCTGGCATACTGTAAATAGTTCTTATGTTGTTTAATACATGAGGATGTTCAGAGAGCTACAAATCCCCCAGTGGGAAGAACAAGATAAGAGAGACCTCCTAAGGTCTCTGTTAACTTCAGAAATAAAGAGCAGACGGTTAAGCAGGGAAAGCGTTTGTCTCCCCACACTTTGTATGCAAATGTGCTGCGAACAGTGAGAATGCCCAGATGCACACAGCGTGAGTCTGCTGTTCAGAGCACGCGTCCTGTCTTTCTTTGTTCATTTATCTTTTTATTTTTTGGAGGGAAGTCTCTGAATCAAAAAACACTCACTTGTCTTCTGTTTCCCACATTGTTTTTTCACAGGGAACGTGTCATCATATAATAACAGCCAAAGAGACACTTAGAAATATGTTTTTTAGAGGGTGTGAACTGCCATAAAAATAAATGCTCATCTAAGTGTTTTGTGCACAGCTTGATTTTTTAAACCAACAGACATCCTTTTCTAGAACCATTTTTCAGAATCTTTGTTTTCCTCTTGAGTTTTGTTTCCCATTGCCACTGGCTGAATGTATCTTTTTACATGTGGACTTACAAAGGCCTGGTAGAGAAGTAGTGAAAGACAAAACATTTGTCATCACCACCATTCACACGGTGACTCCAGCGAAGCACTGAAACCGCCCGAAAATTGGTCTTCATCAGTAGAAAACTTGCTGGTGGCAGAAGTGTGATTATCCTGTCTCTGACAAAAAGCTCGTGCTGAAATTGCCTTGAGACTACCATTAACTAGCATTAATGTTAATTCTGACTTCCTCTTTACACAGCAGCTCGCTGTCATTGTTGTTTTTTGTAGTTTTAACCTATTAATCTTCCCTTGAGAAATTGCCAGTCCACTCCATGTTTCAACAAATCTGGCTGAGGCAATTTTACTACACATTAGAGAGATTTGTATACAGGCACTGTGAGGATTTGAAGTGTGTCACAAGAGGAATCCTCATCTCTTTGTGTTTTTCCTTTTTTATCGTAAGATCTTGGCTTTTGGGAAGATGGCCAAGTATACTAAAAGTGGAAGTTACGTCTATCTGTCTTTTTATAAGACCTGCATATTTTGTGCAGACAGGTTAAGAGTCAATGTATTTCCATATACTAACAACAGTAATTAATGTATTTTTTTAGGTAGTACCTTTAGTTTAGAATGTTTAGACTATGCCAATTACTCGTTTGTGTGGTGTTTGTTCCAATTGGTATCTTTCTATGCTTGACCAGGGTTGACCATAAAAGCAGGGTTTACTGTTTGGTTCGTGACACCTTGAAAGGACAATGTGTGTGAGTATGGGCTTAATGTTACACTTGTTTATGTATTGTATAGATGTACTCTGTGTGTGTGTGTGTGTGGGGAGGGTGGTGTCTTTGTACTTGTGTGTTAGCATGTTGGAGTGTGTGAGTGTGTGTTGGTCTGAGTGTGTGTTTGTGTGTGAGGTGCTGAAGGGCTGGGTATGAAGGAGATAGCATAGCTGGCTGGTAGGAAAATGGTGAAAAGTGGAAATTAACTGACAAAGCATGTGAAAAGGAAAAATAAAAAACCAACAGGAATGTTAAAGGCAGCAGCTGGTTGGCAGCTTCTCAGGTGGTCCTTCAGTACTATACAATATGGGTCCTGGTGTACATGGGCTGAGAGTTGGTACCAGCAAAAAAATTGCAGGACTGTGGAAACACTGCAGGTAGTTAGGATGGGAGATATACTTGGCTTGAAACTGGTGGATAAAAAAAAGAAATGGCACCCTGCTCCAATTTACATTTGTTATTCCACCTCCTCCTCTACTATGTTTTATTTATACCACATGGCAGGCTACTACGTCGTTATTAACACTCAGTAATTCCATTCAGCTACCACAGCCTTGGGGCCTGTAACTACAGTACTTCTCATACTGAGGAATTTCAGACCCCTTTTTCTCCCAAGGTGCCGAATTGCAACAACATAAACAGAAAACTTCCCGTTGCAGAAAACCACAGTTTACCTAGCTGAGCTGATGTGTGACAGGTTCTGTGTGACTCTGAAGATGTTTTTCACTCAGTTTAATCAGATTATATTTTTGTAGGGCTAAAGCATGTTGGAGTAGGCCTTTGCTCTCCTCAAAGTACAGTATGGTGTTTGGACTTTGCATTATTTATTTACCTAGAAAATGTGTTTGTAGAATTTGGTTTTGTAACTGCTATAGTACCTGGTCTTTACTATTTTTCATATTATACTCAGTGAAAGCTTTTTAACTCTCACCTAAAAACCAGTCACACATGCAGCGTAAAAACAGGCAGACTCAAAACTATGATTGCACCTTCAAAGTTAATAATGCTGAAGTTGGATTCTTGAAACAGCTAGCTCCAGCTATTGTCCCACTGGATCAGAGTTTTTGCATGGCTCACAGAAAGAGGACACAGCTTGCTGTTGGGAGGGGGGGGGGTGTTGGTTGCAAGTCTGGATAGGGAGAAAGAAGGCAGCTGGGACACAGATGCATACTCAAACCCTCCTAGTGATAAATTTGTACCACATTCTCAATGCTGAGTAAAGAGGGGAGGCCTGCACCTTGTCACACAGGAAGTGCTTGTTAGGAGAACTTTGAGTAGGACAGCATTCTGTTGCTGCCCACCTTCTAACAACCCCCCGACTCTCCCCTTGGCAGTGTCAGTCAGACCACTGCTGCATGTTTCCTGTTGGCTATAAAACACTGCCCGTCCTGTTTAGGGGAGAACCACATCTGAGAATCCTGGGTAACTGTAAAGTGGCTATAAGGGTCCCAGGTGGGTGTTGAAGAAAATAGTGCAATTAAAGCATGCTTTTCAGGGAACAACAAGTAGCATATATATCTATTATTAGTGCTGTGCTCAGGTCACCTTGTTGCCTGAAAGCTTCGTTCTGGAGTGTTTTATTCTGTTAAAATGTCATAGGCTCTAGTGCGCTATCATGGTTGTATTTGGGAGCACTGCTGCAGTATCTGAAGATCATTAAGTGGGGGAAGAGCTTAAATGGGCCCAGCTGATGCCTAAAAAAAGGTATTGATGTTTAATGGGTGGAGGAGAAAATGCAGCTTTAATGTACCTTCCACATATAACTAAACAGACAATGCGCCAGAAACGTGCTTGGTCGCCTGAAAGAGTCCAGAATGAACTCCTTGCTAAGCAGTGACAAAGACGACCATAGAACATTCCCTTTAGTTCTCCAATCACAGAGTTAATTACTTGTCAGCCAGTCCAGGGGGTGAAGCAGGTCTTCTTCTTAACGAGCTCTGTCCTGGGCTTTTTTTTTTCTTAATTCTATGGGAACAAGCTGGGCATGGGATGTTGGGTATCTCCCAGCCGGGAGAGAGAGCGACGTGTCTGTTTTCACAAGCAGTACATTCTGCGTCCATCCAGCCAGCTGGCGGCTCGCAGGGGGTTGCGGGGGGGTGGTGTTACACTTTCTTTTTTTTCTCTCCTGCCTGAGGCAGAGGGTAGGTGGAGGGGGAGGGGATTACTGCTGATCAATAGCTTAATTATTGTCAAAGAATTAAAGCGTACGACCGCGTTTGTGGAATAGTTAGAAGGGCGGGTGAGTGGGCAGAGTTGGAGGGAGGGTGACTGAGATAGCCCTTGAAAACAGTTGTCAGGGATGTTCTGAAGACTCTCTTTGCACGTTCCTTTATCTTTTAATGGGACTCATCACTGCATAACTTTGGCCTGTTTTGACGTTCCTTTCATTAATTTAAACATCCTGTAAGATGGAAGTCAGTCTGGTAAATGAGACATGTGTGAAATGTTTGTATGTAATGCAGGTGTATCATTTCAGGGTAGCAAAACAAATCTGCAGCAGAAGGTTTTGAAGCCGATGCATTCGGAGATGAAGGACAGTATGAAAAGATGGCTAGACTTGGAAAGATGTTCTTCTGTGTAAGCAAAGCTTCGATGTGGAGCCTTTGTTGTGGGTTTTTGGTTAGCGAAACATTTCCCCCCTCTGAAGAATCAAGTGTGGCTCTGTAAGGTGTAATTGTCCTCCCCCATTTGACTTTTGAAGTCACCATGTAGAAGCAGGGCCTGCTTTGTGTCTTATCTGTGTTTTGGCATATCTTTCAGTTCAAACAGACTGTGATTCCATGCTGCAAAGACAGAGAGAGGGAGAGAGGAGTGTATGCTTGTCAGGGAGGCGGGGCAAAAGTGGAACAGTAGTTGCGTTTGGCTCAGCAAACACCTGCTTTTGAGCAGACGCACAGACGATAGAAATGTAAACATGCAGGACCGCTTTGATGCGATGTGCGTGCAAGTCGAGGTTTGCCCAGAGTTGCAGCAGAGAAAACAGTTTGTAGCAGTGCAGCATATATGATGGACAAATGAGTATATGTGACTTGTAGTACAGCAGAGAGTGTGAAAAGCCACTCAAAACCAAAAAATTGAACATCTTAAAGTATTTATCAGAGCTATCAAAGACCAGTACTTAATCCCTTTCTTAGGGATCCATTGTGTATGTGGGCTTATAGTTTCAGCCAATTTAATGAGACCTGAATGAGCCAAATTCCAGAAATACTGAATTAAAAGCAACCTCTATTAAGAGCTGCAAATGACAGGTCTTTTTCAAATAATAAAGGTACATTTGGGTTAATAAGAAAGAAAAATCTATTCTCTAAACTTCAATTGTTCAGTTACAACCGTAAAACCCATAAATTAATGAGAATTGTACTTACGTACCACTGATCCATTATTTGAGCTCTGGTAATTCATGCCTTCATAACTATCTAATACTTTAATTAGCAGAGCTATTTATAAAATATTATTAAGTGAGTAGTGGCAATTTAAAGAATAAACAAGGGGAAATTTTCCTACTTTATGTATTCGTTGGTACAAACATAGGCTACCTGAAAACTTTATTTCAGTATTATTTTAATTATTTCAGACACACACAGAAACCTTAAATGAAAACTGAAAACTCGTAGAGACCCTAACACAAATGTGTGTGAAGGAGTGTATCTTATTGGTTCATGACCATGGGTATCAGCACCTTCAACTTTTGGAAAGCATCTGCTGTATGTTGTTTGTTTACACTTGAAACACCTGGAGATTGTTGGCAAATTACATCCATCATCATACAAGTAGAAGCTAAAAAAAGAGGAAAAAAGCACACTCTTCTTTTGAGTTCTGGATTTTTACACTTTAATATAAACAGTAACACACAATCCCAGCAGTGATATGCTTCACATCCAGTATCACAGCGAGTCCCATGTGGTTCAACTTCAGGGCCATATTTCTACTTAGTCATTAGTGCAAGGTCCATAAAAAAAGTGAAATCAACACACATTCAATTTTATTACTTTATTTTCACATACTGTGTCATTGTTGATTTAATTTTTTATGTTAAATGATATATTGAGTAGTTTCTGATGCCTAGAATGTTCTTTGTGTTTGTTTTTTGCACAGAATTCAATGTTATTGTTAACAGGAAATATCACATAAAAAAAAAATCGTGCAACAGCAGAATGCGGTGAAAAATTTTAAAAGACCGCTAAGGGGTAGCATTCGCTGTCAGGTAGCTGTCCATTAGCCACTACAACTGGAAACAGTACTTCAAAATAAAAGCACTGTACTTGAAATATACTATACTTCAGTATTTCACTTTTTTTTTTTTTCAGAAAGTGTTCATGATTCACATGTGTTCCATTCAATATGTACTCGCGGCCCACTTTTGGACCACGACCCACCCTTTTGGAATCACTGTTGTAGCACATTACCGTTTATTCAGCAAATTAAGCCCACTTAAACAGACAAGCTGAGCACCTGAGGTTGAATGATATTTGTGACTGGAGTAATCTCAGGCCACACCTGCACCTGACTTTGATGACATGCAGAAGAGCTTACAGTGTAGTCAGGGGAGAGGCAGAGGTGAAGGCCACCACCACTGCCAGCAAGCAGGCTGTCAGCCCCGGGAATGGCAGATCATCTCCACTCAGCCTTTGAAAGCCTTGCCTTCACTGCAGTGGAGTTTCCCCATTTTCTTCCCTAAACTGGAAACCATGCTCTCGTCCCTCTGCTTTTCCTTCTGCTTTTCTCTGTGCTTTCCCCTCTGCTTTTCCTTCTGCTTTTCTCTGCTTTTTTCTCTGCTTTTCGCTCTACTTTTCTCTGCTTTTCGCTTTGTTTTTCTCTCTGCTTTTCCCTTTGCTTTTCGCTCTACTTTTCTCTCTGTTTTTCCCTTTGCTTTTCTCTTGGCTTTTCTTTCTGCTTTTCTTTCAAGAAAATCACAAAAAAGGGTCTCAGTGTCAGAGAAGAAGTTGTTTGCTGATGGAATCTTTTAACGGGTTACCTCATAAATCATAGGGGTATAATAGGCATTGTGCTACTGAGAGCTGCACCCCCACTGGCACGCCCCAAAAAACCCACCCACATGAAGTTACTACAGCAGTGCTGCATCCCTAAGGCACTTCTTTTTCCCTGATATTTGTAGCACAGAAAAAAAATGGAGTGAGGTGAAGGGTGCAAATTTCATGAGCAGACAGGGCTTACCTTTCTTAATTACTGCACCTCGCAACCAAGATGGGGCATTGGGCATCTTATTTCTTATTTTATCTCTTGCTTCACAGAGAAGACCAAACCCATCTCAGGTCAGTGTCTTTGTGAAAACCTGGCTGTGAGGTGGAGTAGTTCAACATTTTGATGGCTGGCTGTGCTTCTCATTCCAGACTGTTGTAAGCAAAGCAGAACGAATTAACTCCCCCCCCCCCCCCAAGGGTCATTACCACGGCAATTGCAGGCTGAGGTGTTGTTTTCGTCTCCCTGTCCTTTGAATGCATAATTAAGGCTGCATTTTCCCACACTTTCTCCAGTCTGGTCCTGGAGGCAATCTATGTCTTGCTTGTGATGCTTTTAGTTTTATTTACAAGCACTTGAAAGGCTCGCTCAAACCTTCAGTGGTTAAGCCCGCGGCAGGTCGTTTGCAAGATGTTTCTTTGCCTCTGTGGCTCCTGTTCCTGAATGTGTTTGTGTGTGCACACACATGTGGGTTTGTTTGTCCTTAGGCTAAGGGAGATGCCCGTCATGTAGCTAACCTGTGTTTTTGTTATGGAGGGCAACTTCTCTGAAGAAGCAGTAATTGGATAGATATTATCATAATTAGATCATTGGCCCTGATTCAAAAGAAACACAGGAACTGCAGATATCTGTGAGCAAATTTCCATTTACTGTATCATTAGGTACCTTAGGTTGCCTTGAGCAAATTTTTTTCCAGTGTCTTTAAATGTTGTTGAGAAATGGGGGTTTTCCTCTTCATGGTGTCTGCTTTTTCTTTAGGTCTAGAGATCTGGATTTGTGGGGCTAACCCAACCTGAGTACATGATACAGTGGTCGATAGATGTTTTTAGAGTTAAGTTTTCTGTTGGTGTGTAAGCGCCGCTGAGAATGAAGAGCGGTAACGAGCCCTCTGACAGCACCTGATTACACAGGAGCCTTGCGAGTCACTCCGATTCCCCTCCATTCTTTTCTGTTCCTAGGTCTTCACCTTCTTCCTGCTCTCTTCTTTCATTCTGATGTTGTGAAATCAAAGACTGTTCCATTCTTGCACAACACAGGAAAGTGTCAGCAGATTATCAAGGCCCTGCCCCAGGCAGGGATTTTCATTAATGGCTGGTTAGTCCCCCTATCCCATTGCTAGTGATTGGCTAGGCAGCGCTTAGAGGTACATTGGAGTAGGTAAACACAGCCACCTGTTGTTGACCTGTTTTTTACCTGTCTGCAAATAAGGAATGATATTCCCTACCTTGACTCTTTGTGTGTATGTGTGTGTCTGTGTATGTGTATGTGTGGAAGAGAGAAGAGGGGAATTAATTTTTTTAATTAAAAAAAAAATCTTTTCTATTTATCCATAAACCAGTTTCTGTTGAAAATCAGAAATGCATATAACCACAAGATACGTGCGACACGTGCGCGCACACGCACACAGACACAAAACACACACACACACAACACACAGTACATGTGAGACATGAAGCCAAGCAACTGCATGGAGGTCTGCCAGAAAAGGAAAGGGGGATCCATTACTTTGAGTTCGTTTAAGCCATTTTATCGCCTCCGTGTAATCCACTCTGTATGATTGTGCGCCCTGTTTGAAACTTAAGATGGCTTTTTCATCTCAGTAGGCACAGCTGATTAAGGTACATCTGGCTCTAAAAAAGTGCCTTCATTATACATCTCTGTGTATGTGTTCCGTTCTCTGGACCATGCTAGTGAGTGGGGGATTTTCAGAATCTAGTCAGCCAAAGCAATGGCCAGCAGACAAACATATCCTTGCTACAGACCCAGCCAGCTGAGTCATCATTACCCTTTTAAAGGCAAATTAGCCTGCTTTGGCCTAAGCAGCTAATGGCTAATGTAGGCCAAGATGGATTTACCATAAACTAAGCCAGACACTTTCCTGTTTTTGAGACCAAGGATCAGAGTTAACCAGGAGGATTGGGCTAGATGCTGAAGTGGGTTCTCTTAAGATTTGAAGTCTTTGTTCTGGCCATGTGCCACAACACATAGCAAAAACTTACACAACTGAGTCCTTGATTAACCATACATCATATTGTAAAGCTGTTAATGTTGTCTGTTTCACCTCAGTTTTGCGTACTTCTTAGACATGGCATTCTTTCAATTGAGTGGTTTTTTTTTTAAGTAAGAATGAAGTGTCAGACATTTTTCTCCTGTGTCCTCTATTCAATAGACGTGAATTTTCCTAATACCACAGTTTTCCTGCTCTGTGATTTACACCCAAGCTGTGCATTTTACTATTTTTAACTACAAAGGGTGAAGGCTAGTGATTTTAATGAATTGCTTGTTTTGCCTGTGGCTCATTTTCCATTATTGACTATAATATTGTTCAGTATTCAGCAACTGATAAGGCTGCAAACTGTCTCTTGAATGTGTATGTGTGTGTGTGAGTAGTTTGCATCAAGCTCACATCACTATAAAAGGCAACATCAGCTGCAGGGACAGGATCACCATCTGGTCTTCTGCATTAGAGGATGGTTCTCTGCTGCCCCTATTATAATGTTCCTATGTTTTCTCCCTAAGGGACCTGATGCCTAAGACCCTTGAAGGTCAAATCACCATGGAGAAGACCCCCAGCTACTTTGTGACCCGGGAAGCCCCAGCCCGCATCTACGCCATGTCCCG
>JABJVR010000077.1:777787-803682 GCA_025773905.1 Chitala chitala
ACGGACAAGCACTTTTACTTCAACCAGACCAAGGGCTTCCCCTGTCTCAAGAAGGCAGAGGGCAGCAGCAAACCTCATTGTCTGGGAAAGACCAAAGGCAGGACCCACCCCAACATCGACCCAGAGGTGGTGCAAAGGCTGCGTGACTTCTACAGGCCCTTCAACATGAAGTTCTACCAGATGACAGGGCACAACTTTGGATGGAACTGAAACAAGAAAAACCACAGGAGGATACATTGTTTGAATTGTCTTTTTCTGTCTAATTCTGGCAAAGATTTGAGATACTGCTATATATATGTAAAATGTACAGAAATCTATTTTATAATAATTTATTTTTAATTTCTAAGCAATTAATTCACTAAGCTGCCTAACCGTGTTTGTTCATTACCTTTGACCTATGCTTTGTTTTGTTTGTTTTGTTTTTAACATTCCACTTGTCTCTTTTGTTCAGCCTTTTTTTTTCCCTTTCACCATCCGGTGAGTTGAATTCAAGTTAATGGTGCTTACAAATGCTGATAGAGTGTGGTGAACCAACATCTACGAATCAGAAATGGAAGGGAAACAAAGAAACACTGTTTTACGGGTATATTAGTGCTCTCAGACAATTTCATGTCCATTACATTTTTTTTTTTGTCTTTTGACTATTTGCCTGAAGGTTTTGCATTTATTTTT
Source organism: Chitala chitala (assembly GCA_025773905.1). Taxonomy (NCBI): domain Eukaryota; kingdom Metazoa; phylum Chordata; class Actinopteri; order Osteoglossiformes; family Notopteridae; genus Chitala; species Chitala chitala. The sequence continues at coordinate 778,460 of JABJVR010000077.1, forward strand.
TGCCTTTCTTGGGCATAACTGAACCAACCAGGGTAGAGTTGTAATGGCTACGGCTGTGTAGTGTGCTTCACCCTCTTCCTCATGCCAGCCTCTCACAACTAGTTAACTAAGCTGATATTTGTCTGGCCTGACCCGTAGGGCCCTCTTACTTAATAACGTGCAGATCAATGGGCTAATTGCTACTCATCATGTCACTCCAGGTTTAAAGAATAGCCTCGCTTGGGCCCTGTGGTTGTCCTCTGGACCCTTGTAATGAATGAGCCATCGATTGGTGGCTAAATCATGATTGATGTTTGGACAAAGCGCCTTGGCTTCACATCATGCTAATTGCGTAATGTGACCGAGTTGATCGATCCAGACCTGGGACCTTAAGCCCATTAGAAGCAATGCTACCTCTGAATTTACTTTCCATGTCCTCCCAGGAGAAACTGCTGAGTTGATTTGGACCCTGCAAAGACTCACTCGGACCTGTTGTCTGATGGCAAATTGAGCAAGGACAGGGTGCACATGGTTCAACAGGTCAAGGGTCCTCTATCAGGCTAGAGTTCACTGAACTGTGAACTGCATATTGTAAACAGCTCAATAAAAAAACACTTTCAACATACATTTGAGGGTTTGAAAATACTGGGAATTTATTGAAGGGTTTACAGCATCTCTGCCCGTCGTTTATTCTTACCAGCATTAGTTGATACCTCCCTGTATGCAAATCTCATTTATTCAATACAAAGTTCGCACACCATCTTGAAGTGTGAAAATCATTATTGTCTCTCCACCAGTGTTGGTGTTTATTTTTATTTTATTTTATTCTCTCCATCCTTGTTACTTGAATCCTTTGCAGATTTTTGTAGGTGGGAGAAGTGTAAAGGGTCTCAGATCTGTGTGATGCATTATTTTCCCACAATCTATAACATAGCTGTTGTGTTGCGCATGCAGATACTTTAACGTCAGTTCATATGGGGGTCGGCGGGTGCAGTCTCTGTTACTTCCACTTAGGCTCGTCATGTTTGTCCTTCAGTGAATGTAGACACAATTTCTCTTCTGCAGAAGCAAAATCCAAGTTTAAAGTGTTGTTCATCATTACATCATGTGAAAGCAGGTTAAGGATTAAATGTATTAATTTCTAAAGATAATTTTGTGCCTCTTTTATAGTCAGATACCACTTGGCAAGATTGCAGAGATTGGAAAAAGTAAAAACAAATAGGACTGAGTGAGGTGGCGGTGATGCTTGTGCTGTGTGAGCAAAGCCCGTGGGTTGGATATCCTGTTGCTCCTCTAGTGCAATGCTTTTCCTGAAGCTCAGAGATGACTGGCTTTCTCCATGTAGAAACAGAGGTCCTTGGGGTTGAAATAAGTGTATGAAAAGAGCAACGGTGGTCTCAACACGTACATCACTGTGATTCCTGAAGCACAGGAATTCAATCCCCCCATGTTTTATATGTTTTTTATTGCTAGGAGAGAAACACGACCCCACCCGCTTTTTGTGGTTACACAGTTCATGTTGCAGAAATTTATGGTTGAGTTTTATTCAACCCTTTGCTGAAATACAATTGTAAGTTTTGTTTGTCTGATCCATATAAAATGGCATTTAGGATAGTCAATCTGTATGTATTAAAATTAAAAGACATGTAAATCAAATATTTTGTGGTATGTACATCAAAAAAAATTTACACAGTCAACAGCAAAATGGAACAGAGATTTCTAGATAATTAAATACTGAACATTCACGCTATTTCTTTGTATTAAGAAATAAATAAAATATATATTTTACCAAAACTGCTTTGTTTTTTGTTTTTTCAAAAGCATTGAAAAACTTCCATCCATCCATTTTCCATACTGCTTGTTTCCTGTTTTCAGTTTTTCTGGATGATGGTTATGATTTTATTCACAAAATCCAAGGTTCAAATTTTTTTTACAGCCTGTTTTTTTGCACATCTCTTCATAGACTATTTTTCTGAATAATGATAAGGATATTACAGGCCTTCCTTCACTATATAAATCCCAGCATCTTATTGGACACAAATCTGGAAATAGTCATTGTTACATTAGTGGCCGTCCACAAGAGCAGTATACAAAATGAGAACAGGAATTAGATGAAGGATGTTTCTTATATTAATTAGCACAATTGTTCGCATCTTGGAACTTCAGGCTAAAAAATCATGACACAACACAAGCTGCTGATTATACAATTGCAGGAAATCAGCAAATATTACAGGAAGTGAGCTACAATTTAAAGGGAGCAAAATGATCAAAACTTAATTTTTTCCTAATTTATGCTGGACAGCGTATTTAGAAGATAGGTGTGTTTGCACTTTACAAAATGTATTGTTTCCTTTTTCAAAGCAAGCTAAGAGTCAGCAATATTTTTTTTCCATACTGATGTTTATAATAACCCTTTAGAACTGAACATGACCATCCAATAAGAAAGCATGTAGTGGAACTGGATGCAAGTCTTATCTGCATGATATTATAAATAGGCTTTAAAAACAGCCCATCCTGGAATGTTTAACCTCCGTGCTTTTCATGAATCACTGATATAAAACCTCAATAAAACTTCCTTGTGCTAGTTGTGTTTTCCACAAGCAGTCTTAATAATAATGCCTGACAATATGGTCTTCAGAGTTTGCCTTAATCTGCTACACCTTCAAACATGGGGTTACACCTGTGTGATTTATATTTGACTGAGCAACCAAGATTCAAAGGTGTGATCAGCTTTCTTATGTTACCTAAAGAATATGGAAACATTTTTGTGTGGATTTTTAGTTTGCATTGCTTGTTGTCCATATTTCAGCTGAGATTTCAGGGTGTGTTTTCGCATTCTTTCCCTTGTGACCAGATAAGCTTGTGCGTGTGTGTGTATCTCACGACTCCACTGTCTATCACAGGACTCTGGCAGTGAGGTGTCAGCACTTGAGGCTGTTTACCAGGCTGTAGGAACGGCTCAGTCCTCCCTGGCTTATTCCAGAGCGCTTCTGTTCTAAACATGTGCCTGAGCTCAGCTGGACAGTGAAGCCTTTCTGGTCAATGGAAGATGGTCATTTTCAGCATGGTGTCAGTGCCAAAGCTTGCTGCCCCGTGGTGGTCTCAGGAACTTCAGACCTGAAGGACACCACGTGGTACATGGAATGAACGGAGCGCTGTTCTTCCTGGAACGCGGGCTGGGCAGGCAGCGGTTTGGGAGGTCAGGCCTCAAATCCCAGTTCACCAAACTAACAGAAGGGGAGGGCTGCTGCCAAGCAAAAGCATGCCTTGTCTCTGACTGTGCACAGACACGGGATGATGTTCCTTCACCCACCCCTTTGCGTTCACTGTTTGGACAGGTGCCCATTTGTTCATGAGTAGGTGTGTCAACAGCGCTCTGCTGTGATATCCGTGTTTAGCTTCACTAAATTACAAGGTGGATTATTAAAGCACTGAACCTGATCAGCGCTGGTCTTCAATGGAAAACAATAACTTTAACATTGAACAAATAAGTACCAGGTAGCCTGGGCTTTTGGGATGAAGATGGTGATGACTCACTCAGTTGTCAAGGTGTGGGCTGGGTGGGATGGTTGATGGGTGACTCTGGAGGACTATAGGACAGTTTGTTCTTCTCACTGTCATCTTGGATGTGTTTACTGGGTGTTTTAGCGTAGTTACTAGCTAGCTGAAACATCACATCAGAACCGCTTTTTGTCATATTTGGGTTATAAATGAGCCACAGTGGCCTTGTGCATTTCACTGATGTTATGGTCTCGAATGGTTCTGCTATTTGTTTTCAGTTTAAAATGTTTTTTTAATGGCTGTGTGCACATATCAGTCACGCAGCTGCTAGTACCAAACAAGCCTGTGTAGATAGCGACTCGCCTCTGGGGCAGCACCAAGAGCCATGTCAGACAAAACCTGACTTGGAATGAGGGTTCATCTTGGGGTCAGGTGGCATGTGTTTGAATCACATCTGCAATCCTGAGGATGTTAAACAGCTCAGCCGGATCTGGTCGCAGTGCTAGGGGCGGCTGTTAATCACAGCCCCTGTGGTGTTGATATATAATCAGATTAAGTTGCAGGTGAACATGCCCGTTAGTGGTGCCTGCAGAAGGTTTTTTTTTGGGGGGGTTATTGGGAGCATTTTTTTGGGGTTCTAGAGGAGCCTCTATGCCTATGATAGCCTGCTGACAGGACAGCCTACAATTTTCATGCATAATATTATGGCAGGGCAGTGCTGTGTAAACTCGCCAGCAATGCACAGCAGTGCAGGAGTGGATGGGGGCAACGGTTCTTCAGGCTGATCACAGTCCTTCTGACTTGAACACAAGACGCAAAAATTCTGACTCTGTGCCAGTGTGTCTGTATTCCATGTTACTTTAAACACAGCATTTCAAATTGATGATATACGAGTTACACTTATTGTACAGCCAATATGTTGATTCCACAGGAAAAATATGAGATGTGAACATATTTATTGCCTTACTGGATGACTGAATTTCAGATGGAAATAAAAGACACAAAACACATGCAATAATCACAAGACATGCATACCATATTTCTCCTAGTACAATCAATTTGGGATTCAGAAGTGGATTTTGTCCAAATAACGTTGCATTTTTGTGTTAATTTAATGATCTTTACTTGTAGAAAATGCAAATAATTCACTGCATGTACACATTCATTCTCCGTAAATCTACACTTTTATGCATTGACCACGTTTCTATGTCACCACTTTAATTGCGTAGAAGTGGTGTACTTTACCATGTCTCGTACTGTGTTATCAGGTGGAGGCGCGTCTTTTAGAGCAGGCGTGTTAATTAGGACACACACGGTATGTATTGCTCTCAAGCGATCTTTCATATTCTGTCTCCTTTTCCCCCATTTCAGAACACAAGTTAACACTCAAAGTCAAAGTCAAACTCAGGGATGCCCCACCATGTTCTACCATGAACAGTACTGTCTCAGAGCCCCACATCTAGAGGAGACAATCTCAGCAAACAGGCATTTTAATCCTTGCAGAAATCAGGTGTGCCTGTGTGCTGTACACGGTGACACCTCACGGTGTGCCTGTGTGCTATACACGGTGATACCTCACGGTGTGCTTGTGTGCTGTACACGGTGATACCTCACGGTGTGCCTGTGTGCTGTACATGGTGACACCTCACGGTGTGCCTGTGTGCTATACACGGTGACACCTCACGGTGTGCCTGTGTGCTGTACACAGTGACACCTCATGCAGCTATTCAACATCAGCAGTCAGGTAACAGCCCATCAAGCCAGAGGTTAAAAGAATTTGACTACATAATTGCAGAATTGACGTTACTGCTTGGCCTCGTTTTGGTTTTGGTTTGTCAGATAGCTATAATTCACTGAAACTGCCCCCCCACCCCCCACATACCCAAGACAGGAACACCAAAACCTCTTCACCATAGTGACCATTGCAAGCCAATGTGTATGCATTAGCATTTGGACTTTTCTAAATCCTGACTAATCCCAGCTAAATTGTATTTTCGCTGGAGAGCATCACATCATGCTATTGCAGCACCTCCCACACCCCTAACATGCACCGGCTCTTTAAATTGCTGGTGTCACTTTCCAACTCCAAGTCTTTAACAGATGTTGATGCTACTCCTGTAATGTGATGTAAAATCTACAAGCTGCTTTGCACAGCCTTGTTTTGTAGGAATGCAGTGAATGCTTTGGATCATAGTTGAAAGGAAACATGCATAGATTAATAGCAGGTGAATGGCTGGGAGTCAGGAGGGAGCTTTTTGGTTTATATAACATTTCATATAATATTGAAATGTTCTCTCCAGGGTTGGATAAAATCTCAAGTGTGTTAGGTCAGATGTATGTTCATGTGCTTGAGCTGTCCATGGTCTCTGTCCCTATGGGTGTGTGTTTGTTTCAGTGTTTCTTTGTATAACTAAGAATGAGTACCTGTGAATGTATTTGTCTGTCTGCTTAACATATGTTCAGAGCTCTGTGTGTACCTGTGTCTATGACTAACAGATGTGAAAGAGCTTATGTGTGTCCATACCTGAGTGTCTCAAACAGATGTAGTGCTATGTGTAACAATACCTGAATTGTGTGCACAACAGATGTAGGAATGTGTGCATATAAATGTGTATGTGTGTGTACATAGAATCTCTTTGCTGGTAAACTAAGGCAGGTCCTCCTCTGACAAAACGAGTGCCGACTCCTGAGATCCGGCTCGAGACGAAACTACAATCCTGGGTGGATTAGGGTGACCCATCTGGAGCAGAGTCTGCACAATGCAACTCTTCACTCCTGTTCTGATCTGTTGTGTCTTCTGGGAATGGAGGAGTGAACAAGCGGATGCCCCAATCACACAGACACCTGGATCATGCTATGCTTTACGCCTGGATTAGGCTACATTTTGCCCTTTGGTTGTCCCATAAATATACTTATTCCTGCAGTGTAAACGGAGTCACAGTTGGGGTCAAGTGAAACCTTCACCGTTTTACAAAAGTTCCTGCTTTTGAGATGTCTTGAAGGCTGTAGCGGAATCAAGTTACTCTCTTGCAATCAGAGGAATTTTTGTTAAGACCATGAATTTAGATTTTATTAAGATCTAATATATATTTTTAATATACATCATTATGTGCTAAAAAAAAAGTCACATTAAATAAAATGTCTTTGTCTAGAACAGTATTTTAAAAAGACAATACCTCAAGTTTGGCTGTGTGTCCATATGTTTGGATGCCAGTATGTGTGCACACGTGCATATGAATGGGTATGCATATTTACCGATGGCTTTCTGCATCTGAATATACGTATGTATGTGAGTTTATGTGAATCTGAACGTTTCTGCATATCTGTGCTTTAATGGTCAAGCACGGTTCAATGTATGTGTGCGCATGACTGTGCATGTGTGAGCATGTCTGTAGATACGTGTGCATGTTTGTTTTTGCACGCGTGCACATCCTTAACTTCCTAAGTGTGCTTAACAGAGATGCTTGAATGTATAATAGGCATCACAGTCTCTTGAGTTTCATTACTAATGCAAATGGAGCCAGGAGATGTGGGCCCGGTTTCCTCGTTGAGGTTCTGTGGGTCCCAACAGGAAGTCAGGTGTCCACAACCGGTCACGTCTCCAGCCCTGCTTCGGAAAGAGACAGCCATTAAAGAGGTCCTCCGGGTTTGACCATTACTACACATTCCATTCGACTGTGTGCCGTTCCAGCCGCTGAAGTTCATTGGCGCACAGAGCAGCTCCCACCTTTGACCTTCAGCTCTGTCCATATGAGAAAAAAGTGGGACTGAAACAAGGAAAAAAGTAGTAAAACAGATCTAGGGAGTCTTGCTTGCTGACAGGAGGCGCCTCGTTTCTGGACATATCGTCTTTTGCACTGCGCTAACAGCAGGAAGAAGGGGTAATATGAGGAATCTTTCACCATGTTTCCAGCCTTCAACCTTTATCCTTTGCAGATGCTCTTTAGCTAATGGTTATCGCACTGTCACCAGGAATTATAACATCATCAGATATGGACGTGAGATGAGAAGTCTCTATGGGACTATGGGCTCTCCTTGTCTCAGCCCATTTATCACTTTACAAAACACCTTTTTTTCCCCCTATGACTTTACACTGCTTTCAGAGTGCTCCTCAGAAGGGAAAAAAAATGTCCCCAGTGGCAGAGCTGCTGGGCATGCCAGGGGTGGAGTTGTGCTGCAAAGGGTGCCATGCTCCTTGTTTAAGTGTGTAGCAATGTGTTACATAGGGAGAAAATGTGTGTGTGCGAATGCTTGTGTGACCTGGTGTGTCTGCACATCGACCTGTGAATGTTTACAAGTGATCATCCCTGTACAGAGGGTTTCATTGTTACCTTACTCTGTCCTCATGTTAGTGTGTACCTGATGTAGAGGTTATGGTCCAGGCTTGGGAGCAGTTACTGTATCTGGCCTCCTGTCTCCAGGCCCATTGTTGAGCTGAACTCCTTGTCACAGAACTCTACTACTACTGTTGTGATGTGGTCAAGTTGAACACTCACTCAAGTTATTGGACATTGGAAAAAGCTTTGCCAAACACAGGAATGGAAATAAAGTTAACGGTGAGGCAGGGACATTTTGGGGCTATAACAGCAGTAAAAGTTGAAGGTCAAAGGCTTGGACATCCTGTGCTGTTCTAATGGTGACACTCTAGTGTAACTGTCCTGATCATTGCCTTATCCTCAATGAGAACTTGTAGTTGGGGTTTTAATAGGCTAGTGGTATTTGTCTGCCTAGTCTGCAACTGGAGAGTTATATGCTAACTATCTGAAGATGAAGATCTCCCCTCCTCCCTCTGTTCCACTAAAAATGTCCAGTAATTTTCAGAATGATAATTCTGATGATAATGGTTTCAGAATGATAAAATGAATGTTTTAGGTAAAGTCAACATACCCATCTCCTCTGTTCCAACCCCATCTTCATCCTGTTATGTCACAGATTCCTCAGAATTGTGTTTGTTCACACAGCTCAACAGCAGTGAGTGAGGCTCTATCACCACAGAGCTTCATATGTCATTACTAAAACTCTCATATTTTGACACCAACCTATTGAAGGGCACATCCATAAAAACAGCACTAAACAATTATTTTTCTGCTTTCTGAGTTCCACAGGGCAGTGAAAACCAAAATCATTACTTTATAAACACAGAAAATGGAAGATTTTCTCCTCAATGATGTATTCAGTACTCTTGTGCAACAGTGCTTTTACTTGCTGTCATGTTGCCACACGTATGTATGTAGGGTGGTGGTCAGCACCGTTGCCTCGCACCTTCAGGCCAGGGGCTCAATTCCCGCCACAGATCTGTGTGGGTGTGGAGTTTGCATGTTCTCCCCACGCTTGTTGGTTTTTCTCCGGGTTCTCTGGTTTCCTTTCTGGAATAGGCAGGTTATGTGGATTGGCATCTCTAAATTGCTTGTGTGCATGTGTGTGCCCTGTGGTGGGCTGGTGCCCTGCCTCGGATTTTCCCTGCCCTGTGCTTCCTGGGATGGGCTTCAGGCTTACCGTGGCCCTGCATTAGATAAGGTAGATGGATATATAATAGGTTTGACTGTGTGTGTTTAATAGAACACCACTGTATAATACAGAAAGCTGTTTCTCTGTAGTACTGGTGCATGGTTATGAGTCCACTCAGTGTCTGTAATACTTGTTGCATGTAGAGACTGGAGCTTAGTAATGGACATTTCCATTTAAGTAATCTGACCTCATTTCATGATGGAAGTTCACGAACTGTTTTGTGTCGTATTTTTGTGGTTCTCGCTTCATGTTGTGCTCTTTGTAGTGCATGGTTATCTGTGTTTGGATACATAATATAATCCATGGCAGATCTTTAATAGGGGTAATTATAAGGTGGTTGAGGTGATGTGAAATTGTGTAAATGTGTGTTCTTTTGTACTCACTGGAAAATTGTATGCTCTGTGTATGTGTGTCTCCTTCCATATAAAGGAGAGTATAAAGCAGTTTACAACAGAAAGAAAATCTGGTTTGATACTGATAATCTACAGTTTTACGAAAACACGATTTAATTGCTAGGTTTACATTGCTGTGCTATTCATTTTTTGGATCATTATTTCTATATGAAGAGACATTGAGATCAGGGATTCGATATTTTTCTCCAGACTGAAGGTGTTTTTTATGTTTTTGTTTGCTAATTTTTTACGTAAAAGTAAATCTGAATTGCCTAGACTAGGGGTTCTTAACCTTTTTTTTCCCCGTCACCCCCTGAGATTTTGAAGTTCCACCCCGCACCCCCAGCACTTAAGACAAAAAAAGAAACACCTTCAATTTTCATGTCAATCAGCTCCCATTTATTAGTACTGATGCCAGTAACACACGTGGCCAGTCTTTGTGTCTCACTCTTTCTCCCTCAGTATCACGCCAAGTGCATGCATCACTTTAGACCCAGTTCTGTTTGGAATAGCAACACTTCAAATGAAAACATTTATGTGCATCTCATCAACTGAGGCCCACTGAGTTATTGACACGCGTGGTTGATTATACATTCAAAAAGTGTCTATTGCGTGCATCTTGCTTTATCAATGCTAAGTAGGCCTAATTGACCCACAGTTCTAGTGGCGTCTTCTGATTGGTCAGGAGAAGCATGTGTGGGGTATGGGGCGCCGCTGATGTCATTTTTATTTGAGTTGTGGCTAAAAATTGTTATTGAATGGTGGACTGAGATGGAGAGAATGCGGCCAAGTCCAATTGGAGTATGACGAGCTAACGTGAGAGGAAATGATGCTAACTACAAACTCCTCTCCTTGCACCCCCAAGAAGTGACTCTCACACCCCTTTGGGGATGCCGGCACCCCAGGTTAAGAACCACTGTCCTAGGCTAAAGGAAAAGTTTAGGTACAATATGATATAAATGTATGGGTTTGTGTCTGGACTGGCCAGGAGGTCAGGATAGCACAAACAGTAGGAAAGGCATTTATGTTTTGCTGATGAAAAAAGTACAACCGAATGTAAAAAAGCCGGCCTTTCCTCAGCATTAATGGGTTTCAGGAAACAAAACGAGACTGTAGCTCTGTGCAATGTCCTAAGGCTACCCAGTAGTCTTCATACAGCTCTGGGAGTCAGAGAGCACAAGTAAAATAGGCTGTCATTCATATTTCAAGAGTTATTGTAAGAAAGAGTTTTTGAAATGCAGGTGTCGCATTACGGAGATGGCAGTGAAAGGTATGACTGTACATTAAGAGTGTCTGCAGAGCTGGAGGAGAGCTGAGTAAGCTGCACAAAGAGGAGGAACTGGATTTTGCAGACAGAGTTGAGTGTTCATACTCACTCCTCCTGTTTCCCTTTGTCCCTTCTGCAGTGTCTCTTCAGTGAAGATAAACCTCTCTGATGGACTAGTAATTAGGTTTCCTTTACTTATTTATTTTAACAAAATAAAATAAACTGTTAACAACAATTCAGCAGTAATATGCTTCAATAACCCCACATAAATGCAAGGCAACAGCTGTTAACTAAGACAGCATCTTGAAAACACATGAGATTTTGAGAAGTCCAAGAGAACAGGAAATAACATCAGTACTTGATGTCTTTCAGTAGCTCATTTTTCAAAGAGGAAAAAATTAAACAAATGGCAGGTTCTGAAATAGGGGAAAGTGTTGAGACATTATAATTTAAATGTTAAAATATTTTCAGTTACGAACCTCCCACTTGGTGTATTTCAATCAATCAGACAATGGGAGTTTAGTATGGCAGCTACTGTCTAACCCTAACTACCTCACATTTTACATAATGGGTGTTTAACCTAGTCTTTCAAAGCAATAATCCTGAATGTTGTAGAATATTCATTTTAGTTTGTGCTTGACAGACAGCTGAAAAAGATGAATTTTATGAATAATTTTAATTAATTAAGGACTGAGTTTGAATAGAGCCTGTGGCCATTTCTGAGTAGGGAAGATTACCCCAGCTGTATAGAAAACCATGAGAAGACCATGGGCTATCCTTGAATGCAGATTCTGCTGCTGCAATTAAAGACAATGGGAAAGCTGCTAAACAGCCCTTTGAAATCTCACACACTCTGACTTCTCCTTCACACCCAGGATAGAATGCCCCTCAGTTTGCTGTATTCTGCCCCATGGGTAAATGCTTCAACTCCATGAAGAACTTGCCATCAGTTATATTTGTACCGTTACTAGGAAGGCAATTGAGCAGTGCGATTAGTGGCACTAATTACCACGGGGGCATGTCTTATCAGTGGTGATAAATGCACTGTTTTTGTGTTATTGAAATCTGTGGAAAATATGGGTCTGCACATGAGATGCTCAGTATGAGACTGTTAGTTTTCCTGAGGTTTGTGTATGATGATGACAGTGATAATGAAGTTGGCGAGATGTCTGCCAGGGCTGCATGACCTCAGAAAATTCCCATAGAAACAATAGTGTCACAGAGCTGCAGCTGAGAAATCTTCAGATAGTAGCCCTAGCAACATTGGAACAAAGACCTGAAATGATCAGTGTAGTTCTATTCCGATGCAATTTTCAGGCAGAATATCTGACTGCTCTTTACTGAAATTCACAAATTCATTTTCATATTTCAGTTGTCTACTGTAAACCAGTACTTAGGAGTGGGGAATTTAAGACTAGATACTGGATATGTTTTCCATATATATGTGTATATATGGTATATCCATATATATATATATATATATATATATATATATATATATAGTATAACAAATGTGTTTATTTCTGGATTGACCAGGAGATTGGGACGGCATGAAAAACAGGAAAAATATTTGTGTTTCCCTGATGAAAAAATACAGAATTTAGGCCCAATTGCTTAGTTCAATATCTGTTATATAAACAGAAGGACCTTCCTCAAAAAATGCTGGGGGTTAACTTGTTTCATAGGTTTTTTGGAGGTTTCACCAGCTGAAAGGAATAGAGAAAGCCCAATTTTTAAACCATTACCAATGAAAATTTTATTACACTAAACCCATACAGACTTTTAGTGTCAGCCTGGATTATTGGCGAAGCATGAACAGGCATGAATAATTGAGCTGGAAGAGAAGCACCTTGGTGTGCTGTAGAGTGAAGTGAGAAGGCACACGGGTGCTGGAGATGGTAAAAGAGTATGGGTGATGATGAGGGTGGGAGGATACAGAAATAAGGGGCAAGCAATGGCAACACAATTCATGTGAGGTGATCAGTGACACTACTAGGATTCTATGAAGTGAACCATACTAACCATCTTCTTGTTGAAAATAGTACTTCATCAAATTCCTGGTTTGAATTCAAAGCCCCCTAAGCAAAATGTTAAATCTTAAATCATTCAGGTGAAAAAATGTAGGGAACAGAATTTTTGATTAAATTAGAAGTATGTAAAATCCAGGCACATTTTCTCACATTGAAACAAAATACTAAATTTAGTGATAAAGCCAGCATGGTACATTACTGACACAGCAGTCAAACCAGACCGTGTGAAAACACCTTCCTCCCAGCAGTACTGACCCAGTACTGGTTATCCAAAGTGTTGGGCAGATGAGTTGGGTAGCAGAGGGGCGCTCTGTTTCTGTAGGCTTCTCTTCTCCATCCTATCCTTGCTCATTCCAGAGCCCCAGTAGCACCTGAGGACAGGTGGTAAATGGCACAACACTCCATCACCTGCTTTTCATAACACTCTAGTTGCAGTTCTCAACACCCTACCTGCCACCTCCTCCCAGATCCCAACCTCTGACACTGCACTTGCTGCCCTGACATTTCCCAAAGAAACACGCCACAAAGTGCTGGATCTCTTTCATGTTCAAGAAATTGTTGTGACCTTACGCTTCTTTTGCAAAGACAGATGCCATGTCTGCCGTCTATGTTCTCACATGGCCATAGGCATCATAATTTAATCTGAGCATAGTGGGTGGAAAAACAAACAAAAAATGTTTGTGACACCATCTTCTTCTTAGTTAACCACCATCTGCTCCCTTGACTGCATGGATCCATCTGATCTTGAAGAATGCCCAGCTGATATGCCTCCCTCTGCTTTCCTTGCTCTCCCTTTCTACTGTTTCTTTCCAAGATGGCTTATGTTTGTCACCAGGCTCAAACTCCATTTGTCTTTTGTTTTTATTAATTGCCCGTGTCCCTCATCAGCGTGGGACATCAGTCCCAGAGGTATGGCAGGGTTGAGCAAGGAAATTATATGCATCTTTTTCATGGTAATCTTCTGCTTTGTTAAAAATTCCCTTTTAATTGGTTTGCCTCACTGGCAGCCATTTGGTGTGTGCCCCTGTAATTTAATGACTTTCAATCCATGGCCTCTCATGGGGCGGGCACATGTAAAGTACCACCAGGGGACCTCCCCACAGCCATGTATATTTATGACCCTGTTATAGTGTTATCCTTTGGGTCAGGAACACATGAACAGGCACCCCTCCCCCTCAGTGTAAACCCTCTGCACAGAAGACCCAGATTAAGTTCCTTACTCACACTTGTGGAGTTCCATAATTGTAGTTCCACCATTATGTACTCTAAAAGTGACAGCTGGGCATGCTGATGAGTCTGACACAGTCACCTGAGATTCCTTCTGCACCAATCCTGCTAGGTCTGTCCTACCCCCTGTGTACAGCATCCATATGAATATTTGGGAGTGTGTCTGTGTATTTGACTGTCCTGTTCTCTCCTCGTGTAAGGCCATAAGGACAGTGATGCTTTCGTGGTGAACCCCTGCCAATATGAAGACAAATGGAAAACACAAAACCTCTTTTTCTGAATGTTATTACGTCAAACCTAGACTTTCTAAGGAGTGCAAAAGGATGTTTTGATTTGTATAGCATAGTTTTTCACCTACATATCCATAGATAGGGTAGTCATCATCAAGAGAAAAATGTGAAATTAGTCTGATTCTTGCTTCGGGTGGTTGTGTATGCCTTATGGATCTGTGGGACTAATTACACCTTGGTCATAGTAATCTTCAGTGGCTGTGCCTTGAGGTGTTTGACAGGTGTTCTCCACTCAGCTTCAGAAGCACTTTGAATCAAAGTTTCTTAACAAAGTCAATGATCCCTCTCTAAAAAGACAAATAGGAATTTTCAAATAGTTTATCCCTGTAATTTAAAAAATCTTTAGTTTTTTCCCTTGTTGCTAAAAGTAATACATGAAGTCAAGGAAGGAAAGAACTAGAAACACAAAGTGGCTTTACAAACAGTGACAGAGCTCTTAGCTGAGAAGATTCTGGAAGCTGACTGACCATGATCCCTTACAACAGGAGCAACTGTTAAAAGCAAGCCTGGTTTGATCCTCAACAAACCATCAATGATCCAACATTTTCACCCAAAGTGGAGGTATGATCTGTCTGCTAATACCTGAAATTTGTCACTTCAACAGTGTGAGATGAGTAAGTTTGGAGTAATACCTGCCTGAGTTATTTTCTGTGGACGATTTTTTGTTATATGTAAAGATTAGCAAAGTTTGCTTAATATGAGCACCAGAAAAGAAAAATGTGAACATGCTTGGCTCTGAGGTGATTGGAGACAGCATTTGTAGTGTTATTCTGTTTTTCAACATATTGCAACAAGTACTAGTGTTCTGTATGGTTTAGGAATTGTGTGTGTGTGTGTGTGTGTGTGTGTATGTGTGTGTGTGTGTGTGCACATCTGCATTTGTATGTAGTGTGAATTGAATTTGAATCTATTCAAAAAATGCATTATGCCTTCCTCCCTGTGTTGCCTGGGATAGGCTTCAGGCTTCTTGCAACCTTAACCCAGGTAAGAGGTTTAAAATAAATTCATATGTTTTCTTACTTTTCCAGTGGTGGTCTGCAATTACAATGCTACACTGGGGGAAACATTGATCATGAGTCAAGCCCTCTAAAACCTGCTGTGGTCAGGACTCGACTTCCTTTAAAAAAATGCCACATGTGCACACAGCAGGGTGGCAGAGTAAACGTGTTCTGAGGTCTGTCTAAGAAGGTGGTCAGTATTACATTATAAGATGCATTTTTCTCACCACCCTTAGGAGGCAGGAGAAGAGAGAGGAAACCAAAAAGTGGAGGGGGAAGGCTGAGAAGAGAGTGGATCAGCAACAGCCCAAGAACTTGTCCTGATATGGAGCTAAGTAAAAATGGAAGACATGGCCTGATAGGAAAACGGGAGATATTTTGGTTTTACATTACTCTCAAGCTCGTTCCTCAGCTGTTAAAATTGAGCAAAAGTGAAGACACGTGAAAAACAGTTTCTACTTGAAAATTAAAATTTAAATATGTAAGAATGAAAGAAGAGAAAGGGAGCTGGCTGTATGTATCACATAAAATCCAGGCATGATACAGTCATGATAGGAACAGGGACCCCAGTGGCAAAGCACATGGCTGTGCATGCTCACACTGTGTGAGTATGGGGTAAGTGGTGGGTGTCATGTGACTAATTCAGCCTAATTATCACCAGTGTTGGCTACAAGGGCAGTGTGTTGGTCCACTCTGAGGTCAGGGCAGCATTAATCCCGGGGGGAGGGGGAGTGGACAAAGCTAAAGCTTCTCCCAAATCCATCTAACAATGAGGGGCATGGTGACCGCGGTCAGCCTGCATGTCATGCCATGGGAGGGGGCCGAGGGTTAGTAAAGGATAGGACGAACCATGGCTCTCTGAAAGGCTGGTGGCCAGGGAAGCAGGGCATTGTGGGAGTTGAATAGTTTGACAAAGTTAACCAAGGGTCTCGCTTCAACAAAAAAGCCATGGGGGTTATGGGAAAATGCTGTGAGGATTGGGAATCTGACTGAGTGTCCATGTATTAAAAAAAAAAAACATTTCAGTGAACATCCTCTTTTACTGTTTGGTTCCTGAAGTTGCAATGTTATCCAGACTGAAGCAATACTATACTCTGTCTTTCTGTCAGTCTAAATAAGGCACAGGAAACAACGGCAAGAGCATGCAAATGTCTTCCAGACCTCAGGCTTGCGGCAATGCACACAACAAAAGCTGAAGAAATGTTGAAGCACTTAGCACGAGGGGCACGCTTTCTAATTTAATGCCATATCATAAATTAAATAAGTGTACGGCCATGAACAGCCTCAGATGGATCTGCTCAAGTCTATAACATATGAGTGGGGGAAGACAAAAGTCCAACACCAGAAGAGATACATAGTCAAAAATTTAACAATATGGGAGAGAAGCAAGACCCCTAAGATCTCCTACTTGACTGGGAGTGGGGGGGGGTGTGCCTTGTACTACATAGCTCAGCCATGTAACAGTACTAAGCCTAGTGACATAAGGGGAGCCGGTGGCATGCAGAGACAGGATAATGGTTCACAGATGCCTCAAAGCTAGCATGGTGTGGGGAGAGCCAGTGTGAGAACACGGGGAGGCTGTGAGTCTCTCAGGGAGAAATGTTGCTGAGATTTGGGCTGATGCTAAGACTTTAGCGCACTAACAGGGCATTAATTTAGCAACAGGCAAAGAAAAATTATCTTTTTGTGATGAATTTTCATCATTAAAAGCATGTTTTCACCAGGCCAGATGATACAAAAATTATTTAAAATATGAGAATGTGTATAGTAGAGTCTAAAATGATGAACATAGGTGAATGATGAGAGAGAGAGAGAGAGAGAGAGAGAGAGAGAGAAGACACAGAGAAAACCAAAGAAAAGGCAATAGAGAGAGACAGAGGAGAAAGATGAGACCTATGAATGGAATCAGTAACAGAGAGACAAAAAGAGAGCAAATGAATGGGCTTTCATGAAACTTTATGAGCTTTGCTGGTTCATCATAATGGTCTCGTTAGCCATTAAGCTTAGAAAAAGCCCAAACAGCCATCCTAACACATGCACACACTGTCTCACAGGACAAACCAAAACATCTTACTAATACCGTTTCAGTAAAGTCCAGAACCAAACTTGCTAAAGATGTTCTCCATAGGGTTTAACACAATTTAAACCCCCACTTCCTGTGGTAGGATCACTCCAATCCTGATGGCATATATAGCTAGTTTAACTGGACAGAGCAAAAATACTTTTTGTCAAGGGACTTGTTTGTATTGCCCAAACTACATTTGTTGCTTTCTTAAACAATGGTTTTTTTTCAAAATTTTTATGATAATTAATCATCTTTGCATAGATTTATGAATAGAAAACAAACTTAAAATTTTAAGGTAGTGTGCAATATGCATGACAAATCTCCAAAATTCAAGTACAATGCAAAAACCCATGCTGAAGCAAAGGTACAGACTTGCCTTCCAAGTATAGTTATACATGTTTAGGACCGAATGTAAGCATCTGTTTCAGTGTTACTCATCACAGATCACATTTAGATAACCATCAGAGTGGAGTGCTCCTCAGCTAACAGAGAAGGTAATTTTTTGGGTTTCCAGACAGCTAAAAATAAGCCAACTGAACTCTTCCATTCTCGACAAAGACTACTTGAAAGTGGCTGGCGCAGGCCTCCATGAGAGACAAATTTGCTAGGATATCTTTGCCACTAAAAACACAGCAGGTCCCAGCAGTGACTCACAAGAATCTGGGTTCTTCCCAAGTCAAGATGCGCTCGCTGGGTCCCTGCTGGGCTGAAGGGTGTGCATTTCAGACTAAACACAGATGGTGTAGTAAAGAGATACCAAAAACCTACAACACAACAGCGTGACTTTGTCAACGTCCCCCCACCAGTCCAATGAGTCTGGTAGTAGAAATCGCGCCAGAATTCAACTGAGGCCAGCCTGTTGATCAGTCAGCAAAGTAAAATCCTCAGAGACTCATAAATAAGGAGACAGCAAGAAAAGAAGATAGAACCACACTTTCCCTGCTCGACTGACAAGAGGATATGAGAATCGCATGCAGGCAGCCCATCCCTCATCCTCCCTGGTAATACTTCCTGGAATATCTCTGATCACATGGAAATGAGAATAAATTCTAAATCTCATGGACATTTGCTGTCCTCTTGATCACAGCCATTCTGATCACAGATAGAATCAAGCTCTCATGATCACAGACAAGATCACAGCTCTCCTGATCTCAAACAGGATCACAGTTCTTCAGATTAAAGTCAGGATCACAGGTCTCCTGATCACAGATAGAATTACAGCTCCCCTGTTCACAAACAGAATCACAGCTTTTCTGATCAAAGACAGGATCACAGTTCTCCTGATCACAGACAGGAACATAGCTTTACTAATCACAGACACCATCATGTTTCTTCTGTTCACAGACAATAGTGCAACTTTCTTAGTCATAGACAGGCTTCTAGGCTTCCCTTCTGCTGAAGGATAGATGTGCAGCTGTAAGTCAGTAGGTCCGAGGGGAGCATTTTTTTCTTCATCTGTCCCACTGATCCATACTGTCTGTCAAAAGGAAAAGTGATTTCACATTGAGTTCTATTTTCATTCCAGCTGACAGACCCTTGCCCCCAACTCAACCCAACGTCTTCGGCACATAATGTCTAAAACAACTGCCCCAGCCTCCTCTGGCTTTTCAGTGTTGGTGGGGGTGGAGCTCTGCTGCAGACTTAACCAGGTGAAAACACCTTAGACTTCACATGCAGAGCAGCTCCCCGATTCAGCAGACAGGACCTGCTACATGGGTAGTTAATTCAAACTACCATGACATTGCTTTTGTTTACATCAGTAAACAAAAAAAAATGAAATAGGACAGCACTCCAGTACCAACGGTTTTATTATATGCACAGACATTTGGGGACACAGCCCTTCCTCAGTGTGCAACACCATCAGTTTTCAAGCTGAGGTCAGACCTTGCAACTTTTAGGTCAAATGTTTTGATCCTTACTCAGCTAGTACACCCATACAACACAATAATCAACTTCAATACATTTAACTAGGCAATATTTTAATCATGCTGCCACAGTGTGCATTTCCTACTAGTTCAACAGATGTTTACCAGCTTACTAACAGATAATGCCAATGAAGTATTATTCCATCTTTCCCAGTCAGACTGCCTTTCTTTTCATTCACTTGATGGTTCTTAATCCTGATCTATTGTCAGGGTTTGTCTGTGTCTAGTACTTGAAACCTCTACTGGATCTGCAAGAACAAATACCAGCAAACGATGGCCTGATCTGGAACTAAAGAGCAATACTGGGGACTGAGGAAACAGGACAGCGATGGTTTTAATGTCAGAGAGAAAGTGCTTGGTTATGGGGGGAATTACTAATCATTGTTCTCTTGTCAGTGACCATGTCTCTTCTTTTTTCATCCAAACACTGAGCCCAAGACAGAACTAAGATACGGATTCAGATGTGGTAAATTCAGTCAACTTCTGTCCATTAAAAAAAAAACTCTCAGCTCAGCTAACTTTCCCCCATCTTCCTTTGTCAGTCAGTATCCCTGTAATGTTTTAAAATGTAAGTAGGATTTTTTCTGTCTCTGTAAAGCTTATTATCCTCCCCTCAAAGAAAATGGCAAACCTTCTCTGTCAGTCCAGTGAATGTGTCGGTCCATCCCAAACCTTTGTCTGGCCCCTCCTCACACTAAATTAATTGTGTTGGGGACGTCATGCTTAATCTCATAACTGTGCTGATATATGGGGGCTTTTGGAGCGCCATGACAGGAGGTTTACGTGTTCCCACACCCCTCATGTCACATGAGTATAAAAAAACAAAGGTGCAGCTGGGAAACCCATTCAGGTTTTTATGACAAAAGAGAAACAGAAGAAAATGAAGAATTTAAAATATTTGCGGCTTGCAGTCTTATAGTACGCTAGCTAAGATGTCCCAGTTTGTAAAGGGGTTTGCAATTAAAGTCAAATATAGCATCCAGTATTAGTACTGTGTTAAAAAAGTAGCTCTAAAAATAGTAAGTTGTATAAAAGGTGATCGTGTTGTTTTTTTTTTGCAAACCATGTAATTCCATGCAATTCAAACTAATTCACTGCAAGTCAAGCAATGAAAAATTGAAATTTTTTTTTCAGCAAAGTAATTGTAAACCATGACAGCAAAACAAAAAACAAACATGTAAATAATTTAGACACTCAAAGCAAAAGCAAACAATAGGTGACAAATGAAAGACATGGTTTAGGAAGACACCATGTTGTTGCTGCTTTTGAACGTAAGATGTGATACAAAGTATCAGCCATAAAGGCACATAAAGGCTCATATCTTTTGTGAAGCAAGTGTAAAGGTTTCCCATGGAAATCTAGAAAAAAATAGCAAAAATTCATCCATTTTAGTAGTCCAACAACAAAAACCAAAAAAGCATTCAAAAGTAAAGAGGCCTGCATTTCTGGATGCTAAATGGTGAGGTTTTATGGTCAGGACAGCAGGAGTTTGGCATTTCCACACATTTGTCATCATGGAAAAAAAGGCAAAACCTATTTTTACACTCTCTTTAAACCATAACTCACAGTAAGCAGTCTCTCCAACGTCTTAAATACCTGCAATTGGAGTATCGTGTTGCCCCTTGGGCAATAGAGTGTGTTCTAAGATATCGCCACACCTGTGCTAAATCACCTTGATGTCTTTGAAACTATTTTATCAGCAGAGGTTGAAGCCCAGGTTGTTAGTTTCTTGTACACATTCCTCACAGCTCAGTTTAGAGCTGGCTCTTTGTGAGTGTGACCTCATGTGGAATCCACCACCACACGTGGCAAGGTGTCACACACAGGACCTGTGAGTGTGAACACAGCTCCAGGGCTCAGCACACTATTCACCTCTGCTTTAAGCGCGCCACACTGCTGTCAGCAGCTTGCTGTATTTAAGACGCACCTCTGGCATGTCTACAGGCAAATGTGAGGGTGATGCTGGGCATTTTAGGGCTGTGGCTGTTGTCCTGGATTCATGTGCTTTTGCTTCAAGTATCTCACAAATTTTTCACAGTCACTGGTGCCAGCATATGTATGGAGCTCATTGTTGTGTATCTTAATTCATTTTTTTGATGTTCACCGGTTGACCACAATTTTGCTACAGTGCTCTGTGCTACCGGTTGGGGTGCTGTAATGAAAGGGACAGTTTTAGCTTAATAACCTATTTAATAGTTGGGCTGGAAGCACAGTGCTGAATTCTCTGCAGAATGCTGGGTTCAATGTGCAGAGTGTTGGGCTCTCTATGGGGTGTTAGGCTCAATATTCAGTGTTGGGTTCTGCACAGAGTGATGAGTATTGCACAAAACAATTTTGTGCAGTGTTGCGTTCAAAGTGCAGTGCTGGGTTTTGCGCTTCTTTATGTTTGGTGCACTTAATATAACTTAGTAATCTAGGGTCTTTCAAACATCAGTTTGGTCCTCTCCTTCCATTTCTTATTATTAATCTAGAGCCTTTCAAACATCAGTTTGCTCCTCTCCTTCCATTTCTTATTATTAATCTAGAGCCTTTCAAACATCAGTTTGCTCCTCTCCTTCCATTTCTTATTATTAATCTAGAGCCTTTCATACATCAGTTTGGGCCTCCCCTTACATTTCATATTAAGTAAAATACTTCTTGTGGATAACTCATTACTCAGGGTTGAGACAAACGTTTCTCATACAGAGTCTCTCTCAAAGTCTCTCTGTCTCAAAAGAAATGCACATAAATACATTTGTAAAAGCTTGTAACAAAGTGAACACACAAACTCAAAATACTCCAAAACAACCAAAATGCCAAAGAACAAAAACACAGGAAAACAAATACCAAAATAGAACAAAATAGAACAAACCAAACAAGTCAAATAAACCAAATAAACCAAACAAACCAAATAAACCAAACACTAATTCCAAAAACTCTTAACTTCATCCAGGAAGTGGCTTTATCCTCTTTCAAACTGTTGACTTCCCGTTGCTTTCTGGGGTTTTCATTGGTCTAGTGTTTGAAGAAGGGCAGTTCTACTGTCTAACGGGCTGTCTCCTCCTCCAGAATGGCCTCGCATAGTTTTCAACCAAGAAGTACAAACAAAAGACGATGTAAACATGTCCAAGGACGTAACAGCTGATTAAAAAACCTTTTTGTCAACAATTTCATTATTTAAGTCTCTTTTAGTAACATTGTCTAGTTTTCAGTTTTGTGGTCTCTAAAACTAGTTAATTATTACTGGAAAAAAATAACCTTGCTCCTTTGTTTTGTCATCCTAACAGCATTGTGAGTTTTGTTGTTATGCAGAGTAACCTG
The DNA here is from genome assembly GCA_025773905.1 of Chitala chitala. Taxonomy (NCBI): domain Eukaryota; kingdom Metazoa; phylum Chordata; class Actinopteri; order Osteoglossiformes; family Notopteridae; genus Chitala; species Chitala chitala. The sequence goes on from JABJVR010000077.1 coordinate 800,942, forward strand.
CAGTGTTTAGAGTTCTAACCTGGATTAATTAATTTAATGTGGAATTTCATACTCAAAGACATAGTACTAGAATTTTTGGACAACCATGTTCATTTTGTCCTTAACACTTGTGTACCAGCCTTTGGTCATAGTCTCCTGAGCAGGTTGTTTGTGTTCCAGTAACCTCTGAACTACCTGTTTGTACTATGATCCTTTATTTACCTGTTTGTAGTCTGTAATCTCTGAGCTACCAGCTTCTGCTTCTTGACACCAGAGCTGCCTTCCTTTAGTCTGATACCTCTGCACAATGTTTTGTTAGTCCATGACCCCTGACCACCCTGTTTTTGGTTGGTGACCCCGTGAGTCACTTCCTTTGGTCTGTAACCTCTGAATTAACTTGCTTTGGTCCGTGATTTTCAGCACAGGAGCCACCAAACCAGACTCCAGTGTTCATTTATGAAATTGCAGGACAGTCATTATAGTGGATAGGATGGTGACTGATGCCTCAGGTGAGGACTAGAATATATAAGAATTATAGAAAACCCCCCATAACAGAGGATATACAGTACATGTTCAGGTAGATATAGGTGCTAGGTAAAAGAATGGACTGAGAATAGAAAAGTACTTCCACAACATAAAATGTCTGTTATTCAAATATGCTATCAGTTAACAATTTGGCTTTAGTCCTCTTCATACTGAAAAGACTTAAATAGCTGGTATTAAGGTGCACATTCTCAGAAACCAAAATATATCTTCACATGGAAGAGTATCCTGTCAAACAAGACTCCACGATGTCTTCAGCAATGGGTTACTGTACAGAGGAACAGGATGCTTTACTTAGGTCACTTGAGACCACAGCTAATACTGCAGGATGCAAATTGCATCAGCCTTAATTTGAACCTTTTTCACCCTACACACTTGCATTAAATGTAGGTTGTGGTGTTGGGAAGTGAAAGGGCAGTTTGTAGTATTGCAGGCTGTCTGTTTGCTGTCTACCACCCTCCCTTGCTGGTACTTCTCACTTCCCCCTCCCAGACATTAGCCTGAACTGCTTACTCCTCTGGCAGATGGATCATAGGTGACCAATGGTGATGGTGATGGTGGGGTTATCAGATACTGTTCTGTCCTTTATCAGCCCTTTGAGGGTCTAGACTTTTGCAGTCTATTTTTAAATCCGTGTCTGGTGGTGGCCTAAGCAGCCCAGTCTCTGTGTGGCCCCTGGTTATAATAGAGCTTGTGGGTTTACACTTGCTTCCAAGCAATCTGTGCACATTGTCTCATTCTCTCTGCTTCCTTTACATGAAAGCATTCTGAGCTGGCTTGCTGCTGCTCTACCTGACTAGCCAGTGCAGTTGTTGTAGCACAGACAGCAGAACCCCATCTATGACATAAACCTGGAGCAATGCCTAGTTTTACCTGGTTTACCTGTAGTCTGTTCAGCCTGCCCATATTCTGCTCATGACACTCACAGACGGGAAGGTTCCTTTGTCAGTCATCTGAGGGTGGTAGACAGTCTGTGGGGCAGGAAATGGGCAGGTTTTGGAATGCAGGGGAATTCCAGAGGTTCCTTCCAGGCAGCCAGGTGTAGTTCCCAGCCCCCATCCTCCACTCCCCTGTCTAGGAAAGACCCACAAGTGGTCTCTCCATTAAGTAACAGTCCTCACCTGACCTACTAACAAGCCGAAACTTTGCTGTCAGCACTGACAGTACAAAGCTGAACCACAGGGAGCACAAACGTACGACATGAGAGAAGCACAAGGCTACATGCACAGAAATCATGGTTAGCTATATATTTGCTTGTTCTTGTTGCTTCATGTTATGCTAATGAACTTGAGGTATTAACACTGGTGTTTTAGTAAATGGATTAACTTCCATCCTAAATGCGTGGTCTTTGTAATAAAGGAATAAATTACCATGAAGGAGAATGACGTAACGTTTGCACACAAGCGCGCATGTGTGAGCGTGACCATCACGACACCTACTGACACGCTAATGGGTCGCTGTTCCACGCTGTGAACATCTCCCCTCCCCACTGCTGCTGAAAGGGGTCCTTAAAAACTTTTTTTAAAAACCAGCCTGACGCGTCAGCTGAAATTAAACATGAGCGGGTGCTGCAGCTATGTGATGAACAAGACAAATGTAATACCCAAAAAAACATCTGCTTCATTTACAGGGACTGCTGACTCGCATCCATCATCAGGTGCACGTGTGACATTGGCTGTCCTCTGGGAAACATCCTTCTTTTACAAAAACATCATATGAAGCTCTGCGGAAACAGGAGAGCGTTTGTACACACCTTAGTTTGTACAACCAACTAACTTGATCTGGTTTTGTAACAAGAAGAAAGGAGGTTTTGAGATGCATCTTAAATATGCCTTGCTCTAAATGGTTTCTTTGGAGTTAGCTGTAAGACTGTTTTTGTGTGGTGGCTCAGACACTGATCTTAAAAACATTGAGGCTCTTTCTAGACTGTCCATTATTCACATTGGATTTAGTGTAAGACTGTTTTTGTATGGTGGCTCTGAGACTGATCTTAAAAACATTGAGGCTCAGTCTTAGAACAATCTACACTTATGTCAAATCTGCCTCTGGTTCTACGCTTAGTATTCTCTATACCAGGTTCATGTTCGTTTTCCAAGTTATAATTGGAGCATATATATATATATATATATATATATATATATATATATAAACACACACATATAAAATATAGGACAGACACTCTAGACAAAATAAATATGTATAGATATCAAGCTCTATAT
>JABJVR010000077.1:803782-856282 GCA_025773905.1 Chitala chitala
TGGGTAATTTTTGTTTTCCTGCCCTGTTAATTAAAAAAAATTTTAACCCACTCCCACACTTCTTACTCTCTCCCCCCCCCCCCCCCCGACATCTACCAGCCCATATCAGAGTGGCCCTGCGTACCTGTCTACCTCCACATAAATCTCAGCATCCCTTCACCCCAGTTTTATCTGAGCTTAATCCAAAAATTCCACAATGTCTTCACCTCCCAGTCTGACAATGTGAAGGGTTTTCAGGTCCGTACACTCATTGTGAGGTGTACTGAGTAGGCTAGTCTGCTAATACCCAGAGGTGCATGTGACCCCTTGCTTGTCCCAGTGACGACTTGTTGAGTGGTGTGGGGCCAAAGGGCTAATCCTGTTATCCTCCGGGTTATTTCTGCACGCAGCTATCATCAGCGGCTGACAGGTGTCTGATAACTAAGGCGTGAATGGGTTGTAGCAGCCAGTGGCTGGATCCAGGGCTGTGTCTGGTCGTTTCTGTGACTTCACTCCTACACAGCCCACCTGAGTGTTCTGACCCATCATCTCGTCATGCTCAGTGTCTTGCTGGATAATATAATCATGCTTCACATAATGTGCTGTGGGGCTGCTGCTCCATAAAGGAAGACAGCTGTAACTATTACTTTTAAACACTCCCATAATTTTTTATTCACGAGAGGTTCCTGTAGAAGTATTACAAATGACTGAGTCATTTCACCTTCGTTAACCTGACCCAAACTACAGTGAACTCTTCCTAATATGCCATTGGTATTTTAATAAGCTTTGTCCCATTTTGTTTGGCTATCTGGAAAATATTCAGATGCATTTATTTAAAATGTTCCATTTCCATCTAAGTACATTATAATAAATATGCCACCCTGTATCTTCAAGCAATTGGACCATGCTTACAAAATTTCATTTTTTTTCTGTCATTAAACCACAATAAAATATTTGTAATTTTCAGATAATCTTGGTGATGGTACTAAATCATTATGTTACAAATCTTTGTATGCTGGTTTGCTCTTGAACATGAAACGCAAGGGGGCACTATATCACTGCAGTTCCTTTAGCGTTACAGTTATTGGTAGACAGTACGAGTAGTCCGGTACATTTTCCAGTAAAAGCCACTCAATATTGAGTATTTCATGGAGACTACTGGAGCACGTTAGCTGTAAAAATTAGGAGGATTTTTGTATTATTGCTAACATGAGTTATACTAAGGACGGCATGGCTATGAGGCCACAGTAGTATTTATACCCTCCACACTTTCTGGGCTTACATTTGCAAATCTAATTACGTCGCAATTAACGCTAATTACAACTGGCTGTACAGCCTGCGGTATGACTATAGCGATATAGCCATCGAACACTGTAATTAAATCCGTTGGCGCAAGTCGTCAGACATGGTGTCGATGCTAAAGGTCACCTACCTTGCCTTCTTTAAGCGGATTTGATTGGCTTTATGGTGTTGCACTGAATGGAATTGTTTTGAATAATGTGATCGGTCTGTGTTTAAGTTCCTGGTCTGTTATGTGGACCCAGCTGCCAAGACACAAAGTAGAATAGCAGAACGATTGTGGGATGATGAATCACGAAATGAGACTGTAACCTTGCACGACATGAAATGAGTGGGCCGGGATACATAATGCAGCCTGAAAGATCATTCCAAAAGAGAGTTATATGGAGAAAGGTAGGGCAGTAATTTTGATGAGACCTCTGCTGTAGTATATCCACGCTTTCTTAGGGTCAGCCTTTCGCCAGACCTGTACACTGAGTTTCAAGCTCATTTTACACATTGCTTGCGCGACTTGTGCACAGACCACTCGAGGTCGCAGCATGCTGGTACAGATACACTTTAGTACCGCATGTCACGTGCAGTTCCCCGAAACACGGAGCCTTGTCATACACAAGTAGTTGCCCGGTTCTTATCTCTGCACATTACGCGCAAAGCTGAAACACTTCTGTTAATTGTTTAAATAATCGTGTTTATTTTATGACTTGCTTTTAATTACATAGCCTAGCTTTCGGTGTCACTGTTTTTAAGAAATTTTGGTTATTTATATTGTCGTTTCCTATTTATCTAAAAGTCGTATGAGGCTTTTTTGACCCCTGTTTTATCAAGACAATCCCCGCTACTGTTGTCATCCCTGTGCCTTTATGCAGGCTCGAATTTGGTATTGCGTTCGTGATAATCAACGGTCCCAAAAAATGTATAATTTAAATATACACACTGATTATTTTCAATTAAAAAGTCGTTGGAATTAAGGCTAATGGATAAGGAAAATCAGTTTCACGAAATCAAGCAACAGGGTTCTGAAGGCAATGAATGTTGTACAGTATGAATTGCTTTTGGTGACGTGATATACCTGTTGAGGAATTATACTTGTAAATATTTCACTGCATTAAACCATTTGGACTGTACTTAAGACGTGATCGCATGTTACAAGTATTTTAGTTTTCACGTCTATTCGAGTGTGACTTCATCGTAGGCAAGGCAGCTTTTAACGTTCATATTTCTGCTGTGCGATGTTATGAGTGTGTGAAGATGTGATTGCATTTCGTAGTACACAGCGAGTTTCCGGCTCTTTTAATTAGAAAACCCCCTGTAATGAACCCGCAGCTGTCTAAATATAGTACACTCCAACCAGTACAAATCTGAGCCTGTATCAAATAACGCAGAACACATTGTACCTTTGCACGACGATGATACTAATAATTTTAACAGTATTTTAGTTTACCAAAGACCGACTTGAACTTATGTGTTCAGTTGTCCAGTGCTACGTTAGAAACGGAACGCGAATGTGACAGGTTAGTTTAAGGTATACCGCTCGACTATGCATTAATTAATTATTCTTGTTCAAAAAAGCCCTCCAGTATTCTTTCTGTCATCATTGCTGTCCAAAAGAAACTTTAAAGTAGTGGATATTTTTGAACAGCTTTGGGGAACTCGTTTGTTTGGGTAACAATTAGTGTATATGTTGCTATGTGTAGGATGATTTTCCAAGATCTATGTCTGAAAATTGAATCATGTCAACTGTACTTCTTGTTCTTGATAGAAATGTTTCACTACTCATCCAAGTAGCTTCTTCATCTTGAGTCAGGGACCTCATAGTTATCCTCCAGGGTGGTTTCAGCTCTCAACTCATGTGAGTTGAGTGGGTGTAGCTATTTTGTTGAATCAGACTACATGGGCCAGCCTTCGTTCCCCTCATGCATCAGTGAGCCTTGGCTGCCCATGACCCAGTTGCTGGTTCACCAGTTTTACCTGCTTGGACCACTTTTGAGAGGTCCTGACCACAGCAGACTGGGAACATCTCACAAGAGCTGCAATTTTGGAGTTGCTCTGACTCGTCACAATTTGGCCAATGTCACTGTCACTCACGTCCTCACACTTGCACATTTTTTTCTGCTTCCAACACATCAAATTCAGGGACAAAATGTTCACCTGCTGCCTAATATATCCCACCCACTTCCAGGTGCCGTTGTAACGAGGTACTCAATGTTATTCACTTCACTTGTCAATGGTGGAGTGTATATATGTTTTTATTTAGCAGTAACTTACCGATTTATAAGGTTTGCAAGGAATCCACTGAGGTCTAATTAATGATTCTGTGGGAATGGGACTGAGTAATTAAAAATAAACTTTTATTTTACCTGTAAGTAGTGCCAGGCTTGTGACTTAAACATGTTTCAGCATTTACACCTGGATATATATATATACTGAGGTATGTCAGGTCAATTACATTAACTGAGGGGGTTAATAGAAACCTGCCACCTCTATGAAGATACTTTGAAATAGTGTACACCTTGGTCTCTTCTAAAATAAGGTATTTCATTAACACCCGTGAAAGTCGTTTTCTTCACAGCACCATGTGCTATATACAGTATATACAGTATATATATATATATATATATATATATATAGCCATACTATGATGTGGCGTATTTTTAAACTAGTATTAGTGAACCTAGTCAAGTCAAATAATGCTTAGAATGTACCAAGGACTTAACTGACAGTCTTGTGTGATGGCTGCACTTTCAAGATAATTTATTCATTTACTACAGCGCTTCATCCAATTGAGGGTCACTGGAAACCTGGAGCCCATCCCAGGAAACTCAGGGCACAGGACCACCCTAGACAGGGTGCCAACCCATTGCAGGGCACAAGCATGCACACACTATGGCAATTTGAAAACACCAATCAGCTTAACCAACATGTCTTTGAACAGTGGGAGGAAACCAGGGAGTCGTGGGGAAGCCTGGAGCCCATCCCTGAGCACATAGGGTGCAGGGCAGGGGACACCCAGGGTGGGGCACCAACCCACCACAGGGCACACACACACACACACACACACACACCATGGGCAATTTGGATACACCAATCAACCTAACCTGCATGTCTTTGGACTGTGGGAGGAAACCGGAGAACCCGGAGAAAACCCACCAAGCACAGGGAGAACATGCAAACTCCACGCACACAGACCCAAGGCGGGAACCGAACCCCAGTCCCGGAGGTGCGAGGCGACAGTGCTAACTTCACCGTCACCCTTGTCAAGATAGTCCTTTTCTCAAATTAACGGTCTTCAGACGTCGCTTATAGTACAGGGACTTCTGACTTTTGAAAGTTCTGATTGTAAAACGAAAATCTGTGTTAGGGTACAAATGACAGAGCGTATGCTTCTTTTTCATATACGAGTTTTCTGCTTGTGCTTACGTAGAATTTGTAGTTTATCAGGAACTTGTATTGATTAAGTAGAGTCACGAACTCAGAGGTGAGTCGGTCAGCCATTGTATTGGTTGGATGTCTGTTTGGCGTGATATGCAAGTCTTGTTTTCTGTGGTTGGGATCTATTGCTCTTTCGTCTTGCCGGCACTTGTAGGAAAATACCGACTTTAGCTTATTTTCCTATGTATTTTACGTAATACTGTTCCGAAAGGAATCGCCTAAATCAAAGGATTTAAGTAATGTTTTGGTTAAATTTTGAATTCCACATTACTTCCTGCGGTGCAGTTGCGCGTACAGAAATCAAGTTATGCTTGGCTCGTTATACTTAGAATTAGATATTTTGGTCATGCGTTGCCCGAACGCATATTATGAGAATTAGGAGACGGAACACGTGTTTCCTGAAGACTTCGTGACCAGACGAAGACGAAGTGCAGGATTCCCCTCCCACGCTCCATACCAGCAGACCAGCGGATTTGTTGGAGTGTTAGCAGCCCACTTCCGACCCCGCAGTTTGCATCCCTCCGTCACAAACACACGCAGACACATACACACCTCTGGATCCCGTCTGATATGGGGACTTAGTGAAGAGCATCACTTAACTGTAGTCACTACACTTTAAGCACTGCAAGTAAATATATATATATATATTTCACGTTTTCATAATGCGAATCGGAGTGGACTCACCTGAGAGGACAGACCTCATTTGGAGTACATGAATGTCGTTATGAATAAGCTTAAACTCCGAACTGCAGATGATTACACGGTCCCTATTAATATGTTACCTGTTTTCTGCAAACAATCATTAACGCGACGTCTAGAGAATACGTAGACAAAAATGTCTACTTCAGAATGCTCATTTTGTAAAATAGGATATACATGTTGTGATGTGATCTACAAACGCATATGTAGAGATCCTGTTATGAATTATTAAAGAGCAATGAAATTACATCTTAGTATAATTAGCAGTGAAATACAATGGACAAAAAGAATAATTTTCTTCTGGATGATAATAAGCAGACTCGTAACAGCACGCATGTCGACAGTACCCCATTTCCCACCAATATGAACGTCAGAACGGCGATAGTATGTTCAGCTCAGAATGTAAAGCCGGAATTATGAATGAAACGTTACGGACTATGCAGCGAGTTTGACTGCAGACTCGCAGGCACAGAGCGAAGAGGCGTAGCCGTGGGCGGAGTCGGTGGTGAAAGAGGCGGGGACAGGTTAAATGGTAAACCCATCCAGTACGACAAGTCCCCTCTCTCCCCGTGCAACTAGAGCGTGCGTGGGTTAGAGTGGGTGCAGAGGGTGAGATCTATATAAAAGCCGCCAAATCACTAAGCCTGGTCTGTGTCTGTTTTCACTGTGCAATTTTACATTATTGTCATCGTTGTTATTTATTAAGGTAATATTTTCTCGGATAGTGTTTTTCTCTTAAGAACAAATTCTCGTTTATGGTCCTGACTGGAGCTTCCAAGATGTCTCGTACAGAGGAGGTGCACCGTATAACGGAGAATGTGTACAAGGTAAGGCGACCGCAACTATTATATAGGGAGATACTGAGTATCCTGCTATTATTTTGATTAATTTGGTTATGACGCTTTTGTCATTTTTTGATAGGATGACTGTCAACTGTACATTGTAAGGCAAGCTTTTGAATAGTTTTACCCTTTTATGACTGATCTGAACCTGTTTACCTAAATGTGTTCCCAGAGTAATTTCACATAGTTTAAATGAGTGGCGTTTTCTGTAGATCAATGTTAATGTATTCTTACAACTCTGATAACTTGTCTCTAATTTCATAAATTTGCTGTGACGCATACGAGCCAGTGTTATTTCCTGATCGACGTGAGATACATTTAACATCAGCGAGGCATTCGGTACACGTTAGTGGTATAGTGGTACCACTGCGCCCGGCAGTATCAGTGTGAGCACTTTAACATCAGCGAGGCATTCGGTACACGTTAGTGGTATAGTGGTACCACTGCGCCCGGTAGTATCAGTGTGAGCACTTTAACATCAGCGAGGCATTCGGTACACGTTAGTGGTATAGTGGTACCACTGCGCCCGGCAGTATCAGTGTGAGCACTTTAACATCAGCGAGGCATTCGGTACACGTTAGTGGTATAGTGGTACCACTGCGCCCGGTAGTATCAGTGTGAGCACTTTAACATCAGCGAGGCATTCGGTATACGTTAGTGGTATAGTGGTACGACTGCGCTCGGTAGTATCAGTGTGACCGCTTTAATATCAGCGAGGCATTCGGTACACGTTAGTGGTATAGTGGTACCACTGCGCCCGGTAGTATCAGTGTGACCGCTTTAACATCAGCGAGGCATTCGGTACACGTTAGTGGTATAGTGGTACCACTGCGCCCGGTAGCATCCGTGTGAGCGCTTCGGATATGCTGCTCGGTTGCGTAGGTTTGCGACTTAATAGTCGTGTTTCTCATAGCGGTAAATAACTACGAAGACCCGCGAAACACAATTATTAAACTTGGCGGCTCAGTTTGTCATGTTATACAATGTATATGTATATGTAAAAAGCTACAAACGAAAGAAATTTGCCCTTGCTTTCTACGGTAATACACCAAGGCGATATGTGTAGAATTTTATTTTTTACATATATAGGGTTTTCTGCCTTTTCATACAAACCTTTTGAACAACCGTTGAGTTCGAACTGGTAAAGAATACACGGTGTTTAGCAGTATCTAAATTTGATAATATAAGATTTATTAAATACTACTGTCAAAAATTTCAGCAATTGAAAAACAACAACTAGCTGCGAGGTGATTCACTGCTATCCATCATAATAATTAAAGTGTACGTGGTGCTCTTTCAGAAGACTCTTCACGGCGGTACTTCCCCTGTTTTGATTATTTTAGTTCTTATTCAAGCAAAACCATTCATTTTGATAACTGACTTAGCAGAGTACCTGCTTTTTATCGAGGTCATTTGAATACATTCGTCAGCTTAACTCATCGTGAAACAAAACCTTGTGTCTAATGTTTAAATCTCTGTTAAGTGATCTACACAAACAGGTAAATCACAATGACCATAAAGTGAATATGTTATTCATGATTTTGTATTAGATATTCTGGAATATCGATGTACAATATGTGGTTAAAAATATGGTTCATTTGGACAATAAAGGTAAATGTCATCATTATAAAGGGTCAGCACAGAAGAGACCGGACGTTCTATGTCGATGGCAGACAGGCAAGGTGGAGGTGGCATTGTGGTGTGGGAGGAAGAGGAGGACAGTAGGTAATAAGGAACGGGTGGGAATCTTGTGTAAAACAGATGGGGAACCACTCAATATAGATCATCCCTTTCGTTCTATATGCTGTGAGACGGTAGGGTTGACTAGCACGGCACTGCCTCAGGATTGAACATTTGTACATAGCTATCTGGTCTCGTGCTGGTCTTGCTGTGTTTCACTGGAATGCCAGAAATACCAGACAGCTTGTTAAATTAATTAGGCTTGCTTGCATGGATATGTAAATATCCTTCTATCATATAATAGGAACCGGTGCGTTAATATGGGTGCATTTAACTTTGTAGATTTGTATATTTGTAACCTGAAAATTTGCTGGCATATTCGCTTCACCAAATCGAGGAATAAGATTACTGATGAAATCGGGTTTACCTTTGTCTGCATTTTGCGGATTTAGGCAGTGGATTATAAAGACCACCTGTTACTTACTGCCATGTACCCCTTGTGCAAACTGCAGGGCAACATAAGAGCTGGAATAAAGCCTATTTAGAGCATACAACACCCTGTGATAAAAAATACCCCAGTAGGACAGGATAGGCCTGTCTGTTTTGTCACATTTAAGAGCCTTGCTTGAAATATATCAGCACAATAGCAGGAGGATTTTGAGCGCAGAAGTCACTCTAATTTGCAGTGATGGATTATGTTTGGTTAAAGGTTCTCCTGGCATCTGTGGAGAAAGGAGAGATCAAACTCTGAACCTGAAACATTCCAAGGTCAACAACCCTTTTCTTATGCGTAAAAAAATAATCTACAATAAATATCGAAGTGTTTTGTTATAAAAGCAAGGGTAAACTCAACTGTAAATATTGAGTCAGCAGGTACTGGGAAGCAATAGATTTAAATTCCAACACCAGTGAAGTTTGTTCCTCTTTAAACAAATGACTAATTTATTAAGTCATTGAGATTTGAGAGAATGAGAAATACATTCCAAGGATATGTTGACTTCTGCAAAGGTTCCACACCTCTGCAGTGCTGGCAGCGTAATACAGTCACAGTGTAATGGTGGAGCTGTGGTTTGCTGCAGACAGCCCAATGGTTAACGAGAATTGTAGAATTGAGGGTTCATGTCCTCCAGATTTTTAGTTTCATGTCAGACTGGTTTCAGAAGCAGCTCAGAATGTGCGAAATTTGGTACAAATTTGGAATCACTAGACCATGATATAGGACCACACTGCAGTGTTTGGGTGATCAGATCTGACCAGAGAAGACTTAAAATTACTGAGGTTGTTTGGTTCTCAGTGTTGCATTTGAATGCTTGAGCATATTATCAGAATGTCTAGGAGACAAAGTGGTAAATTCCAAGTGTTGGCTTTTAGTGGTTTTGGGGTGGAAACAAGGGCATTTAAAATTTTAAAATGTCTACTCAAATTGTGGATTGGAGACTTGATTTTGTTTAGTCACCAGAAGATGAATCCAGAACTTCCAAGATGGGATATTGCATGTCACAAAACCAACCCCAAGCTTGTAATGGTCCTATAGTGAGCAGGAGGCAGAGCTGTAACACAGTGTGGAGCTTTCTTCTTGGTAATGGGATTCTCTAAGCAGCCTAATAAAGCAAGACACCTGCAAGATCAACCCACATCAGGGTGTGTGGAGTTAATATTGGAGTGTGAGCTGTTGCCCTGAGTAACTCAAGAAGAATATTGTATATGGCATACAGTACAAAATTGTGCAGCTAACTTGTTTGAAGTAAAGCAACATTCAAAACTAACAATAATTAATTTTGTTCATTAATAAGTTATTTATTTTTATTTCTATGTAGCCAGTGACTTCTTGTGCTCTCTATGACCTGGATAACTGTTCCAGTTCATGGGTGCACCTTCAAATGACCATATGCATTTCCATGCATAACGTTGCTCATACAAACACTGAAGCTATTTACAAGAACAGGAGCACTCACTATATTACATTACTTAGGTTAAATGACTACTTGGTCCAGAAGTCAAACCCAGTGTTGTAACATGGTCACATGACCATTTTGCAAGTCTTCCCAGTTTTGTTCCCTGATTCTGTGGTACAAACTCCAATTGTTGCTCTCAGGTTAATTCCTGTCAGGTGGCATAGTGTGGACGTACATTTTGTTTTGTTTTATTTTTTATTTATTTTATTTATTTTTTACAACCCCATATCTGCATATTATCTAGTACCACACATATTTTGAAAGAGATGGCCATTTTATCTCTAATGAGATGCCTGTCAGATGGGTTGTGTATTTTACATATTTGATTAATGACATGTGTACAGACAATGGCTAGTATCTTAATCACAGATGTTCACGGAGACACACAATGCACCCCAGTCTGGGTGCTCATGTGATGCCTGTGGAAGATAGACAAAAGCAGGACAATCCATTTGTGAGCAGGGGAGATCTCAGGTGTAGGTTTATCTGCTTTAAACTGGAGGAAGTGGTTTTGTAGATAGCATCTCGATGTGTCAAGCCACCATAACACCCCGCTTTACAGCTCTGACCTCTATCCACACCAAGCACTAATGGGCTTTTCCTGGCTTCACAAGAGAGAAGCCCTGAAAAAAACCAACTGAATTAATTCTGTCACAATCAATTGTGTCCTAAGGACAGCTTCTATTATGTGTCTGGCTGCCTGGGTAGCTTCATTAAATAGTGTTTGGCTTGTATTGCTATGCAGGTTTCTATACATACTGACCTAATATTTGCTGTTGCACTGATGAAGTTTAACAAAATCATAAGCAAACCTTTTTTGGTATTGCATGGACTTTAAATAATGTGTAACATTATTTTCATGTGTATGCAGTCAGATTTTTTTTTTTTTTTTTTTCTTTGAAAAGGGTTTATCTCCCAGTGTCTGCAGCACATAATTGAAATATAATTTTAAAGAAACGAGCTGGATGAATATACTGAATGGATAAGTGTGTGGTCAAACTGAAGTGGTAGAACACGTTCTTTAAGTAAGGTGATGTTTGGTCACATTTCAGCTAAGCCTCCGCACTATACTGGAAGTAGCTGTGTTTTAGAATGGGTGAGAATGATGCTTACTTGTCAGGCAAAGGAGCTTTAACCAGTTAATTCCAGCAACAGTCAAGCCCATAATGTAAAAAAAAAAACATTCAGCTCAAAGAAGCCTTTGCTTTATTTTTGTCCAAAATAATTTGAGAGATTCTCCCACGCAGATGACATGCCTGTGGCCTTGTCACAGTGTTGGCACTGGATCTGTTCAGCATGTAGCATACCGTGCTTGCATAATGCCACACTGCCTAAAGATCTGAGAGTGCAAAGAGTGGATGAGTAGGACTCTGATATATCCAATTAGCGTTTGAAATGGGAAGAAGTGGGGTTGTGTTGTACATAATGCATCATGGCCTTCCTGTATTTATGTTCCTGTTAAAGTATGCTAGGACGGAGAATGTGCTCTACTTATCAAAGGACCCCCTTCCCCATTTCACTCTTTTTCAGTTTCATAGCATTTACACAATGCTCTCACAAACAGTCTGCTCATAGACTGCCCCATTTCCACCCTTTCTGTTCCTTCTCCTTCTATGCCACCTTATTCCTTGTCCCTGTCTACCTCCTAACCCACATTACCCACCCAACCCACATTTCCTACCCCATCCCAGCTTCAACCACTCCTCTGCCCCTCCTCTTTCCAAAATGCTAGTCCAGCCCTGCAGTATCCTGTCCTCTCACAGTACACCATACTCTTTTTCACAAGTCAAATTGTAAATATTGCAACCACAAAGCCACTTTCTGGGTGTTGGACTGTATGCATAGATATGGAAAAGGGATAAGTGAAAAACATTTGGTTTAATTACAACAAAATAGCAAGAACTGACAAAATAAGGAAATAAAAGAAATCGGTGACATAGAAGCGGCCAAGGCCAAAATATGAAACAAGCACAGTGACTACACTTACAGTGAGCTGACTCAGTCAGCCTCCAGAAGAGAAAGACAAAACTAATGTGAACCACCTTACCTAACTCCCTAACCACCCACAAACAGTCAAAAAGTAAGAAAGACAATGGAATTCATGTTTTACTTACAAAACATACACATAGCCAAGTAAAGGTACCAAAGGGTTGTACAAAGATCAAAAGTCAAAACAAGGAAATTTCAAATCCACCATTTATTCAGGAAAACCAAATAAACACTAAAAACCCAAAAAACTCTTCCTTCTTTTAAACACAAAAACCTCATCTGGGACAAAAGGGTAAGGATCTGGTGTTCTTCAAAAATGGCAGGGAGGAGGGTCACAGGATGCACAGCACCTGAAATGTGTGTGTTGGCACTGGATCTGTTCAGTAACACAATACACACGAAATACACACAGTAACAACACCCAGTGGCATTAACACTGGGTATGTACACCAGCATAAGGGTTGATGATACTATATGTGAAAAGATGCAAAAATGTTCTTTGTTCATCTGTAATGTTCAGTCTCTCACTGCTACAAGTTTTTGAAATATTTTTTATTTGTTTTTGTGTGGCAAACCAAACAGATGGTAGCTTAGCAACGTGTCATAAGCACTGCTGATCTAAGGTGAGAACTTAGCGTACAAGCGAAACCAGAAAAAACAGCAGAAAGCAATTTATTTGTGTTTCTGGTTTGGGTGTATGACGTGGGAGATCTGAACGGTGTGGAGGTGGACTGTCTTACGGAGTTACCCCTTAAATATTAAACTGTGCGTTCTGTCACATCATCCTAGGTGGTCTAGGACCAAAATGACAAATTTGAAAAGGAATGTCATCTGATGCTGAAGATTAGCGCAACACATTGTGCGGTGTTGTGTGACGTGGTGTGCTGGGGTGTAGTAACCCCTGCTTTCAGCTGCGTGGTGTGGCCAGCTGGATGGCTGCTGTGAGCTACATCCGGAGCTGTACACTTAGCTGAGCTGCCCACAGCAAGCGGGGGAAAGAGTATTCACTCACACAGAAATGTGTGAGCCATGCACAGGTACAGACCCTGCTGACAGAGGAGGAAAAGCTGTTGGGAAAAGACCCCAGGAGGTGGGGAAGACTGCATAAACACAGAGAGCTGAGATGAGGTGAGAAATCAGCAGGACACTGTGGATCTAGAGTGCTGAAGCTTTACATAACATCCAGCATCCTAAGGTCAGCTGCTGGCTCATTGCAACAAACTCTAGGTAATGGCAGTGCTGTAATAAGACACAAACATTTGCACAGAGTATAATGGTGACAATTAAAGTCATAATAATGCACCATATTCTAGCATAGCTAGGTACATTCAACAGAAAAACCGACTGTGATCTACGAAGAGAGTAGGAATGAAAATGGACAGTGAGGTTCTGAGCTCAACAAGACTGTCACCACAAAGGCTTACATCTAATTTGAACTGTTCCCCAACATTCAGTGCCAGCCTGGTGATCCTTACCCCCTGCTAGCAGATTGGGCACACTGCGGTCCAGATGGTGAGTGAGAGGGAGCAGCTGTAGAAGGGGAAGGGAGGGGTCAGCCAAGAGTAGGCACCTGAATCTGTTTTTTTGGCATGTGCTCCCTCTCTAGATTAACATGCCCATCCCCACAAGGTGACAGTGAAGTTAAGGTCAGCCTTCAGGAGATTATCGAGTTCTAAGAGAGCGGGCATCCTTCCTTATTGTAGCGCACACGCATGCGCACATACAGATGGAGAGAAATAATTTATTCCTAGCAGCGCATTTTCCAGGAGAGAGCATGTGTCCATTCAGAAAGAGAGTCTGCGGAGCGCATGAGAGGGAGAACACAGGACGCTGGCGTGTGTCCGGAGCTGACCGTGCTGAGGCAGGGAGTGTCGTGCAGAGGGCAGTGTGGAGAGGAACTAGCCTTCATTTCAGTGTGACTGATGATACACCTGCAGATTTTATTCCTTACCTCCGCGCCAAGATTAACTTTGCTGCCTTATTGTGTGGTTTAAATTAGAGCCGCACAGCTGTCCTCGAGGCTGTTAGTGAAGAAATGCAGTGACCGCTTCTTCCCAAAAAATGGCTGCAGTGCTGTGATCTATTAATTCTTAGGTGGTTTTTGATGTGGAGGTGCATTCCTCTCTGTAATTAAACACACTGAACTACTAACGACAGTGATTGACTATTATTCTTACCCTTTCATATATCAAAGATGAATGAGAACTCCTATCTAAGCGCTGTGGTAGAATTGTGACCTTGAGCTGACATTGGGAAACCCATTGCATCCAGTCCCTTATCTTATGAGTTTAGAGGATGATGAAGGATGGTGGTGCAGATCTTCCTGGCATGACGTTTATGTAAATCTTTGTCTACTTGTACCACACAGTGTGCTTTGAGAGGAACTCCCCCTGAAACCCCCCGTTTGCCTCTCATCTCCAGCATTACGCGAGACGAACGTGAGAAGCCTGAAAATGAGCCGTATGGATGCAGAGCGTGGGTGTGTGTGGGGGGGTGGAATTCCGACGTGGCCATATATGGGCACGGAAGCGCTGTGCCCATTACACGTCCTTGGCTGACTGGGGCTGTGTGTGCGTTAGCCTGTCTGAGAGCAGATGAGTGCAGGTTTGTTCTGAAAGGGAAATGGCTGTCAGGCAAGACCTCCCTTCTGTCTAATTTTTACTTGTGTTCAGTCTCTCCTTTGACAAAAGGGTTGTGGAGGGTTTCTGTGAAGGGTCCTCCATTCTGAATCCCTTTGAATATCTGTCATGTGTGACGCCATGACATACATCATGAGCCATACAAAGCATGAGAGTACTGGTATGCATGCTGTGTGCTGCGCTCAGTAGCATGTGTTTTAAGAACACAGTGATAATGTTAACATAATAGATGTTTTAGCAATGCAGAGGTAACATTAACATAATGTGTTTTTTAGGGACATAAAGACAGTGTTAATGTAGTGTGCTTAAGTAATACAAAGACCGCGTTAACGTTACATGCTTTTTTTAGTGCAGACGCAGCATCACGTTGCCACATTTTATGACTATAAACATGATGTCATATCCAGATGACCAGTGCAAGCAGGAAGATATTTTCAAGAACAGCTCCTAATATAACCCAAAAACAATTCTATCAATGATAACCCCCTTTCTAGCTTATTTTACTGATACTCTTTAAGAAATGTAATTCCCTAGCAAATTTTATTGCTGTCAATAGACTTTTTCAGAGGTAGTTTCTCCTAACAAAATTTAATTGATAGGTCATTATATCAGTTATCCCACTACAATGCAGACATTTTCAATTGTAGGTCAATATAGAGAAAGTAACACAGCAAACATATTTTCAGTGATGAGTTTTTATAACAGTACCTTCAGTGCAGGTTTTTTAAATGAATATTTTTCTTACAGTAGGCCCACTTCCGATACAGTGTCGGAAGCCACTCACTGCAGCAATAGACATACTGCAGGCACAGGTTTCTGCTGATAGCTCATTTTAGCGATATTCCCAGTGCTGTTACACTTTCGGTGATAGCCCATCTAATGAAAGCCACACAACAGACAAATTCTCCATGATAGCTTTTTATAAGGATAGAAACAGTGTAGACAGTTTAATTTATAGCTGATGATAAAAATAGCCGTATGACAAACTAATTTTCAGTAATATCTAGCCATTCGACAAACTAATTTTCAGTAATATCAGCAGACACAATATTTAAACATTTTCAAATAATGTGACACAAAACTGAAATATATTGTCACAATGTAGTAATTATGTCTAGGTGAAAGGTTTTAATTAATTCCAGGTCACAGGTTATGAGGATAATGAGCTTAAGGATTTCATTAGAACATGCATGTATGTATTCAAGTGGGCATAGAATGTGAATGGTGGTGGGGGTAAAATGTTTGGTGTTGCATTCTTTGCTGTTTTGTACAAATTATTAGTAATAAACATGTGTAAAGAGACAACTAACCTTAGCAGTTATCTTACACCTAATACTTTTATCAACAGTATGTTCTGAGCTTTGACATGTCCAGGATTTCTTATTCAGCACTGATGAGGTGTGGAAAAGGTTAGGGCTGGTTTAACACGGTTAATGTGAATGTTCTAAAAAAAACTTTAAAGAGAAGCCTACACTATGGTTCTTGTATTTCCTCTCCAGAGCTACTTTGATAGGCTCTTTATTTTACTGGTCTACTAAATGTCAAGTGCAGCCTTCTGCATGGGCGTGGCTTCAGTAGATGTTGTCTCACAAGGAAATGGAGGTATCCAAACTGCCTTGGTCAATATATTCTTTTGCATCAGGAGTGTAAATGACAGTAGGCAGGATTCAGCTGCTCACTATACACTGGAATACTGTTTTTTGCTGACCCAGTTGTGCACCATCATTACAAAGCAGGAAAAGAGTTCCCTCCACCCACCAACTTTTTCTTTTTTTTTGATTCTGCTGACATGGGAAGGGCTGTTGCCATTTCTTTTTGAAGGCGGCCAGCTCAGTGCTTGTGCTTAACAACATAATCTGCAGGGTTTTTGAGGTTCTTCCTGAAGGTCAAAGCAATCTGTAAATCTGCTACAGTTCAATCCGTAGGTGCACGTGTGTGAAAACATGAAGGTGCGTGTGGTGTGTGCGGTCTCTCCACCTTGTGTCACCTAAATGAAACAGCATACATGCTCTCATATGCCCTCCTGTAGGGGGCGTTGTCTTACATCCTCTTGTAGAGGGGGGCTTTGGCCTTGTTCTGTGCCTGTGTGCCTGCGTGTGTCACAGTGTCGTATGCACACATTCTCACTTCCCTCCTGACCTTGGACTGTCCTTTCCAAAGTTACGCTGGTACTTGCCACCCCTGGAACTTCTGTTCTCACAAGGCTGTGGAGGCCCTTTGCTGGCATCCTCCACAATGAACCACTTTGTCCTGCTAATGGGGAATGACAGGACCTCGGTCCACCTCTCCTTTGCAGGGAGAGAAGGTTTGGGTGGTTGTGCTGGAGAGCTATATAGACTAAGGATCACCACCATGGAGGACATGGGGATAGTTTCATTTTTCTTGCAACAGACAGAGCTGTCAGATGTGGGTGAGAGCTCACTGCAGGTGTGTCACTTGTGCTTCTCCCTGAGTCTGTCTTGGATTCTGCTCTCAGTGCTGTGACATGGCAAACACAACACCTGCCCTTTAATGGCCACTGTCTCTTACTTGTGCTCATGCTTTCACATTATAAGACTGGTATTTATAGGTACTCTTGGCCATGTTAGACTTATAATACTGTTTATGCGGTTGTTTAAATCTCCCATAACACTGCTCAGGATCCAGACTGGAAGCCAGCTGCTTCGCAGGACCTCATCAGGACCTCATGTCCAGGACTCCACTGTGTTATGAGATGTGGTTACATGGCTTTATATGCTGTCCTTTACAGTGCCTGTGGTGTGTTTCTTCTTTTCTTCCTTAATTTTAAATCTCATTAAACCTGAAAAGAGTGCCTCTGTGGTGTTAACGAGCTGCAGGAACATACTTTCAAAACTTTGCCACATTCCCTGCTTTAAGGCACCATATTTCAATGTATTCCAACATTAAACCCGAAAAACAAAGATTACATATCACAATAAGAAATGTTTCAAGTTATTTTATGCAAATCAAAGTGTCCATTTTTCTGACTGATTGCAGTACATGATGTTAAATTATACACTTGAGTTATCAAGAATACAGTCTTAAATGAGATATTAATTAGTTTATTGTTTATGAAGTACATGTATACCAGCTACTGAACTAAAGAGCACAGTCACAATGTATGACAATCCAAGAAAGAAGAACAGAGGGGAGATCAGCCATAGATGAACAGCACACATGAACAGCTCCTGCCAGCTTTCCATCATACATGAAGATTGCTGAAATAAACTGCACACAGAAAGCAGCAAGCTGTAAATTAAAAGTGATTACATAATAATGTATTTTCAGTGTGATTCACCTTAATGCAAATCTTTTTTGGTGGTCTGAAAACATACTACGCGAAACAATGCTGGTTGTTGTTTTTTTTTTTTTTTTGTATGAGTATGCCTGTTCTCTTCAGCCTAGGGGGCTGTATGAGTGTTTCTAGCAAAATGCAGATGAATGAGTAAAAGACTGTCCCCTTCTTTGAGATTCATCAAGCACCTCCACTTCCCTATTCATCCCTACCATGCTCATGCATGCACTTGTTCACAAGTATGGAAGCAATAAATACTTAATTTTGTCCCTTCAAAAGTGGTTCTCCTGTAAGAGGAGGTGAGAACTTTCTTCACAGCTGCAGACAGGTGGACTGCGATAAAATAAATGTCTGTATTGCCCCTGTCACAGAGACTGTCTCCTTCTAACTGTATGTACCTCTAAAGGCATCTGCTTGTAAGGACACAGATGCTTCGGGCTTATACAGTAAGAAAGACAGCAGGTGCCATACGTCACGTAAGAGATTCCTATCTTGTAGTATAGTGGTGAGAGTCTCAGTGGATTGCAGTTAACATTTGAACATGATACTCAGTATGGATTTACGCTTCAAATAATATCAAGCTTTAAGTATAGACATTACATTATACATTATTGCTTCATACAAATGTCATCTAAATGAAGAGATTTTCATTGTTATTTATAACAATGACAATAAAAAAATATTATTATTAAATGAAGAGATAATTTTGAAATCCCTCTTTGTGTTTCTATGTAATCAAATGACCATCAGATTTTGTTACATAAGGTACCTTAATAATGTGCCTTGCTCAAAAACCACAGTTTCACAATTCTGTTACTCATTCATTTTCCATACCGCTTATCCTGTTAAGGGTTGCAGGAAACCTGTAGCCCAACCCAGTTGACATAGGGCACCACCCCACCACAGCGCACACATATACACACCCAAACACACACTACAGGCAATTTGGAGACATCAGTCAACCTAATCCACGTGTCTTTGGACTGTGGGAGGAAACTGGAGAACCCAGAGAAAACCCACCAAGCACAGGGAGAAAATGCAAACTTCTCGCACAAATACTTAATTTTGGCCCAGAGGTGCGAGGCGACGGTGCTGACCACCACGCCACTGTGCTGCTTCAGTGCTGTCATTTCATATCTGAATTTCATTTCACAGAAGTGTGAGTGGGAACGCGGAACAGATACTAACACCAGTACCTGAGGAGGTGTTTCCCTTACACACATACCACATTTGTGTGACTGCCACTCTTTGCCTTTTTGTGCCAAAGTCAGTGTGTGTGTGCTTGTGTCGCCACTCTGAGATAATGAGGCAGTATCTGACTGCTAATTAGAACAAATGCAATAAGTTACTGGCTGTGGGCAGCAATGGGGACAGTGAGGATCAAACATTTAAAAAATACAACAAATATCACTGGTGCTGGCAAGTGCAGAAACACACAACAGTGTACTAAGGGTTATCATTCCTGAGAAGTATCAGAGAAGAGGTGGATAAGCCTGGGGGAGGGTCAAATTCTCCCATTCTGCCTTTAGTTACACACATGCACATTCTCTCCCATCTTTGTGCGAAAAGCCCTTTGAGTTGACTTTTTGGCCACTTCTCCCTCTATCTGCCCCTCTTTGTGTCCTGACAGCCAGCTCTAAGGCAGCCCTGATCCCACTCTACCCTCCCTGCCAGTCTCTTTGATTCCAAATCTGGTAGTCTCTGTCGTCCTTCAATAAAGCGGAACGAGGCCCGGTCTCCTCATCTCACAGCAGCGGTGACGTGGGCTTGTGGAGACTCGGAACAGCTGCTGCCTTTTGGGGGGGGGGGGGGTGTTGACGAAGGAGACCGGGGCGGGGGATAAATGACGAAAGAGTCCAGGGTCTGTAACTTGCCAATGAAAGGTTTTGGGTGGAAATCGTACGAAGGCAGAACTCTCTGTTGTCATGTCCTCCTTACAGTGTTAAACCTCCCAAAAATGTAAGTGTGTCAGAGTGATGTGTAGTCAACTCTGTGTTTTCACATATTCTCTAGTACTGCTCAACCTCCCTGCCTCTGTAAAACATCCAAGTGAAAATGGGACATTGTGAAACTATAGGCTTCAATTCACTTTGGATAGAAGCTATGTATGGTATCATGAAAGGGAAAACATTGATGTACACATTTAGTTTTGTGCTAATGTATTTATTACCTGAGATTAGATAATGAGTATTACTCATTGCAGGTACTAACTGAGCGTGGTCAGGCTGACTGAAGTGGGCTGCAGGGATTTCTAGAGTGCAACTTATGACAGCTGGGAGAAGAAGGGGGATCTAGTGTGTCAGTAATGTCAGCCAGTCCAATCTGCACCTGCCGTCCAGTTATTTGGTACCTTTGCTCTATGTAGAGAGACCTGCTCTGTTTTTCTTTTGAGTTTTTGAACCAATCAGATGATAGAGGACTACACTCAAAGCTGACTGACTCAGGCTGATTAATGAGCCACATTTGGGACTGGGTTGAGTAGAAAAGAGGTCAGTTAATTGTTCTTGTTATAAAAATCCCACCAACACTGGGAAAATGCCCCCCTCATTAAACACTGGTCTGACAGCCTTACTGTATTCTGGGGGATCCGCATGTAGAACCGCTCTTTTAGAATGATCAAAATGTAGTTTTGCCTACGTAGTCAAGGAATGAGGATGTAGGAATTGTTATTACTTCAGCTTTTCTTTTCTGGAGATGCCGTGTCTTCTGTTACTTTTTTTGATCCATGCAGAGGCTTAGTGGACTGGCATGGAACGGTGTAAGAACAAACTGGTGTGTGCGAGTGTGTGTGTGTGTGTGTGGTATATGTTGTTAGTGTAACACATTGGTTTACATGTGCAGCCCGTGAGCTCACGTGTCTGATGTCTGAATTGCTCCCCCCACCGATACACAACCTAATTTTCTTCACTCGTTTTGAATGCGGAGCATGAGGACCATCCAGTTTGACAGAAGTTGTGCAACTGTCCCCTCTTCACCACTCCAAAACAAACCCCGCCTGACAACCCCAGCAGTCTTGCGTCTGTCAGATGTTTGCAGAGACAAGATGCTGGTGTTCATTATTTATTCAGTGTTAACCCACTTCCCTTTGCCTTCCTGCTCATCTACAGGGTTGCTAACACTGCTGGCACGAAGCAGTGAAACTAGATGATGTTTCTCTGTGTCGCCGAGGAAGAACGTGGGATTGTGTGTAGAATGTGTGTTATGCTGCTTCAGTGCTGTGTGGAAGCTTCGTGCCCCTTTTCTACCCTCTTGTGAAGCTTAGTGTGTGCTGCAGAGGCATTATACTCTCACTCCGCCACCCTGGTTTATTTAGACATTCGTTGCAACCAGAATGTTATATGCTCTAATACTGCAAGGGAAGCAGCTGTTCTACCCTTAAGACAATGTTAAGGCAATTTAAAATGACCTCATTTAAAATGATCAGAGTTAGGCAAAAGACTTTTGTTTTCATGTTAGCCTTTATTGGAGTTCAGAGCCATTTCTAAATATTGTCATTTTTATTTTTGTATCAGGCTTCTTATCCTCCTGAGACATGGCCTAATCTTTTCTTTCTACTGTAGTCGACATTTTGTTTTTGCATCTTTTACTGACTTGAGCAGTGCTTATTTCTGGTGTACCATAAAAAGGAGATCCTGGGCTTTCCAATGATATCTCATTGTAATTGTGAAATACATGATATATTAAAGCAGGACTTTTACTGAAGCCAGTAACAGTCTTTCCATCTTTTGATCCCCTTTTTCCCTTGCTGTGGGTTTCAGCCCAGGTGTCTCTCTGGCTATTCCATGTGCACCTAAATGATTCTCTTTTTTGGAAGCACTAGGCTCTCTGCATCTAAAATTGGCCTAAAATGTCCCCCTTTGTGCACAGCCCCAGTTTCCCAAGTGACGCACAAAAAAAAGTTTATGAGACATTAGAAAAGGTGACCCTCCATGTCGACCAATCAGCTTTTTGGAAACTCACCAGATGTCTTTTTTTAGTGGTCGGGGCAGGCCAGTGACGGAAGAGCTTCGGCTCCAGAGCCCATGTGGCGATGAAAATGGGGTCGTGGTTAAAAGTGCAAGGGCAACAAGGACACGTGCCGAACAGCGGCGTGTCGTGCAACTCCTCCCACACACATGCACACTAGAGGTGTCGTAGAGGGGTGGAAACCTATGATGATTCCAAGGATGTGTAACTGACAGGAACTACAAAAAAATTGAACATAGCATAACACTATAACTTCTAATGTACTGTCTTTAATGGAACCCAAAATCTAGGGCTCAGGTGGTCTAGGATTGTAATTAGAAGATTGTTGGTTCATGGGTCAGGCTCCTAACCTAAATCACAGTTTGTATAAATACAGGTGACTGTGAAAGTGTTAAGCCCTGCAGCTGTAGTCACCTTTTCTGAAGAAACCTGGGCTGTGTGGTGTGGGCGGGGCAGTGTCCTTCCCCCTGCTGGCAGTGTTATCTCCAGCTGTGGGTGAGCTGCAGACTCCCGCAGGCTTCGTTAATTGGAGAACTCATCCTGAGAATGGCTGAGAAGAGCAGCGGATGGAGACTAGTGGGTTGTTAGGCAGAATGACTTAACCTGTACATATCTGGATGAAAGCTTGTGGAGGATTTGTATTGTTTTGTTTTGCTTCTGAATAAGTCTGTTGTCATCAGGTAAGGGACTGACGGAGGACTCATATAACTTTGCTGTTTAAAATGTCAGTAAGTGTTAGATGGGGGACTGATGGAGGGCGTGTGTCCAGCTTTAGGCTCTGTAGATATCAGCTAGTGGACTTGCAGAGGACTCTTGCTGTGCAGCTCAGTGTTCCTTGTACCTCGATTCCCAGCGTATCTAGAACAAGATGTGGTTTTTAGTGGCCTCAGTGGATTTCAGTGCCTCTTTTGTGCTGACCTAAATAGTCCTCCCTGGTCTCTGTTGAACAGTGTGGGTTTATTTTTACACATTATACACTCCATCTCCTCTAACACACACACACACACACACACACACACACACACGCCTTCATCTTATGTAGACTCCCTTCTACAGTCCTGCTTATTTTATCTCATTTTTACATGTTCATACTTTCACGCTCTTACACACACACGTACACACAATCCTTGCACAATTACATGCAGTTGCTTGGACAATTCATCTCCCTGTCAAACACACACTAGTCGTATATTTTGCACACATAATCACTGTCACCATTTCTCTTTTGCAGACGCGCGCGCGCACACACACACACACGCACACACACACACACACACACACACACACACACACACACGGTCCTCCCTCCTGCTATCCAACCATAACTCAGCACCATTCAGTCCCCTGCTCTCAGCAGCCCAATCACCACTCCTGCACAGACTTCCCTCCTGCTGCACCCAACCCTACAAAAGCCATTAAAGTGAGTGGCATGCTTCATTCTCAACAATGGCAAGAGAAAGTGGAGGGGTGCTTCTGATCTCTGGAGGACCTTTTGGACAGGTGTGTGTGTGTGTGTGTGCGTGTGTGTGTGTGTGTGTGTGTGTGTGTGTGTGTGTGTGCGTGCGCGCACCCTCTACCTTTCTACCTTGCTTTTACACATCAGTGTTTGTGGATTGTCGGGCAGAGGGTAAAAGGTGGAGTCTCGAGGAGGGCCAAGGTGTGTCTTGTGTCCCACCCCCTTCCACCTGTACCCCCTGCCCCCCATCAACAAACCCTGATGTGAAAATGTGCTATAGGTTATGTGCAATATTCACCACAGATGTGAACAGATTCCACAGATTAGTGTAGCCGGACTCCGCTCTAAAAGGGCGAGGGGAGTTGTGCTATCCTGCCGATGCTGACCAATGCAACCTTCTGTCTCTCAACAGTCCATCATGGAGCAATTCAACCCCTGTCTTCGGAACTTTGTTGCCATGGGGAAAACCTACGAGAAGGCACTTTCTAGTAAGTACTGCCTCACCCCCTGTGTCCTGCTTAGTTCTAGCCAGCTGGCCGAAGGTCCATATATTTGGACTCCATGGGATCTTCAGAGAAGAGGACAATCACTGCCTACAGTTGCTTTGATAATGGGGTAGCCAGATTCCTCATGTGGTGCTTTACACTGGTGGAGTTATAATTTAAGACATGAATAGGAATAAATTAATAGTACCATGATAATAGCATTTTAGTATACTGTATTGCATGCCCAGTAATATGATTGCTTTATATTTGCAGATCTATGTTACTAATATAAATCAATGAAGAGTATAAAGGGAATGTAATTAACTCTGGTTGTTCAGCGCTGAGCTGTGAGCTTGTTTGCCTGGATGGGTTTTGAACGAGGGATGTTGTGTGCTACATAAGGAGACTGGCTTCCTCTGATAGAGCAGCATATGAGCTCCCATAAATGATTTGACTTTTCTTTTCCCTGTCCCACCTGTCATCCAATTTCATCCACTATAACTCTGTCTCCTCCGCCCATTGACATGTCCAACCGTTGCCATGGGTGACTCATTCTGGTTTTGATGTCAAGAAGGGGGACCTTGGTAAGGTGGGCAGATGGATGGGGGTGGAACTGGGTCAAAGTGGCATGCAGATGGGAGGGATCATTGGAAAATGAGCGGGGCAGTTTTGGAGTGTGGGCAGGTTCACATTATCAGGTAACATGGACCTGCTGAGGACAGCATCACCTCTCCTTCTGAGTGACCAAGATGAATCAGGTGAGCCATTTCCCACAGAGGCAGAAAGAAGCCTGTCCATGGCTTGGATTTGAGAAAGCATTTACAGCACATGCATTTTGAGCACCTTCACCTGCATGTCAGAGCTGTGAGAGCCACAGTTGGATAATTTCAGGGAAGGTCACTGAGCTCCTGCCTGTGGCTGCTGGGAGAAGCAGTGGACACAGCCTTCGTACAGCTTCACTGGTGGTTGTCTCACACGTTGTGTCAGCTTACTTAACAATTATACTATTCACAGTGTTCGGTCAGTCTGGCAGGAGTTTTCCTGGGAGAAAAGGTTCCTGTGATCCCACCACGTACAGGCACACACAGAATGTACGTGTTGGAGACTTTGTGTGCTGATGAATATTTCAGTGCCAGCTTCCTGCATCCAGCAGCATATTAAAAATGGGGCACAGTGGCTCCCCTGAGGACAGCGAGCAGAGTTGCCGTTACCGTCAGCTCCTATTTTTAAAACTGAACTGTCTCGTGGAATAAGGGCAAGACTGCCGGTATTGCGGTGACACAGTGGTGCTGAATTGTCTATAGTGGGAAGAGCTGAAGAAGAACTCTGGCAGAGCTGGGGTTCGAGGCAGAGAGTTGAGGGGGGCTGCTGTCTGAGCTAAAAGGCTTTGTCAGCACTGTCGGTCTTTATAATGCAGAATAGATCTGAACTCACCTCTTTTTTCCACTGTTGTGAATATGGGGAGCCTTCATTGTGATGGATGAAGCAGAGAGCGCTAGTGGTCCAAGCCCAGGTTACAGCTTAGTGTTTACTTAGCTGTCAGGGGTCCAGCACTACAGACGGGTCAAACAAACAGGCAAATCCCAAACTGGATGCTATGCCTGAAAGCATCTGCGAGGAAATGAGGGAAAAGGCAAGAGAAGAGTGTGTTGTGATTTACTGAGCTCCGGAAGGGGATTGAATCTGTAGAATGGATCAGCATGTGAGGATGTTCTCAAAAGAGGTCTCCATAGTCACTGTAGTGGAAGAAATTGGTGCTCAGCAACAGTAACCAGGACAAGCTACCTTAGAGGAATGATGGCATAGGTTAATAATTTACCCAGAATGCCCCATAATATTCACCTCCACAACAACACCCTTCTGCAGCTTTCGTGCCCTGAATGTACTTCATGGAGTCAAACTTGCAATGCACTCACCTTTAAATAAATTTACTTACTTCAGCAGTTCTTAGTCATTCGTACAACTGAGCACAGGGTTTGTGTTTCATACTGACACAACTGGTTATGCAGCTGTGTGTTTTTACAGCAGTGACTCAGGCTAGCTATCCACATTCCTACTGCATGCTTCTCATTTCGATACTTTAGCAGATGGTATAATGTTGTTCAGTGCTGGGTGGGGAGGGTGACTGAGGCTCTGCTTTCTGGGGCTGACAGTGATTATTCCTACCTGGGTCATGAGTTAATGGATTTCTCTTGTTTTGCTGTTCCTGTCTGGCAAATCATTTGTATGCTGTAAAAAAAGTGCATTGGTTTTTCCAAAAACCGACCTCTCCATGTGATTTTGACCAAAGGTTTTGTCTCAGAAGTTAATATTGTATCAAGCCTCCATGCAACAAAGGCCACATTTCTGATGTGTCATCAAAGTTCTCCCAGTCCAGGCGCTCATCTGCTATTTCAGTTTATTAACACAAGTCAGAGGCTGCATGCTCCGCAGGAGCCTCATTAGAACTATTATCATTCATCCTACACAGAAAAAATGTAGGATTTTTGCTGCAAGTGACTCATGGAGGTAGGCTAAGGAGTCATGTGCTCACATTTCAGCATGGTGTCATAGCTGACATACCTTTTCACAATAAGACAACCAAGATGTTTTGAGGAACAGTGATAGTGCTTGTGTTTTTAGTACACTGTGGGACCTCACCTTTCTCTACATCAGCTGATAAGTGCAACCATCCTAAGGGAAATTTTTAGAATACCATTTCCCCATTAGTGTGATAGTTATTAAAGTGAGATTAAAGCTAAATCTGAGTTTTCTTGAACCTGCTTTTACTTAAGTTTTCTTCTCTCATGGACAAGTAGTCAGTTTTCTTGTAGGTTTGCTATGCTATGGGTATGGCTGGGACCTTTTGGCAATATTTGTGGTTTGTCTTAATTTTACCTAAGTTTAATGGTTGTGGTATAAGATCTGTTTGAAATGTTAGCTGAGTTGTATGTGAATTTGAATGACTTATTGTTATTAATTTTTGGTATAAGTATTAGTTGTAGTACAGCAATCCCTCGTTTACTTCCTCAATGTCCTCATTTCCCATAATTTTAAATTAATAATAAATAATAAGTTCCCAGCCCATCTGAGAACCCTCAAACCAGTTTTGCAAAATATCAGTAAATCATTGTATAACACATATAAATGTGCACACATGATTTCAGCATGAAATCACCACGCCAAACACAGCTCATACATGTCTTTATGCAGTACAGTTATACATTTTGTACAGCACTGGACATTAGATTTCCTCAAATCCAGTACACAGTAAATTTCATAATTAAATTTATGTTAAAATGATAGGTGCAAACAATTTACATCGTACATACAAGGCAAATTATGGTCCTGTATTCCATTTCCTCAGTAAAGAAAAGAGTTGACTGTGAGTTTTAGTGGGTGAAACTTTAAGTCTTTGTTAATGTTCACACAACATTAAAAAATGAACACAAGACAGGAACAGAATACGTAACATGTAACAGGTAATGGCACACTAGCGGGAGGCCTTTTATGATTTGTAATGCATTTTGTATTAACTTTGTTATTCTAAAATTTTGGTTCAGACATTGAAGATTTGGTGTCAAAAGCAAAGGGCTGTTATAGATGACATTCAGATACCGAGGGATGCCTGTACTATTGTAGTGCTTACAGTAGTAGTCGTGCCAGAACTTGCAGTAGCAATAGTAGTAGAAATATTATCAGTAGAGTTGTATGTATGTAGTCATTTTAATTGCAGTCATGGGTGGGCCTGGGGGGTCATTTGGTCCCTGGTGTTCATAATACCTGAGCAGCAAATCCCCGGTTTAGCTCCTCACTGACCATCTCAGCTGTGAATTGTGTGGGCAGTGAGTTTTAGTGAGATTTTTTAACAAATTTGAAAAACCTGCTGACCCTCCAGGACCAGGCCTGACCATCTTGGGTCTGTCTTCGCATCTTTGGTTGCTGTAGCATTAAGAACACCCCTCCCCCTCGGTTGAAGACCAGTTTGGAGCCCCCACCGGACCACCCCCTCCCCCGCCACACCTCTGACAGCCAATGCTTCCATGTTTCCAGGTGTCACTTTTGCAGCCAAGGGCTACTTCGACGCTCTGGTGAGGATGGGCGAGCTGGCCAGCGAGAGTCACGGCTCTAAGGATCTCGGTGAGTCGCAGGCACCGGCTGCAGCTTTGTGCCCCCTCCACACCCTGGCCCCCACCCCAAACCTCCCAACCCTCCCCTTACCGATGGGTTACAAGTACAGCAGGGGGTGAAGTGGCAGGGGCTATAGTGGCAGCTTACTGTCCCAATTTGTTGATGCGCACACTTGTATGTAAGCTTTCTGCTTTCCTACAAACCTGGCCACGTGTCAGAGTGTGCACTTAGGAAATTCAGAAAAGGAGTCAGCTGACACTGTGTCTTTTAGTCAAAGACTTTTGGCTGGAGAGCTGTTTAATGTTTACCTCTTTGCCTGATTGTTGGTGACATGATTATTTTGTGCCACTAGTGGAATCTTTATTTTTGAGTAACGTTCCATTTCACAAGTGCTTTAGAAGCCCACCTGCAGCCTAAAGTGAACACAGATTTGGTATTTATTTAAATGTGTGATTTCTCTACTCTAGAGTGGACAGCGTTGTGACACGGTGATAAGTTTCAGTGGTCCTATAGCACCAGGCAGTTTTTGTAGTTGTGTAGTTTTAGAAGTGCTGTGATGTGGCAATGAATGTTTGGAGCATTTTTAGCTGTTCAGGTTGGAGTTGTGTCATATCTTGCCATGGTAAGGCTTGTTTGTTGTAGTGGCAGTGTAAGGGTGCTATATGGTGGGGGCAAAGCCAATCCTGGTCTTCCATAGTCACCATTTGCCACTTGTCCACTGAAGGTGTGGTCTGTGATGACAAATTGTAGTACTATACCAGCTTTCCCCATCAGGATACATTGTGACAGTTGATGGGATGGAGGCTGAAAGCAGGCCTGAATTTTGTCAGCCCCCTTCAGGAGGCAGCAAGGGAGATCTGAAAGAGGTCACTCTTCTCTGCTATTCATGGAAAGAGCTCTTTCTCTCTCTCTGCTCAGGTGGCTGGTGGTTGCCCTTCTTAAAGAATATTTTAGCTCAGTGCAGTTTGTTTAAAAACTTAGAAAGTGCAAATCCATGATGGACTTCTTTATACCCTGGCATTACAGCCACAGAAATGGTCTGATTCCAGATTCCTCTGTGCCAGAGTAATAGAGGAACGTCAGCACAAAGCTAGTGTTTGTAATTCCACATAGACCCCGCCCTGGCAGCAGTGAGATTCGGGGAGGCACTTTTCTGTTTCACATTACGCACCAGCGCCCACGTGCAGTCCCATCAGTGTCAGTCAAACACTTGTGTGTCCTGACCTGGGGCATTTCCGTTCAGTTGTCAGGTTTTCTGACTGCAAAACAGCATGCCCCTAAGTGGAGCTTTAGTGCACACCAAGGGCTACTGAAATGATGGGATGAAGAGGGTGTTGGAGAGTGGCCAGCAAACACACAGAGGAGCAATCATATCTAACACACAATGCACAGTGATTGGTTGAAGCTGTGGTATTTGTCTAAACTGTCACAGAATCTGATTGGTTGGCAGGCTGGTTTGACGATTCCAAAGGATAGAACACATGAGATTTCATTCATAATGCTCTTTAATCGATAATGCAATATATAAAATCCTTGTTTAAAATCTCTCTTATGAACATCTATCCATGTTATTATATGACCTGTAATCAAATCACACAGTGAAATCCATTACAAAGTTGTGTCAAGCCAGTGTCGGAAATGTGTGAGAACAATTTGAATTGAGAGGTGCCTTGGATCACTTGACCTGTCTGACTGAGACACTGGAGGAAGCAGGGTTCACTCTGTTGTGACAGGAAGCAGTATTCCGGTGCTCTGCCATGTGTGAAGAGAGGGTGAGACATGACACACACATACTACACAAGAAGGAGAACGGGTGTAAGTCATCCCTGAATAATTTAATATTCAATATCACTGGTCACCATTTTATGAAATACAGTGCTGCTCTTTTTGTAGATGTAAATGCAAATGTTGGGCAGAACAAGTGGTCTCCACTATGAGTAACCCTGCTTAAATGTTTGAGGTGCAATGTAGCATCTCGTATTGCTATAATTACAGTATAAATCAGACTGATATAAATATTAATAAACAAAGTGGTTAAACCTACTTTTAATCAGAACAATTAACAATTTTACTTCAGACAGTCAAAATAAATCTGTGATTTAGCTGTATTACTCCCATTATAAACTGCTCCTGTCTGTACTGTAGCCAAACGTGCCGGGTACAAGCATTAAAAACCAGGACAACTCCGATGATTCTCTGATTCTTGCTTAGGTGATATGAAAATTCTGTAGGGTTTCAAAATGTATATTTAGATTTGATGGTTTTATTGGAAATAGACGAAAATCAATATGATCGTCCTGCAAAAGGCTATAAAAATCATTTGCAATTATTAAGTAATAATGAATTTGTCGAGTTCCCAGTGAAACTGTGTACATTCGCCACAAGAAACAGGAGGGGAATGACCTGGAAGCAGCAGTTTTTCATTCACAGGTGGGGAAATTAAGCTCGGTCTCCCTCAGTCTGTCAGCTCATGTTACTCATTCTTACACACCAGGAATATGCAGCTGGAGAGAACTATGAAAAACATGGCATCCTTGTGAGTCAGTGCCATAGTGTTAATGAGCAGGTACACAGGTGCACAACATGTAAGTGTTACATCATCCAGCACGCAGTGTAAACCAGGTACAAGCCATGGCTGTCTCATATAACACTTTCAAGTTTCAGTTCCGAGACCACATATTTCCTGAGAAACAGCACGACCATAATAATTTCCCTGTGTTGTTTAGGACAGCGATACATAGTTAATGAGTATGATTTGGAAAGCACAGTTTTTCTCCCTACAGAACAAACTGGCAACCTGATACAAAATGTAGATTTGTTAGGGCTATGTTATTTCCACTGCTGTGAAAAAATAGGCTACTGAATTACATTCAGTATGGAGTCTAAGCACTTACTTGTTAAATGCCACTATAATGTACAGCTCTAGGTCACACAATCTGTTCTGCACTTATTGATGCAGATAACCAAATTAGTAGTTGGCAAGTATCTCAATAGCAATACCCAAGCCAAAATGCCCCTGAGTCAAGTCAGCTGATGGAGGCACTTCTGGTGGGCACACGAGGTGGTATTTAAATGTGTGAAATGAATAGGGATTATAGTATTCCTAGAACAAAGTAAAGGCACAGACACAGGCAAGGGAGAGGGTGGGAGAGGCTTGTTAGTGAAGACTCCACCCACATGGGTGGAGCTGAGCAAATGATGTCATTCTACTTATTATGCATTTATTCTTTGGATATCTGCAGTTTGTTTTTTAGTTGATTCCATTCAGTTTGATTTACTCTGAAAGCGTTGTTCTGCAGAAGTTGCCCCACAGCAGTTATTATTGAATGTACCTGTGACAACACAGAGAGAAACTGAAGCAGTGGGTTGTTTGCATGTCTTTAGGCATACGTGTCAGATGTTTTGTGTTTTTCTTTTCTTAAATTGTCAAGAACAAATATGCAAACCAGGTGAGGATTCAGAAAACAGGACTGCGTCCTTGCATGTGACACAAACACTTCCTTTGCTTCAGGGTGTGGGTTGACAAGACCTGCTGGGCACAACACTCCATTAGCATAGAAGAAAATGTCCTTTGGCTCCTGTTACACAGGCTTCTGTTACCCAGGCTCCTGCTGATGTAGGTTGCAGGTGCCCATAAAACTTTACTCCTACATTCTCCGAGAACGTGGTTGGTCTTAATGCTGTAGGTAGATCAGTATAAGCTGTCCTGCACACGGACCTGGTGAGATGCTATTGTGTGAGCTCGTCCTGTCTCCTCACAGAGTGGCAAGCACAAAATGTCCTGCATTTCAAAGGGGAGGGGTGTTATTCTATGTTGTGGTCTCACCTTGCAGCAAGGGCAATAGAGAAGCAAGCGGGGGTCCATTTGGTTTGCACACACAGGAAAAGGCTTGAGAAATTGAGTGTGATGGGGGCTGGCTTGTTGATAATAGAATGGCTTACTCATGTGTGGTGGCACTTAAGATGCGTGCCCTGTGCTTCCGCAGTGTAATAATTCCCCAGGCCGGATGCTATTGCAGAACATTAGGGGCTCCGCTCGTCGCTCCCAGAGAATTCCACTGAAGATCGAGCAAGAGGCTGACGCATGTGGATCTGCCCACACACTTGAAGCTCTTGCAGACTCGTATGCAAGCCCACGTGTGTGCATATACGCGTGTGCGCACACACACAAAAGCAGCAGTGGCTGCCTGTCCCGGAAACATCCCCTTGTTTGCATTTCCCAGCTTATTCAACTAGCAACTCATTTTACTATTAAACATGTATCTGTGCCAATACGATGGTGACAGCCTATACATACATGTGCAGTCAGTGTAATCTGCTATGGCAACCGTGACCCCTACATTGTGTACTCCCCCGCTGTAATGCAGGAGTGTAGGCAGCCTTAGAATGAAAATAGATCAAATGCACGTGTTTGTGGGAGGGATTCCGGCAAGGGTGTGGAGAGAAGACCACTTTAGCTGATCATCATTCCTAAAAATAACCTGGTTTCTTCTCAACACTGGGTAAATGTCCAGACATTTTCTCTGCCTCTCACAGAATGTCTCGTACAGAGTTCCTCTCTGCTGGAAACTGCCAAAGACAGGCAGGAGAAAAGGAAGTGAGTGCAGAGACTGTGTGTGTGTGTGTGTGAGTGAAAGAGAGAGAGAGAGAGAGCATGAACACACACCTATGTAAGTGTGCAGGGAGAGTGTAGATGTTGAGCTCTTCAGAGCAATTCTTGAGACCCACCTTCTGAGTGACAATGGTCATATTACCATTGCTTTCCATTTGTTTGACATGACTTAGTGGATCAAGAAAAACTTGAAACTGCCTTTAGTAAACATTATTGCCATAAATGTTTGAGAAAGGAGGTGTTGCCATTTTCAGTTTGGATGAAGGTTTGGTTAAATGCCAGTCCAATTGTTGTGTTTATCGCTGTGGCATGTGTGATTGGTGTTTGATTCAATCTTTACAAATTTTTCTCACCATTTTGTCAGTATACTAGTTTCTCATTTGTCACACATCTGTGTACTCACACATGTCTGCGTGTGCTCATGTGCAGTCCTGGTCACGGCAACAAGAGTGTCGTGAATCAGTTCATTCGGTCATTCCTTTATGACGTTTTTTTGCAGTTGGCAGAGCATTTGAGAAAGGTCACTGTGAACTGCTAGAGGGATGTCATCTGAGACCTAAACAAAAAAGCCTTTCAAATGAACTTTTTCAGTTTTACCTCTAATTAGTTGCTCGTTCTCCTTGTTTGGTGTGCTCTCTCTCTCTCTCTCTCTCTCTCTCGCTCTCTTTCTCTCTCTCTCTCTCTCTCTCTCTCTCTCTCTCTCTCACTTTCTGCTTCTGTACAGTAATGTGTTTTTGAGCAACAGTCTCTCATTAACATGCTTTGAAGACAAACTGAGCATCGGCCTTGAGGGTCGGGGAAGCGATTAGCCTTCAGATAATGAATGAGACTATCTTTTGCGTGAGCCCCTTCTGCGCAAGGGAGAGGGTTACGGTGGGCATCTGTCTTCTGCAGTGCTGACAGATGTGCAGATGCAGACAACATCCACACTCAACAGTAAGAGCACACACCAGGGTGTTTTTTTGGAGGCAGACAGAGTTAAGACAGAAAGCAGGGAATGCTTTGACCTTTCAACTTTTATCCACCATATGTTTTCTCTCCTTCCGCCACTGAGTAGCCTGTTTATTTCTAAGGGGACAGCAGTAAAAAATAACCTTTCCCACTCTGTAATTTGCTTTTAAAAATAACAAAAAATGAGGCACAAAAACCGTTGGTGTGTAATCTCCTCTTATGATGATGGCTTAGTTGGAGCAGAGAAATGTGACGGTAATTGCTGCTAGTCTTCTCTGGGAAGCATGGGATGTTTTCCCTGGTTGACTAAATATGTACAGATTTGTATATGTGTGAAGGTGTGTTTGTATGTGAATGTGTGTTAATGAAGACCTGTTGATTTTTGAGTGCATATAATGGTTTCTGTATGCATCTATGTGTGTAGGTGTTGCTGATTGTGTGTAGGTTTAATAATGTGTGTATGCATTTATGAGGTGTGTGTGCATGTATATGTCTGTATGAAGTTGTGTCTGTGTGTGTGCTCAAGTGTGTGTTTCACCATGCTTCTCAGGCAGACTCTTTTGAAGTTTTTCTCCCGCAGCTACCAACATCCGTCCTTGTTCTAACAGGAGCAGAAATTCTCTGTTACCATTGTTTACCTCACGTACTTGTGTGAACTGAGCAATATCCCAGCCCCTGTTCCAGTCCTCTGCCATCCCCCAGCCAGTAAACTGTGTTGTATGCTGGAAAATGGCTCCAGTACACCATGGCATTAATACTCTTTTGCTGTGGCCAGCCTAGTCAGGTGTCTTTGTGCAATGTCTCTGTGCTAATTGCACTGGAAGGGTTTTTCTTTTAGCCAGACTCATTCTGTTGTTTTCACAGTCTTCCCCTGGTTCCGCTTGGAATTATACTTCAAAGGCATATTAAAAACGTGTACACCCTCTGTCCAATGCCTTAAGATGAGTTTTTCTTTGAACTACTGGAAGAAGTGAAGGAGACTCATTGGCCAGGAAAATACCTTTACTCCACCCCTTTGTGTTGTCTCCACAGTAACCAGATTCATCTTTTGAATGTAACCAGCCCTAGTGCAATAAAAGGGTGCTTTTCAAACAAACTTTGTGCTCCTGAAACCTAACATCTTTGAACAAGCTGGTGGAAAGGCTTCCTCTTTGGCACGATGTGCTATGTGTGTAGCATAGCATAAACATACTGTTTTTGGTTTTTCTGTGGTCTCCATGGAGACAATAGAACACAGCACTGACATCGTCTTCCCAAGTTTCCCCTCCTACAATGTTTTGGCTCCCATTAGTTGTTGGTTGTCTTAGGTTTTTTGCTTAAACACCCCCTCCCTTTGTCAAATCTTTTCTTCAGCCCCTCATTTTCACTTCAAATATCTGCTGGTCAACGCCGGTCCATAGGGGGCTTCCCCCACAGAAACACACATACACAGATTGACACCTTCTTCACTGAAAAAGTGTTCTCTGGTTGAGGCCATTAACAGCATCGACAGATCTCATTAGCGACTGCTATGTGCCCTGCATCATGTCTGCCAAGGAGGGCACTTTGATTTGACCTGAATGTCTCTCTGTGCGTCCCTCTGTCTGTCACTTACAAAACAGAACGCCAGCTTTCTCTTCTGGGAGGTTTCTGTTTCTGTGAGCTGTGGGAACGCTGTGTGGAAAGTCTTACTGTAAATGGTACCCACACAATTGTGATTACAATTCTCTATCAAAGCATAACATGTTCAGGGTATCAGGTGATAAATACCCTTGTAGGGAGCCAGTTTCCTGAAAATGAAGTAGTTACCATTATTAGCAAAGGTAAACTATGGAACGTGATCAGGGAAGGTCAGTGTTTTGCATTGAAAATACTCAAAGCAGCACAGAAGCACCATTTCAGCCAAACCTTTCAGCCACTGTCTCACCTTTATTTCTTCTACATTGCTCAGCTAAATCTCGCATCTTTGCTGAAAGCAGGAGAGGGTGTTTGTCATGTACTTAATGTGTTTTATGTATGTGCCCAGAGGAGCCAATGTCTGACACACACCTGAATTTTCCATTATTGTGTCCACCAGCTGGGGAATGGTAAAAAAAAAAAAACACACACACACACACACACACACACACACAAACACACACACACAAAAAGCAACACGCGAAGTTGCTCAGGGCTTGTCAGTACCCATGGGAATCAATGAGGCGTATGTCATTTTGGAGACATGTCTGCCAAATAAATAAATGTGAAGGTGAATATGACATGCTGGAGGACTATGGCTGTACCAGAATGCCATGCGTGGTCACAAGGGTCTTTCCACTGCTGCCATAAGAACTTTTTCACTTTGTCAGCCTGGAGTCTCAGAACATTTAGGGTGGGGTTTCTCACCAAGAGCTGGTTTCTGTGGGCATAAATTTTTCAACGGTGAAGAGACAGTTCCTGCTCTGCATTATTCTAACAAATTGAGTGTGTTCTGTGGAGTTGAGGCCAGTATTGCTGTGCTTTAAAAAATATGAAGGAACAGCTTTAAGCATGCCTGAGGCAACTGGTGAGGTGACCAGGCTGCTTGGTAATAGGGCCTGCATCATTCAGAGGAAATAATGACTATGAATCCATTTCAAAGTTGCCTCCCATAAGAAGACATAAAGACACTCTGAATGACTAACAGAAGAAAAACCACAGGATAATGAAAGATTGGCCTCAGCGTTAATCTGAATTAGTCTAAAGCCCAAGTGTCACCTACTAGATGGTTTAATCCTAAACTACTGAACATTTTCTGAAAATTAGGTTGTCGTTGTTAACACTGATTTAAAGTGTTTGCTACTGCAAGAAGAGCACAGTCAGAAACCGTTTTGTCTTTGTGTTTTCTGATCTGGGCCGACATGGGTTTTGTTCATAAGCTTTGTTAGCTAGCTTTGAGCAGGATCTCAAGCCACATGACACCAACACTAGTTTCCTCAAAGAATCAGTAGGCTCCGAAACATATCCGTAACAATGAAGATCTGGTCTGATTTAGGTACAGTACCTGCTGTATCTTCAGCCCAAGAAGTGAGGAGACCATATATGACATATGCTGTTCTGAAAGAAAGGCCTACAAATCCTTATCCTTTATCCACCTAGGGGTTCCTAGAAAACAGCGCATATTCTACAGAATATGTTCTAATTTAAAAGGCATTCTGATGCTAGAGCCTGCTGGCTTCTCACCAGCTTCAGCTACTAGTTAGCTATTTACGAGGAACCTATTTATACTGAGATAGCTTTTTTTTTTTCTCAGGTGTGAGTTTCACTCAGGGGTTTCGGGCCCAGCAGGTGTACCAGCCATAAATTCCTCAGCTGAGTACACCTGGCACAAAGGTAATTAGCATTGACAGACACAGTTCCAGACTGAACAAACAACATGAATAAAAGGCAGAACTGTCCGTAAGTACCGGCAATGCATTCCCCTCCTCACAAAGCTAAAAAATGAATGTAAATATATTTTAAGTCTTGTGCTTTTGCATGACTAATGTCACCTGTGTGGAAGTGGAAAAGCAAAGTTGTGGATAAGGTGCAATGTGGTGAGGTTTGTTCCACGCTGTAGAAGTTAAAATCTGTGTGAGAGAGATAAAGATAGAAAAGCTATAGAAATGTAGATGAGAATGTGCTGCTGTACTTCAGCCAAGAGAAACCACCCCCCTGTCACTACTTTCACTTTAATCCTCTGTGTACAAGTAGAATTTCAGCAGTTTTTATAGCCGGTCTGTTATTGTGAATGTCAGGCATTTGCAGAGCGTGCGCACACAGACGTGCACACATGCGCAGACACCTGTGCGTACCAAGTGCAGCCAGTGCAGGAGAGGTTGACCACTGCACCAGCTTTTGATGTGCCCGTCCTTACCCTATACACACCTGTATTGTCTGTACCAGGCATCAATATACTCAGGACTACAAGCTGTTACGTGTGATGGTTTGCCCTGATTATGACTGTTCAGCAGTTCAGAGATGAAAATACAAGAGGACCTTGACAGACATCCATGAGCATAATCAGCTGGAGAAAATTAAATTTGAGCCTGATCATCTTTTCGTCCCCAGCCTACTTGTTCATCATCACACATATTTGGTTATTTTCATAGGTTCCTCTACTGTGCCATGGGCATCATGGGAGATTAGTTTACATTTTTTTCTCCCTGGCTGAAGTGAGCCTAGCAGAGTGAAGTGACATGAATCAGGTGATAGAAGCAGAGTCAAACAAGCCCCCATAAGTCTGCCTGCTAGGAGTATAGTCAAATGAGTCCCTCCTCTCAACCTTACTCGGCAGCAGCTTAACCAAATGAGGCCGCCAGCCCCTATCTGTTCATCTGTACTGCACTGATCCTTATTTCTCTTTGGCTGACAGCACAAACTAAAGTAGATTCAGAGTTGGACACTATCAATGTAACTATGTCATACACATTCATGTAATTTAACAGCTGTCTTAGCATTGTGAAAGTCTGTCTGTGAGTTACAGACACATTAGGGTATTAACAACTGCTACTATAACCTCTTATCCCTCAAGTCATCTGGGTCACAAGGAGTGGCCCTGGGTTCTTGTAAAGAAACTAAAGAGAGATTCCGATCCTTTAATGGGCTGCTGGGAAGGAATGGGGAATAAGCTGAGATCTTTAGCGTTTAGATGAAAACTGTTATGAAAAAGAGCTGCCCTGTCGTTTCATTGGTTGGCTTTGGGATTACAGTGGGGAGAGGCCTTCTTGTGGGTGTTTCTATGTTTGTCTATATGTGTATTTATGTGTTGTGTATGGTGTGGGAGGTTAGTTCAACCAACACCAGAGAAAGTGCAGTGTGAGCTGGGAGGCGGTGGGGGGGGGTCAGATGTTACTTTGTAATGTTCTGTCAATTGCGGTCATGTACCATGCCCCAAAATACTCTTATTGCAAAACAAAACTGCACGTTCATTGGTGCTGGAGGTAAAATGAGGCGGAGCTTCCCCTCAACAGATTGTTAAAAGGCGGGGAGTGTTTTGTGGTTAAAGTCTAAAGTGTGTGCAGCTAATGATGTTCTCTACCCAGATAAGCCCCCATCTGTGTGTAACAGTTTGCATTACATGCTGTTCTGATATTATCGAGTCCGGTTGAACCTCGTTGGTAAGGACCCGGGACTGTGTTGTTCCGTGTCCGTGACTGGCTACTTTTTTCCGCATCCCTGTAAAACAGGATTGGTGGAGATCACCTGGCAATTCAGATGAGATTGCCACCTTCAGAAGCACTACAACTCTTTCTGTTTTTCTTGTGCAAATTTAAAATCCAGTTTCTGTTTGATCCACAGTCTGGATTTCTTGCTGTCAACTTGTTTGCAAAAAATAAAAGACTTTATTTCATTACTGTATCTATCTTCTCTTAGACACATACTGAATATATTGCATTTGATCTTAGTCCTTTTTCCATCTATTTAACACTTCCTCAAGCAAAGCAGTTGAAATATTCCTGCCTTCTTTACTCAAAAGAATAAGTCTCAAAAATCATTGGACAACTACATCTATTGGCTACATCCCATTTGTTAAAATTTCACATACTTTCTAATAAAAAAACACAGTACTTTTTAAAGTATACATTAGGTACACAAAAAAACTGTATTTGAATGCCATCTAGTTTGTACCATAAGATTTGGGCCACTGATCTTAGGCCTGTGTAGTTCAGGAATTGTGACCGTTGTGGTCTCCTTGCGGGCGCTCTCTGGACGCCTGTCCTGGGTCCTTCACTACAGTGGTTCAGATGTCTTGAGGAGCCTCCCTCTTGTCTCATCTCTGGGCAGCTCTTCTCTTGTTGTATCTCCAGGTTTTTTTTTTACTTTCGTTCTTTGCTGAATCTAGATCTTTTTGTTCCTTTTTTCACAATGCATTGCATTATCAGAAGAGGCAGCATGTAGGTATCGTAACCCAACACGCACATTCCTGGCTGCATGAGTCACCCTCCTTCTCTCATTCGCTTCTCCAGACTCCCCTTCAGTTGACTTATTTTCGCTGTGTTAAGTTTTTTACATGATGATGAAAATGGATGATGCATTTAGTTCCAGACCTTGTTTTTTTGGTCCTGCCCTGATAAATGGCAGCTTTAATGCAAGCTTGGTTAATAAATGTTTATTTACCTGTAGAGCACCTTATCTGCTGTTTCTTAGAGTTTTCCCCAGACTGATTAATCAGTGACTTTTAGTTTCACTCGGCTTGAATTTTTTTCATCAGTGGTCTTGTCATAATTTTTTTTCTGTCTGTTTTGTCTTGTTTTGTGACATGGCTTCTTGCCCACCTTCCTATTACACGTCCTCTTTGCTTACAGACGCCTGTCCTCTGTGTCTGCGCAGCTGCATGGTTGTCCTGCACGTTGGTGAATCTGCAGAGTCCATGTGGGGGGTCTCTCTCTCTCTCTTTCTCTCTCTCTCTCTTTCTCTCTCTCTCTCACCCGTTCTCCCCCTGTGCTTTTGCTCATCGTTTTGTCTGTCTCTTGTCTCCACAGGGGATGTACTCTTTCAGATGGCCGAGGTTCACAGGCAGATTCAAATGCAGCTGGAGGAGATGGTATGTACCTCCCACACCCAGCTGCCTTTCCGTGAGCCCCGGCCTTGCAAATGTTCTGCCCAAACAGTGAAGTTTTCTCCGAATGCCATGTATCTCGTCCTATCACAGCTGGGTGGCAACTGCAAATGCGAATTTTAGACTAATCAAAGATGTTCATCCCAAAGAAAACTGCCATTGCCATTCTAATTCCTTGCTGTATCCTTTGCTCACGGCCAAGTCACAGACTGACCACTCACCTCTAATCAGTCCTGACTGCTGAATGCTTATACTATCTATTGAAGAGCAGCAGTGCTGACACCACAAGGTTTCAGTTATGCCCTTCAGTTACAGAGGTTTGTCTAATGTGTTACGTGCACCACGATATCAATAATACACAACAGAATTTAAATGTATTGATGGGAAGGGGGGGGGGGGCACCACACACCATTGTTTTTTGAGGGGGCACAGTGTTCTTATATCATAACCCTACCCCATATCACTAATAGTGACTCTCTCTCTCTCTCTCTCTCTCTCTCTCTCTCTCTCTCTCTCTCTCTCTCTCTCGCTCATTCAGAAGCATAACATTATGATACAGTAAAGCCAATGTACACAATCAACACATGTGAACCTAAGTAACTAAATAATCTGATTTATACAAACAACCACCTAGAAAAGCAAACCCGAGAGGAAACATTGCATCTAAATATGAATACACTTTCTATTATTATTAATGAAAATAATTCTGCTTTTGTTAAAATTAAGCATTGTCTTTGGTATAAGATTACAAAGCAGATGATGAATTTCTGTACAATGAACAGTGCACATTCCTTACATGTCGATGCGTTCTGGAGTAAGACCAGACTTGCGCACTAGCCACACCTGTCACCCTCTGACTATGACCGATGCGCTTTCTGCGCTTTTGGAGACACCACCCTCGTGAGGCATTTAGCTCCATCTGTCCCTGCCGAGCATGCTGGTCAAAGTCTCAGTGGAGTCTCGTCTGAAAAGCCTGACGGCCGCATACCCAACTGTGTGCCCAGCATCACCATCACATACCACAGGGCTCCTCACCTTACCTTGTGTTGCATTGAAATATTACGCAAACAGGGTGCAAAAGGATGATGAAACACACAATTCTAATAACTATTGTTCTTAGTCTTGGGGCAACATTCTCTTTCTGTTCACTATTACCACTAAATATAATGTTTGTACATTTTCTAAAGAGCTGCGGAAGTAACCTGATGAGAAGATGGCATTAAATGTTTAGAACATGTTAATCCAGTGACTTTATTTTCTTATTTTATTTTTTGCCCTAACAAGGAAATGCTGTCAGTCATGTGGCGGAAATGATGAATACAACTGCTGCCGCTACTTTGTAATTTCACAGCTGGCATTGATTCATATGTACGCCATTTGGGTTGATGGTGACATTTTGAAGTTGCTTGCTGTGTACGAGTCATCACAGTTTAGCCCTGTTGCTTGGCTTGACAGAAAGGGGTGCACACAAAGCACATGTCAGTTCTGTCTGTGCATGTGGTTATGAAAACTCCATTGTAATAAAAAATGATGATGATGATGATGATGATGATGATATACATTCACTTGTGTCCAACTCTCTGTGATTCTATGGGCCAGCTCTGTCTACTGAGAGCATTTTCATAATGTTTTCTTTGTGAGCAGGGTAGGTCACCAGGTCTTTCCCCAAACCTCCCTATTTACCCTCGCTTGGGACCAGCATGTAAAATTAGCATTGTAGTGTTAATAAATAAATAAACAAATAAATAATAATAATAATGAAACACACATACATTCCTGGATGATGATCTCCATTTTACTATCACTTGTCAGTTTTGAGCAT
This sequence comes from Chitala chitala, assembly GCA_025773905.1. NCBI lineage: Eukaryota > Metazoa > Chordata > Actinopteri > Osteoglossiformes > Notopteridae > Chitala > Chitala chitala. Next base: position 845,529 of record JABJVR010000077.1, read on the forward strand.
GGCACCATGCCAGTCCCCTAGCTGTCCTGCTAAAAATAGCAGGTCCAATGTGGTGAAAACAAACAACAGCAGGAGCATAGTCACATGCTTGCCTTTGTAGCCTTGCCCAGGTGGAGTGGCAGTGTCTGCTTGTTAATCCCTAGTGTTGCCTCCTGTCTTCTAGCTGAAGTCATTTCATAATGAGCTGCTGACTGAACTTGAGAAGAAAGTGGAGCTGGACGCTCGTTACCTCAATGTAAGTCCCATGGTTCTTCCTTTGTTACATCACCTGTGTTCACCTGCCTTTCCTTTCCGTTGAGTCACAGTTACCTGAAAGTCATGTGGTTGGAAGTATGCACATTGCTGAATGTTTTGAAGGTGTGGTTTTAAAGGCTCCCAGCAGGACTGGAAGTGGGAACATTCACGCTATGAGACCGTGTCTCTAAAAACAATGCACCCGGCTGTTCTGAAACCCATTTTGCCCCCAGTTTCTGAAAGCTTTTGCCTTTTTATGTTTTAATCAATCTGTAGTTTTTGAAAACAAAGACACCTGGTGCAATTTCATCGACCTGCTCGATTTGTATAGCAATAACATTATAATAATTTTCCTCTTTGGGGTATAATTTCACCAGTAATATGGTTAAAATCTGAGTTCACACAGACATACTATGTTTTTATGTTGGTGGAGTTTGAGACCATTTTAATTTTCCATGCTGCCGACAGCCAAACGTCTCACATAGATTCTACATTACACTTTCTGTTTATGTCCTACACCAACTGAATTAATATTGTTAACTGTGATGTTTCTATGTAGACTTACACCTTTACCAGGGTGGTTCCACAGCCAGTACATGTGTTTTACCATCAGTTGCCCTTTGCTTATTCTCTGACTGTTTGCATGACTTTTTAAATTTATTATTGTCATTATTTCGGACTTTCTGTAAGCCAGGTTGAAATGCCTGTGTGGCTCCATCAAGTTCATGGCTTTTGTCACTTCAGAAGTCGTAGTGGCATTTGCTGAGTACTGAAGCATTGTGATTGGTGAGCGAATCAACTGTGTTCTTCATTGTGCGAACATGAGTATCTGTACAAACAGCAGGCTGGGAGGGGGAAATGCTGACAAATATCAGACAGTTATGTCTTCTGGTACTTGTTTGAGTGGTATCCAGCCAGCAAAAGAGCAGCGTGACTGTGTAGGTGTCTTTATAGAGAGAACCTTGTTAGGCTGTTGCTATCAGACTGGCTTAAGGAAGACTCAGAATCGATGACGGCAGAAGGCAGAGAGGAGCGGATGTTGTTTAGACCGTCCAGTGCTGCATTACTACCTTATTATTCTGGTGTATCTTTTAGTTTACCATAATTTGATGTTACTTAGCTTCTAGTTTTTGCTTTTTTTATGTGTTTGGATACATTTACTGGTGTAATTTTTAGGAGTCCCGTTTGTAAAAGAATCTGCAGGAACACCCTGGGAGTCAGACCTGCAATCTGGGCCAGTATTCACAGCAACTCGAACTAGGAAATAGGTCTTAAGTGCTTGAAAATTTTGCTAGCGACATAAATTCAGTCCTACTTTTAAACTTAAAAGCACTTCTAGTCTGGCCTGTTTTTAGGAAACCATGCCTGGCTTGTTAAATAGATTCGATGGAGGTAGACAAGGCAAGGAGCTCGAGTAAGAGTGCAGGGTTGGTGACAGCTCTGCTGTACGGGCTTTAACAATAACACGGTCAGTGCACTGAAAAAGATGATGCAAGGAGAGTAACTTACACAGTGTAGTGATAGTAATGAAGTTTACTGACAAGGCTTAAATTTATATGTAATATGTGTATTACATATAAATATATAACTTGTAAATAATTGTATATGATAATATGCTTGTGTAGAATTTCTGAGGCAAGTGAAAGTAATATTTTATAATTATGTTTTATGACATATTAGATTGAGATTTATGTCATATGTCTGTAGTATATAGTACAATTTTCAATATTTTATTTCCTAAATAATACAAAGAGCACAAACTGTGCTTTTTCATGTTAATTGATAATGTTCACATATAGTAGTGGAGTAATGTCCTTATAACTGTTCTGTGTGAGTTGGTTTTGTGTGAGAGGAAATGAGATTTCTCCACCTCTTGTGTTGTAAAATTACCACTTACTCTGAGGCAGGAGGTAATTAAGTACCAGAGTAACTTGGAGATCCTTTAAGGTATAAAACTGTAAGAACAAGTCCTTAACCATTAAACTGTCTGCTTCCTAGCTATTTTATAAATGTACATTATTGAGTTAATTAACAAACAGGTTTTACAGAGATTTGGCATCAGCATTAGGTATCTTAAGTGTTTACGCAAGCATTCATCTTCATATTTGTATGAAGCATCGTTATGTTGCCTATTCTATGTTGCAGTCCTTACTTTTTCTGTTTCACTCCCAAGATCTGAACCTATATTCAGTGGTGTCAGGTGTGCTCTTTAATGACTGCGCCCCCTTCTGGGAATTGTATGTCTTGTAAATGGATTTTTACTTGCTTCCTTGTACAGTGCCTTGCAGTCCAGCCATGGGTGTATTTTTATTCAGTTTTTACGTCTTTCCTGCCGACGTGCAAAGCGTGCTCTTAGGGCTTGGTGGGAGGGGGGCATGTTTGGAATTGGCGTGTGCACAGATGTACCCGATATTAACTGCACCCATCGTCTGATTAGGCTCACGCTGCTCTGAGAGTCCTAGTTTCCCTGCTGCGAGAGTGCAAAAGCCCACATGTGTTTCTTCTAATTTCCCATATGGGTTTCTTTCGACCTGCTAAAGCAAACTTGAAAAAGATTGCATGATTTCGTCCTGTCCATCCCCCATTTTGTTCTCTGCACTGCAAATAATGAGTTGTTTCTGTGAATTGAATGAAACTTGCAAAATGAAAACATGGTTGACATACACAGCTTGGTTATTCTCTTGGACTAATGGCCAAAGCAACCCTAAAAGTAAGGACTGCAAATTCATTCCTATGGTCAGTCCTTTTACATCTCCAGTGCATGTGAGACTCAGAACATCTAGAATTACTAATGCATTCAATAATCTTTTCTGCACCAAGAAGATGCAACCAAACATTACATTACTGCCCAGTTCATATAAACAGAAATTTCTGTTATCTTACACATTAGTGATTTTCACAGTTAGATATTGCTTATCCTGATTCATGTTACATAAGTTTGTCAGATGCTCAGATGCAAATACAGCACCTCCTGGGGCTTAAACAGGTATCCATTTATTCTTAATTCCCTATGCGTTACTCTATTTATTGTCCTGTACATTGAGTACAAATATAACTGCCACAAGTACAGTCCATGAAACTTCTGACTGGTTCACATCGGAGCACTTTCAGTGTAAGTGTGAAAGCCCAAGACATATATGCATATTGGGCTTAATAGTCATCTTCCCAGCTTTGTTCCATAATACCAAACTCCAGTCAGCTCTCTCCTTTGGTGCCCATCAACCCATTCCACCACACAGACCCCTCCCTGTCTTACATTGTCCTCGTGTGCCCTGCAGGCCTTAACTCTCTGTCTCCCCCCACAGGCAGCACTGAAGAAGTACCAGATGGAGCACAAGAGCAAAGGTGAAAGCCTGGAGAAGTGCCAGGCTGAGCTCAGGAAGCTGCGCAGAAAGAGCCAGGGCAGCAAGAACCCATCCAAGTACAGTGACAAGGAGATGCAGGTGAGCCAGGGGCCCTGGGCTGGGGCAGTAAAGACACAAAGGGCAGATAAAGCTGTGGGCTAAAGTTGAGGATCACACTGGTCAGGGCTTTTGGGTGAAGGCTGAAAACAACAATGGGTTAGTATGGTTTAGAGAGATAATGAGCAGGACTTCTGCATTACTTTACTGACTTCTAGAAGCCGTGTCCCCTTAGCCTGACACATGTTTAGGCAGTGAGGGGCCTGTTTTGGCTAGGGTTTGGCAGCCTGAAGATTGTAGTTCATCTTCTGAATGACGCCTGTATGTTTTGTCTCTTGCTGAAGGTCTAAAGAGGCTTTGGCACCAGATTCAGCTGCTAAGTCTTCATCTTTTCTTTTTTCAAATGTGGAGGTACTTGGCTCATGTTGTGTTGCTATCGCTATTGCGTTGGAGACCTGCGATGGGGTTTTTAACGAACGCCTCGCAGTTCCGTGGCTGGCGGAATCTCCTGCATAATGATGAAGCCGGAAAGTGGGGGAAGTTGAGAAGGTGGATGTAGGAGGTGTTATGCTCTCACAGAGGGGATGGGCATTCTCAGATTCTTCAGTACGTGAGTGGGATGTCCATAATTAAGAGCACCATGCCATGCTGCATTAAAGATACAGAGTAAGGTCTGGAGGCTCCACCTCCTTGGGTTCTTATTATTGGATAATTATTGGATAAAGTAAAACCAATGATGAGTGCATTATCCCATTGGACATGACCTTATGCATTGGCAGTGCTAGATGTCAATGGTCAGTCCTGGCTCTCATCCTTGAAAAAAGGCCAATGGGTGGTGAGAACTTAACTGCAAGTTATTTCTCTTTGTGTAAACATTAAGAGGACATGCTGTTTTATGTTTTTAAGACAAAACACCTTTTTAACCTTTTCACTCCATGTGACATGGGTATTAATATTAAAAAGACTACTTGCCAAACTACTAATTTAGAATGCGGTATTGGAAGGTCATAGGCCTGCAGCGTTCCAAGATATGGCACCGCCTTCAAATTTTTGTACTCTCATAAAACATGACTCGGGATCATGTGGCTCAGGATTCAATCGACCTATCACAAAATGCCAACCAAAGAAAAGTGCTCTTTTAACAGAATTATTTTATATGAGTGCCTTACATCCCTATGTTCAAACACAATCCAGCTGTGACTTCTGAAATAGGGAAGTGGCCAATAGCCAAACAAGCCAAAATGATGCAGTAATACAAATTTTTCATAAATTGTTAATATTTAATAGAACAGGTTAAAGTTGGGTTCATGAAGAGGTCAACATGGGGATGCTTTGCACCGTAACTCAGTTGCTGAAATGTTATGCAGAAGTCCCTTGTATACCATTATTGGTCCCATTGGTCCCCAACTGGTGGGGGGACTATAGAGTCCAAATGCTGTAAAACACTAAGAACGTCATGATCTTCCCTCACTGGTGTGACAGAACACATAATTCTCTTTAAGGTAGAAGCTGTCAGCAGCTTTCACAGTGCAGCTTTCTAGTGGGACCACTGGTGGCTCAATGGGTACAACATCAGGATCCCGGTTTGAATCCCTGAGCAAGACACCCAGTGCTAGCTCATTGTAACGCGCATATGAAATGTTGTAAATTGCTTTTTTTTTTTGTAAGATGCTTTTTTGGATAAAAGAGTCTGCTAAACGACTAATTATTATTATTATTATTATAAGTTAAGCATGGTTGAGCTTGGTTACTACCTGGATGCAAGACTGCCCAGGAAAGCTATGGTTTCTAGTGAAAGTGGTGTTAGTAGGACCAACAGGAGGTGTTCCCCTGCAGTCTGTGTAGGCCCTAACATACTGTGGCTCCATCCTTTGGATGAAATGCAAAACCGAGGTCCTAAGTGTTTTGTGGTCATTAAAGACCCCAGGGCTTTCTTCATAAATTGTAGGTGTGCTCCCTGGTGTCCTGGCTAGATTTCTCCAATGGGCTTCATCAATCACGGCCTCTTAATAATCCCCTCGTGGGAATTGGGTGTGTCACTCTCTCCTCCCCACCTACAGCTGGTGTGTGGAGAGCTTTGTGGTTCTGTGGCATTATCCAGGTGGATGCTGCAGACAAATGGCGGTGGAGGAGAGTTCTTATTCCATTGTATAAAAACGCATTTAGTCTATTGGAAGTTGCTTTATAAGTGTAATTCATTATTATTATTATTATTATTATTGTTATTGTTATTGTTATTGTTATTATTATTAAGGTAAGAGAAAATGACAGAGCATTGTTATGGGTGGTAGTGTTGGCTTGCATGTTTATGAGTATCATACTAAAGGATTCTTAACATAAGATGCCCAAGCCACAGTTGAAGTGCAAATAATAATGGGAAAGGTGGGTTAACTGTGTATTCAGTCTCCTTCAGTTTGGAGGCACATGGTGATGAACCAGTCAGCAGTGTCTGTTGGCTGTCAGTCCTCTGCCAAATTCATAGTGTGTGTGTGTGTGTGTGTGTGTACACATGCACACATGTGTAGAAGTGAGTGATGTGTGTTTTAATGTGTGTTAACATATAGAAGTGAGTGATGGGTCTGTGTGAATTTGTCAGTGTGTGCACATGGGTGTTGTGTGAGTATCAGCGTGTGAAAATGATCGCCCTCACTACACTTTATTACACATTATCTCATTATGCTCACTTGTAGACTGTACATTTTTGCTCATATTTGCCATTGACTCATATGTTATTGCAACCGATTACCTCTAAAGTCATAAGACTAACCCCAAGATACAGATAATAAAGTTTTGGTTAAAAAGGTATTCTCACAGCATCTGTTACTCACACTGCTTTGAAGGAGCATTCTCTTGGTATTTCTCCTCCGAAAGACAGGGAAACAGCAACACACAGGTCCACAGAGACACCAGCACACTTTGTCCCTGAAGTACCTTATCTCCCTCTCTCTCAGGGGGGCGGGCTTGTAGTGTTGTCTGGTTCCTTTCTACTGAGGCTTCTTCATGACAATCTCCATGACGATTGTCTGTTCCTCATCAGGAGCTGAAAGAGTCAGCCAATCAGTACAATTAAACTAGATTTCAGAAGAGCGTTTTTAGGAAGAATTATTTATTTATATTGCACAATGTTAAAAGGGAATAAAATCACCTACTCGTACAAGCAGTTCACAGTTTTCCCTCCTCCACTACAAAATCAGCAACAAAAGAGAATGAGCCATGTTAAAAAATTCCTACTGTCATAACTATTGGAACTTGAATCTTGAGTGGTATTTTTCAGCTTCAAAAAAGCTGAAGTATTAAAAATGAGAATACTTGTCCCTGGTATGTAATTATCATGTTTGTCAGTCTCTGATGAACTGTTGTGTTGAATCACAATACAGCAGGCATTTAATTTGTCAGCAGCATGTGTGTATGCCCAGACATTCACTTTGGTTGTTAGTTCTCTCCACAGTTGTCTTGTCCCTTTCTTTTTTGGAAAGGATGTGTTGTTGAAAGGCAGGATTGCTGACATGCTGACATCTCAGTGGCTTGTTTTGCCTTCTGAGAAGGGCAGGTCTTCTGTATGTGATGCACTAGCCTGACATGTTCTCTCAGCTTGTTCTCGACAAACCCAGGTAGCGATGAGCCCGTACAGGATCCATGACATGTTCAAGGATATGATTGCAACACTTGGCTTGCTGGTCCAGGGGCACCACTGCAGCCTAACTGTCATGGAAAATGACAACATCTTCAGTTCAATTCAACACATCCTGTTCCCCAGGATAGGAAAGAAAAGAAGTAATTTGCACTTCCATTCAGCACAGATCTTTCCCAAATAAAAACCGTGTGTTCATCTAACAGCCAAAGAAATGCATCACCTTTGTTAAAGCTGACAGACAGGCAGGGAGTGAGAACATGATGCAAGTTTCCTGCTGTCTGGCTATTCCTTCCTGCTCATTTCCACTTCTGATTGCAGCATATAGGGTGTGGACACTGCCGTTTTACACCATCAACCCAGGTCAGGTGTTCATATCCCCCTTTATCTGTGTTTACACACACGACATCCTGACCAGCCTTTTCCTCCCATTTTTCAATTTGTTGTTTTGTACGCACTGTGAATTTCTGGAAAATACTAAGTTTTTCCATTTCATTGACCCTCATTTTTCCTTCAGTGATAAACTAGTACTGGTGAATTTTTATATGCGGTATATGTACAATATCATGTGGAGCACCAGCTCCCTCTAGTGTTGGCTTTCCAGGTGTCCTTTTAACCCAGGGCTTCACACAAGACATTTCTCACAAGCACCGAGGCACCTCATAGTGACAGTAGGCAATAAATGACATTACAGGTATATGTGTACTGACTACATCAGAGGGAAGAAGGCAGAACAGCTTGTGACAAGATAGAAGAAAAAGCACTTCTCAGGCTGGCACTTATCAGCCCAAAGCTATTGTTAAATGCAGTCATTGCAGTTTACTTTGGCTAAAGTATTCCTTGGTAAAGTGTCCAAATTACAGTCCTGATAACTTTATTTTTCCATTTTTGTGTTTTTCTTTATTTCGCTTAGTTAGGTTTGCAGTGGCCCTGGACCCTAACCTTGTTAGGCTCAGCACAGTACACAAAGCAGGGCTGACACAATAATAGAAGCGCTGCTTTCGTTACTCTAATTAGGCAGTTGCCTAGGGTGGCAAATGGGAGACATGTGACATGACGGCACAGATGAAGAATACACATAAACTGTGCTTTCACATGTGGGGTGACAAATGTAATCTTGCTTAGTGCAGCATGTAAACCACGGCTGCTACTGTATTCAGGCCATTTACACACTCTCACCCTCAAGCTCTTAACTTTTGCCAGTTCAACTGAATACCACTGCTGTGGACTTTATAAAATGTTCTGTATAAATAAATGGAACAGAACATGTTGCAGTATCTGAATGAAAACAAACATTTATATAGATAACATTTAGTCTGAAACAACAACTAGACCCATGTTGATTCTTAAACAGGAAACCATCAGGTTACAAGTCTGGGTTTTTAGCAAAGCTGTTATCTTAGTCTAGACAGTTCCAGACCAGGATGATGGAATATCTAACTAAACAGAATTCAGTCTGATGTTAGACTGAAGAAAAAGGGACTCAGGTTAAATTGTTCTTCTGGGAACGAGGCTTAACACTGATAGACTGGTGTCTGAGTGAGCCTCATTGATGGACCACAGCAACTGAAGATGCACCACTAAATCTCAGTTACAGAAAACAACACTAAATCTCAGTTACAGAAAACACACCACTAAATCTAAAGCTTTCATCAGTGTAGTCTTCATTCACATGCTCTGCTCATTATGCCCAGGACAGTTTACGGTTCTTACAGACTCTGTTAAAAAAATCATTCCCTATCTTACACCTCACCTCCCTCAGGTCAGTTTATGTATGGGCAGACTCTGTAAAGCTGGCTTGCTTGATCTATGCAAAGAACTTTCTTTCATCATTCTTGAATAATAACTTTTAATCAGGTTTTTTTTACTTGTGAGTTAGAAGTATGAACAAACAAACTTGCAATGTTACAGAAGATCCTCGGTGATTTCTCACACAGACTGGTCTTGCCATCGGCACATGCAGACTCGTCCTTATTTATAGTCTTCATTATGACTTGGATGTCTGTATGACACTGACGAAGACTGAACTCAGGCCCAGGATAAATGACTAAGTGACACTGACTCTTGTTAGCGCCTTGTGGGTGAAATGAACAGAGTTCCCTTTTTTGCTCAAGCTGAGGGAATCGCACAGTTCTTTACTTTCTCAGTGAACGCCTCTGCATGTGATGACATGGACGGCTAAATGTTTTACTGAAGTAATACGTTCCCAAATACATTCCCAGAACTTCACCCAGTCGACCATGAGGTCACATGTCCTCGCTTATATGCACCACTGCCCATCTCATGGGTGATTTTCTCAGGGCTCATCTTATGTAGAATACTATTGCTGTCAAGGTAAAAGTTTTACATTTGGGGTTTAAAGATTACTGGCTTGTGTTTGAGGCTGGTGTCTCAGTTCAGTTACAATATGCAAATAGCTGAGTCTGCCATTGCAATTTGCTACCTGTGGAAAATGAGCACCATAACCACCAGGCAGACCTCCTTATGTCATAATCAGAAAGTGGGTTTCTCATCATCAGTTCATCTGGCATAGAAGAGCCCTCTCGTTGGGTGGGGGAAATCAACAGATACCAATGTCATTGTGTATTTTAAGTTTCTGGCTTGAAACCTGAAAAGCTCAACACTGTCTTGGCATGTTGGCCATCTCTGTGCCTCCTTCCCATCCACCTCCCCACCCCCCCAACCCAGTATGTGGAGACCATCAGCAGCAAGCAGAGTGACCTGGACAACTACATCGCCGAAGGCTACAAGACAGCGCTGTCAGAGGAGCGGAGGAGGTACTGCTTCTTGGTGGAGCGGCAGTGTGCCGTGGCCAAGAACAACATCGCCTACCATGGCAAGGTGAGGAAGAGCCCGGGAAGCACAGTGCCATGCTACGAATGCTGCCAGTGTCCCAATAGCCAGTCAGTCTTGTGACTACATTTTGTATCTGTTGCTTTCTCCTAATAGATCTTCATTATGAACACTTAATTCAGTAGCCAATCAGCTTTCTCCACTAGCCACATGGTTCCAGTGTCCTCACCTTCTTGTTTCAGTCTGTCATGTCATGATTGCCTTCATTCACTAAACCATGGCTTTGGAAACTGCTCTGTATAAGAAGGATAGGGTTAATATAGCTTACAGCAGTTTATTTCATAATACCTGTGGACAACAGTGCACTCGCGTTGGTTGGAGGTTCTCATGTCAAATATGAACTGGAACGGTTGGGGACAGAAGCATTTTTCTGAAAGTGGGAGGTCTGTGGAAGTAAAAGGTTTTTCATCACTCAGAATGGATGCTTGCCTCTGTAAACTGACCACGCCAACACTCAATTCTCAGGGTGGGGGAGGGCGGGGAGAGGTGTATGTTGGCGTTGAGCGACGTGGCCCACATTTCTGGAACAGCGAGTATGACTGCTAATCACCACAGGGGCTCATCTGTGTGTGGGAAGCGCTTTCTCAAAGATCACTGAAGTGCTCTCTGGGAGGAAGGGGGAGTAAATGAGAGAG